>CM036313.1:27756681-28262815 GCA_020567845.1 Rhododendron henanense subsp. lingbaoense
TAACGCCCGCCGCCGCTGTTCTTGTTCTTCCCGAGGCCTATATCCTTCCCGAGGCCTATCTTCAACCTTGGACTCGTGGATAAAGTTGCCGTCCACCGAGGACCCTTTCCGAGGAGGGAAGAGTCTTTAAAAGACCGAGACCCATAGATCCCGAAGACTGATGACCATCTCGTCCCGAGCGCTAGGACCTTTTGCTCTCCCCTAGGCATATAGCTAACGGGTTTTGCACATTTTCCTTGTTTTCTAGGCAGGGGCAAATGGTCATTGAGCTCTCCTCGGACAGCTCCAGTGGTTCCGACGATCCCTTGGTAGAAGCCATCTTTCAAGAGCTTTGGAGGGGGAGGTTTTACCGAATCCCGGTTGACCAGATTGAGCCTGCCAACCCTAACCGGGCCCCACGCGAGATTACTTCCCTTGAGCCCTGGGAGATGGAGGAGGAGGCCCCAAGCACGTCGGACCATGGGCCGGGGCCGTTCGGAAATGCGCCCGAGGAAATTCAGGGACGCCGAAGACCTATGAGGCCCTGCTCGTTTAAGAACAAGTACTTCAACGGGGATCCCGCAGCTTACGCCGAGTTTAAGAGGCTCTATAGCATCCCTCCTGACGTTGAGGTTCGGTTGCTTGAGGACACCGACCCAAAGAGTCTCCCGCATCGGTCAGGGGAGTTGATCTTTCCCCTGATGGCCATATGCGAGGGAGGCATCAGGTTTCCCCTCCACCAATTCGTACGTCGGGTGCTCCGGACCCTCAACCTTACCTCCTCCCAGCTCACGGTGAATTCTTACCGTATTATCACCAGCATCATCGAGCTAAGGAGGCAGTTTAACCTGGTGTTCGGTATTGAGGAGCTCTTCGGTGTCTACCTTCTGGGGGTTAACCGAGGCCACAACCGACACTATCTCTCCTGCAGATCAGGGAACGATACGTTCTTGATTGACCACTTACCGGACTCCGAAGAGTGGGCGGGTATCTATGTCTCGGTTACCGGGAACTTCATGTTCGGGCCCGGGGAGATCATTGACATAGTCACCACGGTCCCATTTGAGACTGGAGTTCCTGGTCGGTAACTTGCCCTTCGGTAGTGAGCTTATTTCAATAAACGATCTTTTTCCTTGTAAACTTGTACTGATTTCTCCATGTTTTGACAACTTTTGCAGCCGACGGCACTGTTCAGGAGCTTCGGGAGAGAGCCGTCCGTTCTCGGATAACCGCCGCCTACGCAATCCCAGTCACCAGCCGTTACGCCCCTAAGCTTCTCGGTTACGTCCCCTCGTACACCAGTTACTTAAAGAAGAAACCGAGGAAGCAAGGGGTGTCGAGGGCAGGACGAGGGGGAAGAGGAGGAGGGGGACGAAGAGGAGGCGGAGGAGCTGGGAGAGGAGGCAGAGGAAGCGCTTCTGGTACCGAGGGCAGCAGCTCCGAGCCCCAAGGTGTCGTAAGAGAGGCTATCGACCGAGAGACGCCCGAGAGGACCGGACTGAGCGACGAAATGTCGGAACCAGGAGCTCGGGAGGTGCTAAACCTCAGACGTCGGACGCCGAGAGGCCGAGGCCGGGGCTCAGCCATCAGTACCCCTGGTGCTGGGACCTCGGGGGTGACCCCTGTTTCTCCGCGGGAGCCCCCGGCGAAGAGGACTCGGCACGAGGGAGAAGGCAGCGGCCGAGGTAAGGAGAAGGAAACTTCTCGGATTACCGAGGGAGAGGAGAGGGTGGAGGAGCAGAACCGAGGGTCTTCGGAGAGGATTGAGGGGGGAACCTGGGTCCCCGCAACAGAGGTTCCCTGGGCCCCGGAATTTTGCCATTTTGCTGGGCGCCAGATCCATCATGCGGACAGCGTGACAAACCTCGGCACAGCGTACGGGATGCTCCGAGGCTGTATTCTCCCCAGGGACGCCAGGGCTGTCCAGGGGTTGACCGAGGACATCACCGCGGAGGTAGCACATGCCCTCTTCACTGTAAGTTTGTTATCTTGCTTTTACTGTTGTCAGCTAAGTCCATATTTGTGATGCCTCTTCGGTTTTCTGCTCGCAGGCTGGTGCTCGGGCCTTGGTCATAAATGACCGATGCAAAGGCCAGGAGCAGGAGATTGATGAGCTGAAGAAGGCACTTGAGCAGAAAGAGGATGACCTGAAGGTGGCTCGGGAGGCCTGCGATCTTTACCTTTCGGATTTTCAAAGGTGTGACAAGGAAAGACTGGCAGCCGAGGCCCGAGCTGAAAAGGAGAAGGAAAATGCCACCACTTTGAGGGTTACCCGAGCTACCGAGGTTGGAGCTGCAAAGACCAGAGGCTATGACGAGGGTTGGGCCGCAGCCGGGGTGGAATACCAAAAGCAGGTTCGGGAGATTGAGGCCGAGCTCTATAGGGATCGTTTCGTGGACGGGCTTCGGTTTGGTCACGAGACTCTTTTGAGTAAGCTCGATCTCCCAGCCGACTCTGTACTCCGGGTCCTTCCCGAGGTGCCGCCCGAGGAGGCTATAATGCCTGAGGAAGAAGAAGAGGAGGGCGAGCAAGTGCAAAATCCCGAGGCAGATATTCAGACTGCTCCTGCTGCCGTTGCTTCAACCGGGGAGGGTACCCAGACTACTCCTGTTATCGTTGCTTCACCCGAGGAGGATACCCAGATCGCTTCTGTTGCCGTTGCCTCAACCGAGGACGGTGCCCAGACCCCTCTGCCCCCAAATGCTTAGGGTTTTGACTCTTTTGTTTCACATTTTGGCTGGACGGTTCCGAACATTTGGATTTTACCGTGCCAGGGTTTGTAAATGATTTTTGCTAAGTAGGAGCCGAACTGATGACCGAAGTTTTGCTTGGATTTTAAACTTGCAGTCCTTTTTGCTGCTTTTGAATGAATGGTTTCATCCGTTTCAATGCCTTGTTTATTTCTGAGATGCTCGAATGGTTTTTATGCTTGTAACCGAGGGGAGCCTTATGCCCCTGCTTTTGTTGAAATGCTGTGGAGTATCAGCAGATTTTAGCCGAAGCATTAACCGAGGAGGTGCTCAAAAATTTATTTCAGACCTAAGTAAGGCAGAACATAGGATTGAGTAAGCTAAAACGAAGCAAAGTAGTTAGCAATTTTTGAATTTTGCATGCCCCTGCTTTGTTTTAACTGACGCCGAGCCGAAGGGAGTAGACCGAAGCAACTCACTGGGGCGCTGCTATTTAGATTAGGGCTAGGGTCCTGAAGTGGGAATGGCGTCGGCCATAACTTCGGAACGTAGCGAATCTAGATAGTGCGTGACTTATTGGGGGGGGGTCGGTGTAAGGGGCTCGGGATTAATACCGAGTGTCCTTATCGCCGACGTCCGAAAGTCCGAAACGACCGAAGAGGCCGTGGTGACTTGGTGAGGGATCTGTCCGAGGAATATCCCGCGGAGGACAGTCCCTGAAGTCAGGATAAAACGGTTCACGCGACGGCGAACCGAGTATGAAGAGTAAGTGATAAGATTAGACTAGTGATAAACAAGAGATTCTCATTAAAAAACTGTCGTAGAATCAGGCCATTACAAGAGTAGTTTGGTTCTTACAAATTGACAAGAAACGAAAATTGTTCGAATAAATGAGTCCGAAGAGGCCGAAGCCTGGCTATCCATAGAATTTCTTCAGGTTATTGGCGTTCCAGGTCTTGGCGATTGGGGAGCCGTCTAGCTTCTCCAGCTTGTAGTTTCCCGAGCCGAGATGTTTTAGGACTCGGAAGGGGCCCTCCCAATTAGGCATCAACTTCCTTTTTTTGGACTTGTCCACCACCTTTTTCCAGACAAGGTCGTCCGGCTTGAATGACCGAAGGCGGACGCTTCGGTTGTAGCCCTTGGCAACCTCTTGCTGATAAGAAGCTAGTTTGATCCTTGCATTCTCCCGTTCTTCCTCGGCCAGATCGAGGTCCGCAGCAATGTTTTCATTATTAACTTCCTCGTCGAAATCTTCGGTTCGGATCGTCGGGAGCTCGACCTGGAGGGGGATTACAGCTTCCATTCCAAATGCCAGGGAGAAGGGGGTTCGGTCGGTAGATCGCCGAGGCGTTGTACGGTAGCCCCAGAGTACCCGAGGGAGCTCTTCGGCCCATTTGCCCCGGCGTGATTCGAGTCGGCGCTTGAGTCCTGACGAGATTGCTTTGTTTGCGGCTTCGGCTTGCCCGTTGCCCTGGGGGTAGTACGGAGTGGAAGTGTCCCATTTGATGCCAAATTCATCCAGGAGTGCTCGGTACTTTTGACCGGTGAACTGGCTGCCGTTGTCGGTTAGGATGGCGAAGGGTACACCGAAGCGAGAAATTATGTTTCGCCACACGAAGCGCATGATGTCCGACTCTTCAACCGTGACCAATGGTTCGGCCTCGACCCACTTGGAGAAATAGTCGGTGGCGGTTAAGAGGAACTTGAATCCTCCAGGGGCGACGGGAAGCTTGCCGACGATGTCCATGCCCCACTGGGAGAAGGGCATGGGCTGGTGAGAGGGCTGAGATCCCGAGCTGGTTGATGTATGATGGGAGCGAACATTTGACACTTCTTGCAACGCTTCACAAATTCTTCAGAGTCCTTCTTCATTGTTGGCCACCAGTATCCCTGGGTAATTGCCCGGTGAGCGATGGAGCGTCCACCGGAGTGGCAACCGCTGTCGCCGGCGTGTAGTTCCTCGATGATCCCGGGGACCTGGTGGGGGTGTGCAACCAATAAATAGGGGCCGGTGAACGACCGTCGGTAGAGCTTTCCATTTGGATTAAGCCAGAAGAGGGCGGCTTTGTTGCGGAGTCGGTGGGCGTCCTTCTTGTCCGTTGGTAGTGTGTCGTCGCGTAGGTAGCCGATGATCTCATCCATCACGCTCGGGCCAAGCTCCACGTTTAATATCTCATGACTGAGTACGTCGAGCTCGAAGCTCGGCTTGTCGATGGAGCTAAATGAGATGGAGCGTTGTCCTGAAGCGGCGCAGGCCGTAGCGAGTCCGGCGAGGGCGTCGGCGTGAGCGTTCTGGTCCCTCGGGATGTGTTCGACGCGGATAGCTCGGAAGCTTTTGAGGAGCCGAACAGCAGAGCTCAGGTAAGTACGCATCCGGTCGTCCCGAGCTTCATACTCCTCGGAGAGTTGGTTGACAACCAGCTGTGAATCGCTGTAGAGGACGAGTTCTTCAATTCCGAGGGCTTCGGCAGTCTTGAGTCCGGAGATGAGCGCTTCATACTCAGCCTCGTTGTTTGAGGCCGGAAAGTTGATAGAGATGGAGCTTTCATGTAATACGCTAGAGGGAGAGAGGAGGACGATCCCAGCCCCGGCGCCTCGGCTGTTTGAGGCGCCATCAACATACATTTTCCAAACGTCGCCATGGAAGAGCTTCCAGGCGGTGCTAGGGCGTGCTTGGAGGATGGCTTCGGGGCGGGGGGCAGGATTCGAAGCCAGGACGTCGGCCGGGGTAAGCTCGGCGATAAAGTCGGCGAGTGCCTGGGCTTTAATCGCCGTTCTTGGTTGAAAGTGAATCTCGTAATTGGCAAGTTCGATGGCCCATTGGGAGATTCGGTTTGAGAGGTCGGCTTTTCGGAGGAGAGACTTCAGAGGATACTCGGTCAATACGATAATGCGGTGGGATTGGAAGTACGGTGCGAGCTTCCGAGACGCGGAGACAAGGGCAAGAACAAGCTTTTCCAAGGGAAGATAGCGTGTCTCGGCGGGCGTCATCGTCTTGCTAGAATAATAAATCGGCTGATGGTCGCGCTCCTCCTGCCGGACGAGGACCGAGCTTATGGCGTGCGCCGAGACGGCGAGACAAATGAATAGGTCTTCCTGGTCCCGAGGAGTGACGAGGAGAGGGGAATTGGAGAGGTACTCCTTCAATTGCTGTAGAGCCCGGTCGCACTCGTCGGTCCAACTGAAGCTGCGTCGGCTCCCCTTCAGGAGGGCAAAGAACGGTTTGCACTTGTCGGAAGATCGGCTAATAAACCTGTTGAGGGCGGCGGCCATGCCGGCTAGACGCTGCACGTCTCTCTTGTTGTGGGGGGCCGAGAGCTTTTCGATTGCTGAGAGTTGTGCAGGGTCGGCCTCAATACCTCGGCGGGAGACAAGATGCCCGAGGAACTTGCCGGAGCTTACACCGAAGGCGCATTTCTCGGCGTTAAGGCGAAGCTTGTGCGTCTTCAGAATCTCAAATGCTTCGGCGAGGTGGGTGAGATGGTCTCCGGCCATCATGCTTTTAACCACCATGTCGTCGATGTAGGCCATCATAGTATCTCCCAGCAGGCGCTCGAACATCTTGGTTATCATCCTTTGGAAGGTTGCTCCGGCGTTTTTAAGGCCGAAGGGCATGACAAGATAACCGAAGATGCCGTGGGGAGTAATGAAGGCCGTGTTCTCAACGTCGCCGTCGCTCATGGCGATCTGATGGTAGCCCCGGTAGGCATCCATGAAGCTTAGTCGGGCGTGGCCAGCCGTGGCATCGACGAGCTGATCTATCCGAGGAAGGGGGAAGAAGTCCTTCGGGCAGGCGTCGTTGAGATTTGAATAATCAACGCAGACTCGCCATTTCCCGTTTTTCTTCTTGACCACCACGGTGTTGGCCAACCACTTGGGGTATTGCACTTCTCGTATGGCTCCCGCGTTTAGGAGTCGGTTGACCTCGTCGATAACGGCGTCGGAATGGACCGGGGAAGATCGCCGAGCTTTTTGGACGACCGGACGTTTTGTTCGGTAGATATTGAGCTCGTGGCAGATGAATTTTGGATCGACCCCGGGCATTTCGTAGGGTGTCCACGCAAAGACCTCAATGTTGCTCTTGAGGAAGTTCACCATGTCATTCCGCTCGGTTTCCGAGAGTGAGGAACCGACAAGGAAGAAACGGGAACCATCCTCGGTAAGAGGGACGGTGACAAGATCTTCAACTGCCTTCTTGTCGGCGGGTCTTCCGACGTCTTCGAGAACCGGAGCCTCCGGTACCTCGATGAAGTTTACCCTGGAAGTCTGTTTGCTGCTCCAGACCGCGTTGACGTAACAGCGCTTGGCGGCGGTTTGGTCCCCGTACAAATCTTCCTGTCGTCCGTTGGCACCGATGAACCGGACCACCTGGTGATAGGTAGAGGCAACAGCTTTTAACCTATGGAGCCAGGTGCGACCGACGATGGCGTTATAGGGGCTTGGGACATCGACTACGACGAACTCCATATCGAGTACGACCGAGCCGGAGCGGACGGGTAGGGTGATCAAACCGACGGGCCAGACCGGAGCTCCGTTGAAACCTATGAGGGGGACCTCGGAGGGGCGGAGATCGGCGTCTGAGAGCTTCAAATCTTTAAACAAGGAGTAGTACATAACCTCGGCCGAGCTCCCCTGGTCCACGAGGACACGGCGGACATTGAAGGGCCCTATGCGGAGTGTGACCACGAGGGCGTCGTTGTGCGGAAGTTGGACGCGCGCAAGGTCCTTCTCGGTGAACGTGATCGTCCATTTGGATCCGTCGTCGGTTCGAGGACGCTTGGGTTCGGGACCGACGAGCATGACCTGCTTAGACGAGGATGCGTCATTCAACTCGGCGCGGATTATACGGGCGGCTTCGGGATTGAGAGGGCCGTGGATAACGTTAATCGTCTGGATCTCTTCTTCGGCTCTGGCTTCGGCGTTCTGCGCCCGTGCTCTCGTTTTCTCATGATCAATGAAGTTGTTGAGATGGCCACCGAGGACTAGCTGCTCCAGGTAGGCCTTGAAGGGCCTGCAAGCGGTTGTAAAGTGTCCTTGCTCGTTGTGGTAGCTACATCGGACTATCGGGTTTTTGATTTTCCCGTTCTCGGTACCGAGCTTTTGGTTGGGGAAGGAGAAAAAGGGTTGGTCCTTCACTTGGTCGATAATCCTGTAGATAGGCATGGTGAAGACGGTTTTCTCGGCGCTGAAGTCTCCCTGCTTCGGTGGCTTCCTCGGGGACTGTTTGATGTTGTTGACTTGTTTCTTCGGTGTTGAAGCCGAGGCGGGAGTCGGAGCGGACACCGGAGTAAACGGTGCCTTGGAGCTCGTTGATTTCCCCATGCCCCTCTCCGCTTTGGTCTCGATGAGCTGGCACCATCCTTCGATTCTCATCATGAGATCCTTCATGGAGTTAGGCTTGTGCCGAGCGAGATCATCGTAAACTTGCTCGTCCTGGGCGGTGAGACCGAGCTTGAAACCGCGGGCGGAGATGACACCGTCGCATCCCTCGATCTCATTGAACAGCTCCCAATAGCGGCCGGCATATTGGCGGAGCGTTTCGTCGGCTCTCTTGCGTAGGGCGAGAAGGGAGTCGATCTCCTTTTCGTGCTTGTTGCTCGTGACAAACCGAGCCATGAAAGCGTCACAGAGAGAGTCGAAGGAAGAGATCGATCTGGCAGGAAGTTGGTTGAACCATGTTAGGCCCAGGTTGCCGAGGCTGGCGGGGAAGACCTTACAGAGGAAGGCATCGTCCGAAGGCTCGTTGCGAAGGAAGAGAGACATGACCATTTTGTACTGGACCAGATGAGTGTATGCCTCGATTTTGCCATCGTACTTTGCAAATTTGGGTTGGGTGAAGCCCTTCGGGGGGGTGACTGAGTCGATCTCCCTAACGAAAGGAGAGGTTGAGAGTCTCTCGAGACGGGCGTCCCGGTGGGGTCGGATCGAACGGTCGAGACCGTCTGGACCCCCGGTCGCGGTGTGCTTCTTCGGCAGAGGTCGATCCTGTCTTTCGTACTCCTTCCGCTTCGGTTGGGAGTTCCCTGACCGTTGAGGAGATCTCTCGTACTCCTTTCTCTTCGGTTGGGAGTTCCCTGACCGTTGGGGAGATTTCTCGTACCGATGCTTTTTGTAGCTATCTCGAGCGTAGGGCTCGAGGCGCTCAGTGTTTTGGCTTCCGCCACCAAGCCTTTTGTAACCATCTTTGGGGTGGTGGACGAGTGGACTCTTCGAACAGGGGCCCTTGTGTCGCTCACGATACCCTTTTGTTTGGAACTCCAAGAGGGCGTTATTTTCGTTGGCAAAACTTGGGGTGGTCTCCCGGCGGCGCTCCTTCGATATGATTGGGTGGGTGGAGGAGGCGGAGACGCTTCCGTCACCAAGCCTTTCGAAGGCGGATCGCTTCCCTCGAGTACCCTTTGGATTGGGGGAGCGGGAGCGTTCCCTTCGTTCAACGTCCCTTTCGTTGCAACCCTCGCCTGGAAGTTCGAGGCGGTCCTTGATTCCCGGTGGTTCGAGGCGGTCCTTGACCGAAGGACGGGATCGGTGTTCGACCATTTGTCCTCCGTCACGGCTGCGAGGAGGGCTGTGGTGGCTTCGTCTTCCGCCACGGCCTCCGGAGGAATGGGACGGAGACATTTGGAGGAGGTGTTTGATCTCTGCCAACTCGTCTCGGACGCTCCTGTCGCGCTCCACCACCGTCCTGAGGTCGTCGAGCTTCCGCTCCAGATGGCGGATGTAGGATTGGAGTTCGGCCGGAGCTCCAGCCTCCTGAGTCGAAGTTCCTGCTGTTAGTCCGACGGACATGCGGGCCTTTCCAGGGGCGCCTGCTCCGCCGGACGCCGGATCCCCGAGATCTCCGGGGCCGAAGGGAGTCTCAATGCGATGTGCATCATCGATTTCCACCATGGTTGGGTTGAAGAGCTTTGAATGGAAACTTTGTGAGGAAGAAAGTGATTGAATGAAGAACAGCTAGGTCCCCAGCAGAGTCGCCAATTGTAGGGGTTCGATTAATCGGGACCTTGACTGTGGTGTCTGGTTAGGTTCCTTCCTCCGCTGCTCCGCTCGTCCGCCGCCTGACCTGCAACAAGTCACTAGGGCTTTGGTTGCCCAGTGACCCTCCGACGATCAAGTTAGATCTCAGGGAAGGTGTTTAGGTCTAGGGTTAGGATAGTATTGCGTACCTCTCTCAGGTGTGTATCACTTTGTATTTATAGACCTAGGTTTGCTTGGTCTTCACACTAGCGCGTGGTGAGCACGTTCGGGTAACCGCCTCGGGTGATGTCACATATGACGAGGGGGGCGAGGTGGTTACGGAGCACATGGGACAGATCTCAATGATCGTGCCAGCTGCGTGGGGAGCATGATCCCCACGGGTCCCAATCACAGAAACTGTTACCGCCTGGAAGCTTTTGGAAGCATGGGAGCATGCAGTGAACCGAGGCTCCGAAGTGGATAACAACCGAGGCAACGACCGAGATGCATCCCGAAGGGAGCTAGTCAGAAGACCTCGGCCCGTACCCTAGCCGCTGGTTCAGTATTCGTAGCCCGGTTACCGAGCCGATAACCGAGGGCCCTACAGTATGATACCACTGTTGGGAAACGATTCCCAGAAACCAATAATGACGCGTACAGATTAGACAATAAGAAAACTGCAAAACCCTACAAGGCGGAATTAGGGTTTTACCTCAACTCCCTGCGAACACGAACGCTGGTTGAACTTGTTATAACACGTCTTGCTATAAGCCACGTATACTGCTCGAATGCACCTTACGATCTTCTATCGTATTCCCTGCACGCCTAGAACACGAACCGAGTGTGGACTCTTTCGTGGTCTGTTTGCCCTCTCTAGATCTGCCTCTATTTTGTGAATAATAGAAACGTCAAAAAAACGTCTATTTGACCTAGAGAGCATAACGTGTATATATAGGGCTACGATAGGGACCTAAGGAGTAATAAGTCTGGGCTCCCAATGTAAATAAGAAAACCTAATCTCACCAGGATTCTATTTCTTATTTCACTAATTATAATTCACCCCACTACAGAATTATAATTGCACTCCCGTCCTTATCTCAATTATATTACGAGCTCCATGATATTAAATACTTATTAATCTCCCCACGTTAAGATTACAGATACCCGTTGATTAAAATAAATTACTAACAATCTCCCACTTAATCAACATCTTAACTTGAGACTATCCGCTTAATTTATTCGATATGTCGGATACAAATATCCACCTGCAGGGTTTGACATAATCGAAACTTATAAGCTTACTCAAGGGGTATCATCAATCCCTATCGGGACGTGGATTCCATTAATAATTAATAGTTGTCATATACATAATGTTGCGACCCAACTCACCGAGACTATTGACCGTATAAAGATCTCACCCTTTAATGAATCAAAATCAACAACATTAAATATATACATCTAATAATTATCTTTGGATTAAGAGCATAAGTATTCATAATAACCATGAGGTTCCAATTGTCTTATAAAGTTAGTACAAAGACAATTACCTCAATGCGGTCCCGTTCAATACACACAAAGTGTACTAGCACAATGAGTTAGAACTAGACCGTTCCCTGTAGTCAAGACAGACCTACTAAACATTGTACTACAGTCCTACTGATGGTGTGTCCAGTTCCATCTAAGACTGTGAACCATATCTTATATTTTACAAGAACCGATGATCCGATCTTCTGTGTGTAAGCTGAACTCTACACACCGGATCATCTACTTTGTAAAATAAAAGACACATATGCACAACATACAATAATATTATGCAAATATTGCCCATAAAAGATACTCATCAAAAAAGGATAAACTTGATTAATAATTAAATATTAATCTATCATATAAAAACATAGTTTTTATATAACCTCCTCACAAACTCCCACTAAGACTCAAAGTCATGCTGCCACGCATCTCACTCATATTCCCTCTACGTGACTATCAAAAGTCTTAGCCTGTAAGCTGTACGTAAAAGAATCTGCTAGGTTGTTTACCGATGCGATTTTGGTCACAGCTACATCACCTCTCTGAACGATCTCTCGAATCGGGTGATACTTACGCTCGATGTGTTTACCCTTCTTGTGAGTCCTTGGCTCCTTCGAATTAGCAACTGCACCGCTATTGTCACAATAGAGTGTAATGGCTGATTGCACTAAAGGGACCACTTTCATATCCAACAAGAAGTTTCTGAGCCAAACAGCCTCCTTGACTGCTTCAGAAGCTGCCACATACTCAGCCTCCATGGTAGAATCAACAATGCAAGATTGCTTGATACTCCTCCAACTAATGGCTCCACCTCCCAAGGTAAATACATATCCCAAGGTAGACTTTCTGGAATCCCTATTTGACATAAAGTCTGAGTCTGTGTACCCATAAGGTACCAGACTATCTGATTAGAACACCAACATATGATCTCTAGTTCTTTTCAGATACTTGAGTATATGTTTCACTGCAGTCCAATGTTCTTGTCCTGGATTAGACTGAAATCTACTAACCATGCCAACGGCAAAGCAAATATCAGGTCTAGTACACAACATAGCATACATAAGGCTTCCTACTGCTGAGGCATGAGGAACTGCCTTCATCTCCTCAGGTGTCTTAGGATACTGATCCTTGGATAGGTTGATTCCATGTCTAAAAGGGAGGAACCCTTTCTTGGAATCCTGTATGCTAAAATAGGCAAGAATCTCATCGATATAAATAGCTTGTGATAAGCCCAACATCCTATTCTTGCAATCTCGCATAAGATTAATCCTAAGGATGTGATCGGCTTCTCCCAAGTCCTATTCGAATTGGCCGGATAACCACACTTTCACTGAAGACAATACTCCCACATCGTTTCTGATGAGCAGGATATCATCGACATATAGTACTAAAAACACCACCACTTTTCCGTTGCGCTTCTTATACACACATGAAACATTCGGACATTGATCAAAATCAAAAGACTTGATTGCTTGATCAAAACGGATGTTCCATGATCTAGATGTCTGCTTAAGCCCATAAATAGACTTCTTAAGCTTGCACAACATGTGCTCTTGACCTTTTGCTATGAATCCATCTAGTTGCACAATATAGATACATTCATCCAGATTTCCATTAAGGAACGCAGTCTTGACATCCAATTGCCAAATCTCAAAATCGAGATGAGCCGCAATGGACAAGAGATTCTGGATGGACTTAAGCATGGCTACTGGCGAAAAAATTTCTCATAATCGATCCCTTCTTTCTGAGTATACCATTTCGCAACAAGCCTAGCACTGAAGGTATGCACCTTCCCGTCTGCCCCTCTCTTCTTCTTATAGATCCACTTGCATTCAATGGGTTTAATCCCTCCAAGTGGTTCTATAAGATCCTAGACCTGATTAAAGTACATAGACTCCATCTCTGATTTCATAGCCTTTTGCCAAAGGTTTACATCTTTATCTTGAAGTGCCTCATCGTAGTTACAGGGTTCAGCATGTTGATCATCAGGGATCATTTCAAAAGACTCTCCCAACAACGTATACCGACTGGGTGAAATAATAACCCTCCCACTACGACGAGGTACCGGTGTGTCAATAGGTGCCTCTACAGATGTCTCTTGTGGCGTTTCCTCCTGCACTATTGGTGGTAAAGAAGTTTGTGTCGGTATCTCTCCTCTCAATTCCTCTAGAACAATTTTACTTCTGGGCTTGTGGTCTATCACATAGTCCTCTTCTAAGAACCGGGCATTAGTGCTAACAATGACCTTCTTATCCGTAGGACTATAAAACAGTCCACCTTTCGTTCCTCTAGGGTATCCCACAAACAAGCAAACTTCTGTCCTCAATTCCAATTTATCTGCGTTCCCATTCAGCACATGTGCTGAACTACCCCAAACCCGAACATGCTGCAGACTAGGTTTGCACCCAGTCCATAGTTCTGTGGGTGTAGATGGTACTGACTTAGATGGTACCAAATTTAGAATATACGCTGCTGTTTCTAGTGCATGTCCCTAAAACGAAATTGGTAAATTTGAATAACTCATCATTGATCTTACCATATCCATAAGAGTCCTATTCCTTCTCTCTGCTACACCATTTTGTTGTGGCATACCTGGAGCTGACAACTGGGATGTAATCCCTTCAGCTGACAAGTAGTCCCTAAACTCTCCCAAGAGGTATTCTCCACCACGATCAGATCGCAGTGTCATGAGACATTTACCCAGACGCTTTTCCGTTTCCGCCCTATACTCCCTGAATTTCTCAAAGCATTCGGACTTACGACGCATCAAATAATTGTATCCATACCTTGAGTAATCGTCAATAAAAGTGACAAAGTACTCAAAACCACCTCTAGCTTGGACATTCATAGGCCCACACAAATCAGAATGAAACCAATTCCAACGGCTCTTTGGCTCTATATCCTTTTGCTGAAAAAAGGCTTCTAGGTCATCTTACCTTCTAAATAGGATTCACAGACTAGAAGTTCCTCAACTTCCAATGAACCTAAAGGTTCATCTCTAACCAGTCTAGAAATCCTATTCAGATTAATATGACCAAAACATAAGTGCCAAAGATACGTTTGGTTCAATTTAGAAGGTTCTTTTCTCTTACATGGTAAATTATTTGTGTTATTCAATTCATGTAGTTGCATTATAGGAAACATAGGATTAATAATGTAGAGATCATCCACCAATGAACCAGAACAGATAAAACGTTTATTAATAACCACAGAGTCACTAAAATAAACCAAATATCCGTCCTTTATTAACTTAGAAACTGAAACCAAGTTTCTTCTAATAGTAAGAACATAAAGACAATCTCTCAAAATTAAACTCCTATTACTACTAAAATTTAAAAAGACATTTCCTACTGCAACTGCTGCCACTCTCGTAGCATTTCCCATATGTAGATAAATCTCCCCATCACTGAGTCTTCTGGTTTCCTGGAACTCATGCAACAAATTGCAAACATGATTAGTGGCTCCCATATCTACACACCAGGTACTGGTAGATAACACCACTAAACGTCATTCAACAACTAGTGAAAAAGATTTATCCAAATTGTTCACTTTATTGAGATAGAATGGACATTCCTACTTCCAGTGTTCTTTCTGCTTGCAGTGAAAACACTTGCCCGCAGGCTTTTTCACTCCACCTTGAGGCGCATGAAATGCCTCCACAACCTTTTCCTGAGACTAGTTCTGCTTCTTCTTGCCTTTCAGCTTAGAAGTAGAAGCCTTCTCTGCCACTAACACTGATGGTGGTTTCTTTACAACCAAAAGACCCTCAACTGCTTGGAGTTCCTTAAGAAGTTTCGCCAAAAATAAATGCAATTTGTTCATATAATAGTTCAGGCGAAATTACTTAAAACTCTCAGACTGCAGTGAGTTAAGAACGAAATCGATCTGGGTTTCCCCATCAATTTCAGCTCCAAGGATCTCTAGTTCATTCAGAAGAGCTATCATCTTCAGAACATGATCCCTAATCAGGATCCCTTCAACATGGGTGATATTCACCAATTTTTATAAAATTTTGCTTCATGTTATGTGGCATTCTCATCAGGTTTAGGAGGGCACATCTCATACAACACAAATTTGTGCCCCTCAGCATTAACACAATATCCAAATTCCTTTTCCAGTCAATATAATTCGATCCAGTAAGTTTATTTCCTTTTGAGAATTGCAAGTGGATTGAAAAAATCCATTTTTGAATATGAGAATCACATAACAACAATTATGAAGGGCAATAAAACCTTGAATTTCATTTTAATATTGGTTCCATCAACCACGTGTTAAAAGAAAAACATTGGCAACCCTACACACCGTGAAGAGCATGCCTCGATGGGAAGGTCGTCTACTCTTCATCATTCATGTAGATAGGCACAACCTTTTAATTTTACTATCTAGACACTATACCGTGCCAAGCAAAATTAAATAGCCAATATAGCTTCGGTCCTATAAATAATAATAGTGACTCAGATGATGAGGATATTATTATTTACAGCTAAGTGTATACCATTACCTAGCTTTTAGACCTATTGTTCCGTTATAAACCACTTCAGATGGAGAAGTGACCCACACAACAATTATCTTAGAGCTATCCCTTTAGGAAGTTTGTACCGATGATGCCACAATTAATTTTGTCCGATAGGGAGGAAGGTTCTGAAACCAACACACAAAATTAATTATATCACCTACGAACTAGCAATGGAGACCATAGGATTTATTCAAAATAAATTCCCCCTCCCACTTAGTTATTTAAAAAATTTGTGAGGGTTATCAAATTTTCGAGTTTGCAAAAAAACCGTGATCTAGGTCAAAGGCCAAATATTACCATGTTGTCCCAATATGGTAAACTATCACATATGCAAATAATATGGAAACACAAATAATAAGGAAACACAAGATAAAGAATCCAGCTATTATGGTCAAAGATGCAATCCTTGAGCAACAAGGAATCCTTCCAAACTTGAAATCCTTAAGTAATAAGGAGTCCTTCTAAACTTGAAATCCTTAAGCAATCCTTCCAAACTTGAAATCCTTCAGCTATACTTGTGTGGAAGACTTAGATACTTTGAATCAATCAAGGAGACCAAAATCCAACCGTGCTTAAGCAAGAAAATTCGGATTTGATAAATTCCCGCGTAAACTGCACAGCCTTAAGTATTTTGGCCATATCTTCCTCATCCGACCTCCAATTGAAGTGATTCAAATTGGGTTGGATTCGAAATTCAATTATCTACAACTTCCGTGAAGAACAGATTTTCTAATTCCAACGTTTACTGGGTCGAAATAGCCCTGCAATCAGACCCTACGAATCTGAAAAAAAACTGTTGCGAGCCAAACAACTTGTATCTTCTGTATCTCCCTTCTTCGATCTCCGAATAATCATCGAATGCTATTACGATCGAAGAAACATACATATATCGATCTTATGCCTCCATTGGAGTTCACATGCTACGTTAATTATTACAACCACGAAAAATAATCGTGGCACCCAATAAATAACACATGCTACGTTAATTATTACAACCATGAAAAATAATCATAGTACCCAATAAATAACAATAACCACACAAAAATCATGTGGGATCCAATCACATAAAATCAACAAAAAATCATGTGACCATAATAGCTGGGTAAGAACGCTGCAAAACAAGGGTTAGCACAGTTCTACGTTCTACCCTCTATATCCTATGGACAACATGGCCTGTTTAATCCATACGCGTGATTACAGCCTGCTCTGATACCACTGTTGGGAAACGATTCCCAGAAACCAGTAATGACGCGTACAGATTAGACAATAAGAAAATCGCAAAACCCTACAAGGCGGAATTAGGGTTTTACCTCAACTCCCTGCGAACACGAACGCTGGTTGAACTTGTTATAACACGTCTTGCTATAAGCCACGTATACTGCTCGAATGCACCTTACGATCTTCTATCGTATTCCCTGCACGCCTAGAACACGAACTGAGTGTGGACTCTTTCGTGGTCTGTTTGCCCTCTCTAGATCTGCCTCTATTTTGTGAATGATAGAAACGTAAAAAAAACGTCTATTTGACCTAGAGAGCATAACGTGTATATATAGGGCTACGATAGGGACCTAAGGAGTAATAAGTCTGGGCTCCCAATGTAAATAAGAAAACCTAATCCCACCAGGATTCTATTTCTTATTTCACTAATTATAATTCACCCCACTACAGAATTATAATTGCACTCCTGTCCTTATCTCAATTATATTACGAGCTCCATGATATTAAATACTTATTAATCTCCCCACGTTAAGATTACAGATACCCGTTGATTAAAATAAATTACTAACAGTTTTGGGGCAGAGTAAAGACGCCCTTATCCTTCTCCCTCCCGTACAGTACCAATGGTGGTATGAGTCCACTTTGGGATCCTTCACAAATATTGTAGGACTTATAAAGAAAGAAGATCAAGTATTCAATGAAAAATTATTTTGATCAGACATAGATGGGTATCAAAACGGAAAGATTATTTTAAGAATGTGAACTGTTTTAATTCGTACCTAGAGATACCCGATCAAAATCGTTTTCTTTGTCGAATTCACTTCTCTATAAGCATAATATGTGTGGGTCAAATCTGGGGTATATTGGGCACACAAGTGCGTATATATATTTTTAAATTCTTTCACTATTTAGAATCTTAAATGCTCAACGAAAAATTGAAAGATTTGATTAATTGATTCCTTGAAATTGTTATAAAGATTAATGGATTATATTTATCTGATTGAGCTGATTTTTTGCGAGACTACTCAAACAACAGTTCGGATCTCTGATGTGGATCCCCGAAGTGGGCCCCACATAACCATTGGTACCGTACGGGAGGGAGAAGGATAATGACTGCCTTACTTGGCCCCCAAAATGCCGTCGTTTTGGGGCACTACTGTTTGCTGCACAAAACCTCACTACAGGGACCCGGAATTCTGTTTTTCCACTGCCATAGCTCGATGATCCAAATTGTTTAGCTACCGGATCATGCCTTTAAGAAATCTAGTTAATTGGACATTATAACAGTTAAACAATCGAAATACATTTTGGTGCAAACATAGAATGTAAATACACAAACATCTTCGACTTAAACTATGGAATTGTTATCTATTCAAAAAAAAAAAAAAAAACTATGGAATTGTTGACTCATTCCAAGAAAAGAAACAACGACGAGAAAAGAGAAAAACAGGTGGCACAGTTTACTGGAAATTCACAAAATATCGAGAACGTCAATTACACTTGAAATTTAGATTACAGTACATTCGAGTTTAGCTCAAGTGTTTTTCCTCATTCGGGGATGATTTAAAGAGTACAGTCGAAGGTCGAAAGTTGAAGTTGGTGAATTTACGCTGGTCATTTCATGTAAACTAACTAACACACTAACATCTCTTTTACTATTAGGGCATGCAGGTCATACATTTCGAATCAATTTGTTCATGTATGACATGCCCTAATAGTAAATCAAGAATTTGGTGTCCCATCTCAATACAGATCTCCTCAACTTCCTCAAAGTTAAGGACTTTCTCACCTATCCATTTTGACTCCTCTATGCCTTCTTCAGTCAACCTGAAAATCTCACTCAGCACCTCTGAATGATAGTACTCCAGGGCCTCCCTAGTCTTCTTTGGCTCTTTGAAAAAAATTTCACCGACAAAAACTTGATCAGAACTCGAAGCAATACTAGACAAAGATAATTTCATTGATGTAGGAGTTGTTACCCTCGAGTCTCCTGCATTATTATAACATAAGAAAAGGACTAAATAAGTTTATAAGCTTCTTTTTTTTTTTCACGGAATTTTATAAGCTCAGATGAGTCAAAAAAACATTAATAATGGTTGACCATTTCTCTTGCAAAAATAATTTTAAGATTTCACTTTGGCATCTTCAATAGCTTTATCAAATCCTAGTTTAAAGCAGCTTTGTCAAATTTGAACCTAAATTTCTTCAAGATTTGACGAGTTATTTTTTGCTGTATTACGTAGAATTACTGTGATCTGTTGAATAGATTGGTATTGTTCAAGAGATAATATAACATCATTTAAGCAACAATATTGCTAGAGAATTTTTAGTTGGCCACAGAAAAATTAACATTACCTTCGCCAAATGTTCGATAAAATTATTGGAGAGCTTGGTTTTGTTTTCTATAGTACTAGCATCAAATCTGTCCTATATATGAATTGCAACACACACAAAAACAATCTACTCATAATTACTTTCATCTGCGGATAAAAAGAAATTACTTTCAACCATAAAATCATTTTCGAAAAACGAAAACATGTGTTCAAACTATATAAAACCATTGTCTTGAAAAGAAATAAAATTGATACAGGTTGTTTTTGAAATTTCGAGGTTCTTTTTCAGGAACACGCACAAATGAAATGAAAATCGATACAAAACATTACCGAACATAACTACTTCTTTTAAAAATCGGTTATCCAGACTAACTTACTCGCAACTTGAGTAATTCTAAACCCTTAAAATTAAGGACGATAATTTTAAAATCTACCAAGTGACCCCAAGAACTTTTGCATAGGGAGCAAAACCATATGGCTAGAATTCGAAAACAAACAAACTGGTATTTTGTTTTTTTGCCTTTGATGGGAAGTTCCAAAACAAACCTGATGAAGCAGTTTCTGTGTGCCGGAGAACGTTGTGAAGATCAAGAACTGAAACTGGACTTGAATTCTTCGAATTACATACGGGTTTGACTTTCTTAGCTTTGTGTCTACATATACTCTTTTCCTTGTTCCTATATTTTGGTACTACTACTAGTATTTCCTTGTGATTCAGAGCCTTCCCTGCACTTTTTCCCTTCAAAGTCTCATGCGTCTTGCCACGAACAACCTTTTTCTTCCCAATCAAATCAACCTTGTCCACGTTTGAAAGACATTTTCCACAAACCCCATTTGGCCCTCCCTTTCTCTCACTAACCTTCTTTTTCTCAAGCTTTCTGCCTCCCAAATTTCTTACTCTTTCTGCTACTTCACTCTGCTTCAATTTCATATCAGATATGCTTGTGTAAGGCAAATTAACACCATCAACCTTCGAGGAAAACCTTTGATTTACCCTGTAGTTCTCTTTCTCTCTCTCACCAACCACCTTCTTCTTTTTCTTCTTCTGAATATCTCCATCTCCTGAATCTCCTCTGTTTCTCTCTGTTTCTACTTCTTTCTCCACCAATTCCTCCAAACCCATCTCGTATATGCTCTTATAAGGCGAATTAACATTATCTACCTTCGTAGAAAACCTGCGATTTGCCCTATAATTCTTCCCTTTCTCTCTCTCACTAACCACCACCTTCTTGTGGAATTTTTTCTCCCCTAAATCTCCCCTCTTTCTGTCTGTTTCTACTTTCCCCTGCTTCGGCTCCTCCAACCCCATCTCAGATTTCCCACCGCTAAAACCCCATTTACTGCTTCCACCCACTTTCTCAAACCTAAAAACAACGAAATCACTCTCTCTTTGTTGCGAAAACGTCGCATTTTCTTCACGAAATGATACGGAAGTCCTAACCCGTCGATGATTGAATTGGGTTAGATCGAGTTCGGGCAAGCAATTAACTGAATTCACTGACCTGCTTCGGAGCATTGAATCTAGAGTTCTGCGATTTTGAGCAGGATTGAAATCTGGCAATGTGTCTAGACCCATCAGTCTTGCTACAATTCCTGGGGTGGGTGGAGCTTGTGGCTTAATTACCTCCTCAAGTTTTGAATGTTTCTCTGGATTGGTGATGTTGTTGGGTTCAGTAGAAATGGATTCAGATGGGTGTGTTGGGAGACTTCCGGTGCATAGGAGCCGGCGTAATATGCCTGAGAGGCACTTGGAGGTGTCGTCCTGTGAGGTGGTCATGGTTTGGTTGGAGAGAGAGAGAGAGAGAGACTTGAAAAGTTATGAAACTGAAACGAGAAAAAGGAAGTATTTAGGTCATGTTTGGTAGTCATTCTATTTTCTGTTTTCTGTTTTCATTTTCAGAATTTTCAAAAGGTAACTTTGAAAGTTTGTTTGGTGCACTACTTTCACTTTCAAATTCTGGAAATTACTTTCACTATTTTCATAATTTGAGGAAGTAACAAAACTCAACTTTCACTATTTTCAGAAACAAAAAACAGGCTACTCCGCTACAATTCCTTGGAGGCCTTTTTTCATTTCCTCTTCCTCTCTCTCTCTCAAACCCAGGCCATTGGAGATACTCTTTCTCTCTCTCTCTCTCTCTCTCTTATAGTCAATAAAAGATACTTATCGAAATAGAAAAACCTTATAGTCAATAAAGGACCAACTTTGGAATTAGAAAATTTCACATGTATTTCATCTATATATATACTCTCTTAACTTAGAGATGAGAGGAGGCCGGAAGGGATACGTTGGGCTTATGAAGCCATCATTTTATGAAAGTTAATACTATAACTTCGGCCTAGGAAAGAAGAACCCAATCACCTAGACTCAATGCCGGCTCAAAGATATTTGGGCCCGAAGCAAAAGTTACAATATGGGGGCCATTTATCTCCTCAGCTTTGAACAAAATTTTGCGAAATGTTGAGGAAAACTAAGGGGTGGAGATTCAAACCCAGTTTTTAAAGCATTCGAAGAGCCTAAACTGCCACATGACCAAAAAGATATTACTCAAAGCAAGGCAATTGAAACTTCTTGTTATTTGAAACTAAAAAACTGTATTTTTTGGAGCCCTCTTCGAGCTAAAAAATCGAGGGCCAAAAGCAACGACTTCTTCGGCTTCCTCTCTAAGCCGGCTATGCCTGGTCTATCCACCCGGTCCTTTCTTTCAGAATATCAAGTATGGAATTTGTTTCTAACATGATTGCAAATGCTTGGATGATTCTCTCTCTCTCTCTCCCTGTATAGTTTGAGAACTAGTGGAGAAATTGCAAGAAAGACCATTTTAGAAAAAGTAAAAACTAATTTCAGAAATTGATTTTTTTTTTAAAAACAGGTTAACACAAACATGTTTTCTGTTTTCACTTTTTTTTAGGAAAAGTAAAAACTGATTTCAGCAAATAGAAAACAGGAAACAGAAAAGTGGCAGTGTTACCAAACATAGCCTTAGCGTTCAGTATTTCATTTTGAGCTGTCCCTTAATAAGTGTCTATTTTATAAAATTAGTGGGTAAAAATTGGTGCATTGTCTATTTTATCCCTAAAAGTATATTCCATTTTGAAAAGTTAGTGAGAAAAAGTGTAATAATAATGGGTAAGTAGGGAAAGTCGAGAAAAAAGTTGATGTGAAATGTATAATAATGATGTCTTTTGAATAAGTTGAAATTACGAAGCAGGACATTGATATCTTTTTAATAAGTTAGAGTTACGAAGCACGATACTTAAAAGGGACGGAGGGAGTATATATTTTTGGGAAAATTACATTCAAGCCCCTTTAACTATCACCCATTTTCGAGTTGCCCCCTTAAAGTTTAAACTCAAACACTTACGGCCCGTTTGGATGGATGATTTGTTTTAGGTAGATTTGTAATAAGGAGGGATTTGAAGGTGGATATGTAATAAATGGGGATTTGTTAAGAAGAGTGGTCTCACCTCTTAAGAAGGGTGGATTTGTAATGAGGTGTTTGGTAGGTTTTTTGAGAAGGGGGATTTGGAAGGTGGATATGATGGGATAAGATGTGAAATGACTTTATTGCCCCTATATTTTTAATTTAATGGGTAATATAGGTTAATTTAATAAAATAAATAAATACATTATTTTTTTTACAAAAACTGGATAAAATTAAATAAAGTTATGTTTGAAATGTGTAAACGTTAAAATTTTTTTGTTAAAAAAAAATGAATTAAATGATATATTAATTGTAAAATAATTCAATTATTATGAAATTATATAGAAAAACAAATTTCATTTTTTTAATAAAATAATTAAAATTAAAAATCTGTTCAATGTTTAAAACTTTTTTGTAAGAGAATAATGATTTTTAAGGAAAAAAGTGAAAACCGAAATATCCCAAAAAAATTGTTCATTGTTAAAATTAGTTGGGTAGTTGAAAGCACATGGTCAACAAATTTGTTGGGTGTGTGGTAATTGAAAACACATGTTCACCAACTTTTTTTGGTCAATTTTTCTATAAAAGACACACATTTGTACACTGTCCTTCATACCATTCCATATCTCTTGTCCATTATAAGTAATTTTCAACTATTTTCGTATTTTGCCTCACAATGGCACGCGCTGCACGCCGAGCTTGGAGCGATGAGGAGGAGGATGAGTCGTTACTAGAAAAACTTACGACTCTTGTAGATCAAGGTGTTTGGCAAATTGAGCACGGGTTTCGTCCCGCGTACTTGGGAGTCTTGGAAAATCAAATGAGATCTTCTTTCCCTCAAGGAGGTATTGCCAAAAATCATATTGAGGCAAAGATTAAGAATTGGAAACAAACTTGTTTCCAATTACAACACATGCTTCAAACACCCGGGTTTGGTTGGAATGCAACTGAAAATAGACTGTTGGTAGAAGATGCAGTTTGGAATCAGTATGCCCAAGTAAGTAATCAATATTCTTGAAAATTATATAAACTCATGTTTACGGTAATTTTTAAACAATTTTGCTACTATTTGTGTAGGTCAATCGACGAGCTAGGCAGATGAGGGAAATGCAATTTTTCAATTATAATCGATGGTGTCATTGCTTTGGACGTGAGTACTGATGTGGAGAAGTCGGAAGCTTAAGACAGATGTTGGACAATAAATTTGTACCCTTCGTAATGTACCTCAACTAAATGTTTAAATTTAATTGAGATGAGTTCTTTGTGTTCATATTACAGTCTTAATTTCGCTAATGTTTAAAAATACGTACAAGTTCAATCAGAATTAAATAAATGTGCCAAGATTATACAACATAAGAAACCTAAGAAAAAATTTACAACAAAGTATGTGATTAGACTAGATCAATGTTGAACTTCCAAACCATTTTTGGATGTGGAACCATTGTGACTTGATTGTTGTTGGGTTCAAACCGACTGCATTTGAAGTAGCCGGTATCTTTCCTCATGGAACTGTAACAATGCTCCTTCCGCTTCGTCGAACGTGGTGTATCTTTTGAACAAGTTCCCCGGGTATCCATTAACTTGCAGTCCCGCGGTCTCCCAACTTGTATAGATTCCCGAACGACGGCCAACGAAAACCACCCAATAGTATTGTTTATCTTCACTTGACATTGTCAAATCTACGAGAAAAAATCAATTATCACATTTATAACATAATAAATACTAAGATTTTTTTATATGTATTTGGCTCAGATTTTTTTCCCACCGGCACATAGTGCACCACTTGGCTACAACTTATATTGCCAAATGGTGAATAAACCATTGACCCTCATAAGTTATCCCGCCAAGACAAGTGCCTCACCGTTAATTTTGTCAAAATATCCTCATAGCCTAGGAAAACTGTCCAGAATGGAGAACGAAAACTTTCAAAAAAACAACCAATAAATTGTCAAAACAACAGGCACATAACTGCACAGCATGCAACTCCAAAACCTTCATAAAAGAGCCACAAAAGTGGGCAGAATGCAGAACCAAAACAGTCAAAAAAAATAGCCACTAAACTGTCAAATAAATAGCCACAAAACTGCACAGAATCCAGCACCAAAACTGTCCAAAAAGCAACCACAAAACTGTCCAAAAACCAGCCACCAAACTGTCAAAAAAATAGCCAAAAAACTGCAAAGAATGCAGCAAGAAAACTATCCAAAAATCAGCCACAAAACTGTCAATTCTACAGCCACAAAACTGCAAGAATGTAGCTCCAAAACTGTCAAAAAACCAGCCACAAAACTGCCCAGAATGCAGAACCAAAATTGTAAAAAACACACCCACTAAACAGCCACTAATTTGCCATTAAGGTGCTAATATTAACACTTGGGCTCAGACAATTCTAGCATAATCAAAGTAGCACTACCATTTGCAACTAAGTTGCCATTAAAGTCATCATAATTTGCAAAAGCAATACCAACTAATACACTGCAATTGACATTGCATCATTGCCCAATAAAATAACCCAATGAACAGCAAAAAAATTGCCCAAATGACAGCAAATAAAGTACCCAAAAACCTGCAACAATACAGCCCAAAAAAGGGCATGCAAGCCTTGCCAAACTAAACCAATAACTGCACCAAAACTGTCCCATAGTAATGACAGAAACCAGAAATAAAACAGTCAGAAACCATAATCAAAACAGCCACAAGACCAGACCAAAAATAGCCACAAACCATCAATAAAATTGCCCACAATACAGAATCTCATGCTGCCATAATCCAGCCAACAAACAACAACAAAACTGGCCAAAAACCATCAACTAAACAGCTGAACAATTTGCCATAAAACCTTGCCAACAAACAGAACCTAATGCAACCAGAACCAGCCAACAAACGGGCCTGCACACACACACATATAGCCCTGCACGCGCACACACACACACACACACACATAGCCCTGCATGCTAACAGCCACCACAAAATGAACATTTGTGTGCAATGTGAAGGTTTTGCATTCTCGTGAGGTTGTGCAAAGACCTAGCCAGATATGTTGCTTACAAATTAATGGTGTGAGCAGTTTCAGTTCAGTTCACCAAAACTCCACAAAACTTCACCCAAATTGTACTAATACAAACGAATTAGGGCAGATGATATTTTACGGCATAATAAAAAAAACTAGGTCAAAATCAAAAATTAGGGCAAAATGAAAAAAATAAAAAAAAATCATCAATCGGGCAACTCAGATCTCAGATCGTAACTCACTGATGACTGATATTCAGTTCAGTAAAAAAAAATCTAGATCTAGGGCAACTCAGATCTGTCATTACAGTACCAAAATGGAATCCATCGAAAACCATATCGCAAAAGCATATCACAAAAATCAGATCGCAAAACCAGATTGTAAAACCCTCCGCATACTACAAAAATGGAGTCCAGAACCATACCTTAGCCCTTTCAAAAAAGGAAAACAAGGTCAGGACGTAGAGGAAGACGAGGTGGAGAGTAGAACCCGTTGGTGTACGGCGGTGGAGTCACCAGAGAGTATATCGGCGACCTCCTTCTTCTCTCTCTCTCTCTTCTCTCTTTCTCGGTCTGGTTCTAAAATGAACGAGGACAACCCACAAAAGGGAAAAGTCAAGGGCAAAACAGACAAAACTCTCGTTAACTAAACCTGGAAGAGTCGGAGATGGAATCCGGCTAGGGCTCAAATCCCCCTTTCATTTTGCACAGCCAAACACCGGAGAAGAGGGAGAGGGGGAGAACAAGTCTGGGGCCTTTCCAAATCCGGGGACAAATCCCCCATCCAAACAGGGCGTTAGCCTCCTCAAAGTATTTGGTTTTTTTGTACCTAGCACCTTCCGTTGAAATTCTATTAGAATTTAGGATGAAAAATGTCATGTGATGAGCACATGACATGTTGAACCAAAATTCTTGACATAAATACCCTACGACAAATTTTTTTTGCTTTTGTTTTTTTGTTTTGTTTTGGGAAAGTAATACCCTATAACCTTTGGGGTCCAGTAAACCATCTACCCAACGAGCTACCCACCACTGCCGAAATTGCAGCGAAGGAAGGTCAAGGTATGTAGGCGGAGACGGCAGGGAGGAAGTGGGGGAGCCGAGTTCCGGCGATGGCATAGCAGAGGAGGCAGTCAATGTGGGGAGGTTGCAGTGGCATTGGGCGAGGCCGTAGATGGGTACAATAGTTGAATTGACTACGATGCAACTGCGACCCCAATAGTCGTCGACAACGGGTAAGAAGAGGCGCTCCATTTCTTTGATGAAGTTGAGGATTTTTGCGACGGCGATGACGTGGTGGTGGTGGTGCCGCAGAAGAGTTCTTCTTCGTAGATTCGTGGTCGGAAAATACCCGTTTTCAAATACGGCATTCGGGATTCAGAATTAGTATTTGAAGAGATAAAGAAAACTTTGCTAGTTGTTTCAACCCCAAATCCATTTTTGTTTTTTTATCATCGACTTCTACAGCATCTTCAAAAAAATACAAAGGAAATCTTTTCTTGTTCAAACTGGGGTGGGTCCCCACAAGCCAGGTAAGTTACCTCAGTAACTCGGTCCCCGAACACGGAAAATTCAGTTATTTTTTTATGCTTTCTTTCCCTTTTTTTTTCTAAATTCATTATGGTTTTCAATCCAAGGATTTGATGCTTTATACATACCGTAAGAAGGGTCAATATTCCTGCAGTTGACCTTGGTCTAACCGTTGACCATCCTATCAGAAAGCAACACGTGGCATAGTTGAAAAGTTGACCATCTAGTCAGAAGAGGACACACAACACCAGCAAACAGCCGACACATGGTATCATCGTGATGAGAGCTTCGCGGGGGTGAGGTGACCCTCGCGGACACATAGTTCACAAGTAACAAGATGGGAGGAGCGATCTCCCTGGCTTGTTTATCAGTAGCGAAATGGGAGGAGCGATCTCCCTAGCTTATTCACTGTATCCGGGCAGCCACCGTCAGGGTGAGATATCCGCCATCAGGGCGAGATAA
The DNA here is from genome assembly GCA_020567845.1 of Rhododendron henanense subsp. lingbaoense. Lineage (NCBI taxonomy): Eukaryota > Viridiplantae > Streptophyta > Magnoliopsida > Ericales > Ericaceae > Rhododendron > Rhododendron henanense. Next base: position 27,784,325 of record CM036313.1, read on the forward strand.
GGGCCTGGATATCCAATGTGGTCGGGCAGCCACCGTCAGGGTGAGATATCCGCCGTCAGGGCGAGATAAGGGCCCGGATATTCAATGTGTTCGGGCAGCCGCCGTCAGGGCGAGGTATCCGCCGTCAGGGCAAGATACAGGGCCTGGATATCCAATGTGTTCGGGCAGCCACCGTCAGGGTGAGATATCCGCCGTCAGGGCGAGATAAGGGCCTAGATATTCAATGTGTTCGGGCAGCCGCCGTCAAGGCGAGGTATCCGCCATCAGGGCAAGATATGGGGCCTTACATATTAGCGCATCCTAAAGTTAAAAGCTGCATTAATGTACTTGGGCAGCGTAGCACCCGAACAGGGGCACAGAGTCGCGAGAAGTCCCAATTCAGTGCATCTGGGCCACGTAGCACCTAGCAATGGGGCACAAAGCCGTGAAGGAATCCCAGAGCATAACGATAGCGAGGCTCGTAGCCAAGGCTATAACGTTAGATAGCGTGGTCCGAAGCTAGGACCATAGCAACTGAACTCAGACGCTTAATGTCTGCTCAGGTCGCGAGGCAGGATTTGAGGGGCTTTCCGGAGCCCGGTTTGGGATTCAGTCCTTCAGCGGGAATGGGGGAGATCTAGTGGCTTGGTGGCTTAGAAGAAGGGGTTCCGCTGCGAGATGGGGTAGCGCGAGTCACTGCGAGGGTGACGGTGACTACCCCCGCGGCCGAGGGGTACGGAAGGGACGCGTGTCGCGATATTGTGGAAGCCACCTGGCGCCTTCTTAGTGGCCCGTGGTACCTATAAATATCAGGCACTCCCATCCATCATTTCACAAGTTCTTCAGAACGTTTAGGGCAGTTTAAGGCTCCCACAAGACTCTCAATGATAACTCTCCCTAGAGAGAGAGAGAGAGGGGGGGTCCTGTAATATCCTGAATCCTTAATATTTTAGTACGTGTTGGGTTTTAGCTAATTGTGTGAGTTTGGACGTAATTTCATTTGCTAAATCAGCTTAGGAGTACATGACCACACATGGTTGCACCACACACAATAGTTTTTCCTTGGCCTAATTAAACAGGAGGGAGGTTTACGTCCTTCTCTGTTCCTATCGTTTCCACCGCTTGAGAGAGAGAGAGAGAGAGAGAGAGAGAGAGAGAGAGAGAAGAAGAGCAGGAGGAAGAAGAAGGAAATTGGGGAGAAACCTTTCTTAGCAAAGATTGAAGCCCTAGAAGGTATTTTTGCCCTTGATTTCATAGTTTCCATGTTTAATTTCATACTTTAACTTAGGGTTTGGAGTTTAGAGGCCATGGGAACCCTTGATCATTGAATTTTGGAAGAATTCATGATGAACTTTTGAAGATTTATATGAATTTCAAAGTGATTACTTGGTTTTGAAAATCTGCAGAATTGTGATCTTAGGTCTGACCTGATTTTAGGGATTTTTTTTTGAGGTACTTCTAAAACTCGTAAAATCGTGAAATTATTACTGGGAGTTCCTTTATGTGTCTTTTGTATGTGGTAAAAATTTTGGAATGGAATTCAAAGTATTGAGTTCTGTGGAAATTCGTAACCCAGCAGCACTCAAATTCGTTACTGTGCAGTCAGCACTGTCACACGTTAGGAAAACGGCCATATCTTTTAGCTCAAGTGATGAAATTACGAACCGTTTTCTGATTTTGAAACTAGACACATAGGCCTTTAAAAGTAGGTAAAGATTGTGCCTCAATTATGCCTGAGCAAAATCAGTTTTTGGTTTGAAGTTGTCAAAATTGCAGATTCTGTAATTGTTCTCTCGAGGTTCGCTATTTAACTTCATATTTGACCCTAGAGTCTTGATTAGTATTACTTAGGACATCGAGGGATTAGGATACGATTAGAATATCTTGAATTGTATCTAATATATGTTCTTTACTTAGGACATCGAGGGATTAGGATACGATTAGAATATCTTGAATTGTATCTAATATATGTTCTTGATGCTTTTTGATATAGGAAGTTTTGTGAAAGCTTGGAGTTGAGGTGAGTGATTTAATACCTAAATTACATGGTTTTGAACTTGTTTTCCTTAACGAGTTTATTTGAACAAGTTTTATAAATTGTGTACTCCATGGAATAACAATGGAAGGTGGATCTATTTGTGAAATATTTGTGAATCTATTTAATGGCATTCCCAACGTCCGGTCTTGCTAGGGGACGGCTTAATGGCTAGCAAGGGTGTTTGAGGTTGGTGTGTGTTTTGGGATAATGCGTAGACGTCTGGCTTATCCACTACTAGGGACGCCTGGTAGCTTTGAATTTTGAATAGCGGAATGTGCATTATATTTGGCTTATGGATTTGAGTTCTTTGTTTTGAAATACTATCAAATTATTTTGCATTGTCCATGGAGAGCATGTAAATTATGTATTTGTCACTCATACGAGCATTAGCTTATGTGTTTTCTCCACCTTTCAGGAATTGAAGAGTTAGATGGCGTGACACTTGTTTTGTGGAGTTAAGTCCTATGGTTATTTTATAGACAGGAGATGTGTTTAGATTACTTGTTAAACTCTGTAATCATTGTAAGTAGCTTGCTAAACCTTTTAAATAAGCACAGCTCTGGGGTGTGTTTGGAAAATTCTTAGCCTTTGTCAATATAAGTTGTCGTTTAGTTAGATTGCATAGAATATGCTTCCGTTAGTTAAACACTCTTGTTCCTTCAGATTATATTGTTTTTTGAGAAGTTGAGTATATGATATGGCCTTGGTGATGGTTTCACCAGCGCTTTGTTATGACTAAGACCTTCAGGAGCGGGTCAGGGTCGTTACAGGTCCCTAGAGAGGTCATCTCTTCTAGGGCTGTCTTGTGAATCTACCCACTCACAGAGCAACCAAAGGGATTCTGCCTTGGTTTCTTCTGTACCTCTTGCCCTTCTTCTTCACCCCCTACATCATCCCTCCATTTCCTCCATATATTTCTTTTACATATATCTTATCCCTTGCTCTGCAAAACAGATCATGTTCATCTAAACCAAATGCTAACCATTCTGACCTCTTCTTTCCTCATCTATTCCCTCTTATGTGGAATATTTAACCACCAAATCGAACCTACCTATCCTACACATACATACATACATATATATGTATATATACACACACATATATGTGTGTATATGTATATACAGAAAGAGTTTCTGGTATTAATTTGGGGATTTTGTGGAGTTTGGATTGTGATGGAGTGAAGGTAGCAAAATTTGATTCGAAGCTAACACCGGCCGATTTTGATTTTGATTTTGTGGTTGCAATTGGGAGTGCCATGGATGAAGGGTGGCGTCTAGTGTGGTGTGTGTTGGCCTGTTGGGATAGGATATGGTGTTTGGGGGTTGTTGCTAGTGTTGAGATGGGCGGTTTTGTGCGGTGCGAGAGGCGGCTATGGGTGGAAGTAAGGATAATAGGTGAGATGGGTTGTTGTCGTTGGATGTAAACGATGAGAATGAATATTGAGGAAGATGATGATGTGTTGGCTTGAAGGGTGAAAAGGTAAATGCCAATTTTCTGTTAACGACATTCACTCCATTTTGAATCCGCATACTTTGAGGCGGTTAAGTGTCTGAGTTTAAACTTTAACGGGGCAACTCAAAAATGGGTGATAGTTGAAGGGGGCTTAATGAAATGTACCCTTTTATTTTTATTCTAGAGGGAAAACTGACCTTTGAATATTTTTAGTTGTCGTATATGATTTTGTTCACCATTAACTTATATTTTTAAATTTTTTAAATTTCTCTTACCAAGAGACGAGCAATATAGTGCAAAAAAATGACTGAAATTTATGAAGTTTTTTTTATATGAACAAGATTAACCCAGATATATTAATATAAAAATTAAGTACTACAACGAAACAAAATGCTACAACAACAAAAATAAATAAAAATAAATAAAGAAAAGCCGCATGAAATCAGACACCGAAGCCGAATCCATCAATCATACTCATGAAAGTGGGTGGAGCAAGACCCGCAACTAACTTGAGCTCGTTCACGCCGCGGGCTGAAGGACCAATTTTGAATTTGCTTTAGACGACGCTACCGTCGCCGCCGAACCACTCAAAAATCCCTTGACAAAGCCGAACAAATTCAAAAGCCAAAACCTAGATCTAGTTCCCCAAATCTGGCTCCTGAATCCAAAAATGATAGGGAGAATGAGACATCTATCCACCCTAAGGAAAGAGTCTCAACCATCTCACAGCCATAAAGCTAAGAGAGGAAGGAAGAGAAAAGAGAGTCTAGACTGAGGAGGACCGAGGAGAGAAAGAAGGAAGGAAAAGAGAAAGAGGGGAAATAAAGAGGGAGGAAGAAGGGAAGGGGGTGGCGGCGGGGTGAGGAAGTTGGGAGAAGCAACAAAGCACCCTGTCGAGTGCATTTGGATCGTCCAAACGGATGCACTTGGCAGGGGTCTGCTTGGCAAGATCCCGAGTCCCCAGACACACACACACATTCACTCTCTCTCTCTCTTTAAATTTATGAAGACTTTAATATAAATAAATAAATAAACCGCCTCATAAAGTTAGGCCAAGGGTCTCAAAAAGTTTTGAAACTGAAACGAGAAAAAGGTTGGATCGCCAAAAGACAATATAGAAGGGTAATTTACACCATGGGGTCCATGCAGTTTTGGTGAGATTTTAGTTTTAATCCTTACAGTTTTAGTTCAATTAATGTGGACCTTACGATTACATTCTGTTTCGGAATCGACCCTTTGTCATTTTCCCCTACTATTGAAATGAATAAAACTTGTGTGGTTCTTTTAATTAATGTGGACCTTACGATTACATTCTGTTTTGAAATCGACCCTATGTCATTTTTCCCTAGCAATGAATAAAACTTGTGTGGTTCTTTCAATTTTAATCAGGGAAACCATTCTATTCATGAAGTCAAGCTACACCTACAACAGATTCCAATTGAAAATAAAAAGACGGGCCTAAAATAAAATAAGTGTAGACACCCCAATTTGGCCTAACGATTATTTCAAGTCCCACCTTGGGACAATCCCGATGATGAAATGGATACAGTGATTGCTGATTGCTTCCTTGAGGACCTTAGGACTTTCGGTGAGAACTTTGAACCACTTAGAGGACCCAATTCAAAGCCATACAGCTTTTCAGACAGAAATACAGAAGCCTAGGAGAATCCATCTGACGGCCGTAACATCGATCTAACGGCCATAACATCAATCCCTCACCCGAGCAACCTGAAATCTCCCTGAGAGATCAATTCCTCGGCCGCAAGATCTATCCTTTGGCCGAGATATCCATTCCACGGCCGCGACATCCTTTACTCGGCCGCCAGATCGACCTTTTTCCAGACTCTGGAACGTTCTGTCAGACGTTTGGTTTGATCCAACTACACTACCTTCCCGACGCGTTCGGGCTACGCTCAGAGATTACGACGTAGAGTTAGAGATGCATTGCAATTGCAATTGCCATCTCATGATTTGATTGGCCGGAGTGAGTCATCTCTATGCCTATATAAAGGAGCCTTTGGGTTCCGAAATTAATATACCTTCACACTCAATCAAGCCTCAAAGCTCTGCACAAATAATCCCTCAATCCCATACTTCAAAAGCCCTAACCTCCCGAAGGCAGCCGTCAATCCGGCGATCAAACCCCGAAGTTAAAACCCTAACCCTAGGGTTTTCAATCAAGCGATCAGTCAATCACAATCAAATCCGAAGCAATCAAGCAACTGAGGGATCAAGGTGGTGAGGCCCAACGGCCTCTGGTTTGTTTTACTTATCGTGTTTATGGCTAATCGTAGTATTTAATCGTTTGCTAACTTTTCTGTCTGGTGTGAGGAAGAACATCGACCGGGGTTTCGATCCCTCGGCCGATAAATAAAACCAGGAGGATCCCTCGGCCGTGAGATCAATTCACCGGCCGCGGAATCCATTTCCCTGGGACAGTTTTATTTGCTTTCTTTGCTTTCTGAATACATGCTTCAATTATCGCACTGGCTCACTTTGTTTACTGTTTAAAGGAATAACTAAACAGACTATGTGTTGAATTAAACAAAGCATCTATACGCCTTATGTTGAATAATTATGGGCTAGTCTCACGACTGGGCAAAGAGGGGTGCCTAACACATTCCCCTTATTGTACCTTTGGCTCCCGTACCCAGAATCTCTATATGTTTTCCCAGTTTTAATAAACTGGGTGGCGACTCTATTTCATGATAACCGTCATCATGTGGCGATGTTTCTAGCCATGGAAATGTCCATGATTTTGGTTTACGAAGTGAGCAACCAATCGAGCAAACAAACGTGATCAATCTGTATGGCGATGTCCCGTTTGGGAGGTGTCTACAATAAGCACAGAAGTAGTACAAGTCAAAAAGAAGACCGAAAGCCTCTAATGTTGCCTAGATTACTTTGAATCTAAATAGTTAAAAATGGCACATGAAATTCAATCGAGATCCATAATCCCAACATAAACTGAAACAAAAAGGAGTACCGAGAATAACATTGATAAACGATAGCTTATAGATGAAAGAGGAGAGGCTAATGGACTTGTATTTCAGTGAGTTTTGAAAGTATCCAAAGGAGAAAATAAAAGTGGAATATTATAGAATATGAATCGAAAAGTAACTCCAGAGCTACTTCTCAAATTGTGGATCCTTAAGTTTGTTTTGAGAATGCATTCTGGAAGAATGAGTTTTCAGAATCTTCACCAAACAGTTCTACAATCCAAAATCAGAATTCAGAATCAGGCAAATTAATCTGCGCCAAACACTCTTAAGTAGCATGAGAGAGAGAGAGAGAGAGAGAGAGAAATAGGGATTATTCTTTAAAGTTAAACTGTCCATGGCCGTCTATTTTATAAACCAAAAATTTAATTCTTCATACGCCTATTGATTAGAAATACTACTCTACGAGTCCTACAAAATGAATTGTTTAAATTGCTACAATGAACGCACGATATGGCCTTGACGAAAATTGTGAGTTTTCCACCTGAGGTGAATCTCCTACCAATATATGGTGTACACTATGGATCAAGAAGTAGTGTACAAAGGAAAGGAGAAAATAGAGGTTTTGTGACCAGAAAGAATAATGGTACATACATAAAATCTGTGCCAACAGGCACAAACTCTTTTTTATCTAGAATATATTGTTTACAGTCTCTACAAAAAATATATTGTTTATAGTCTCTATAAAAAATAAGCTCAATCCCGTATCGGTAAGGATTTACGAAACATTCAACTTTGCTTTAGAATTCAGGCCTGAATTTTGGGAGAAAGTTGAACGTTTCATAAACGCCCTTACCAATACCGGATTGAGCTTATTTTTTGTAGGGACCGTAAACAATGAGTTTTAAACAAAATGAATAGTTTCGATCATTTTTTTAAGACCTGAAACGGGCCCAAAAAGGGTATGTGTGCGCAGGTACCGATGTGAAATCAGTACCAATAGCACCTATGTTATTTAACAAGAACGTTTTGAACTTAAATTTTCTGTTACTATTTCTTGGATGTCATTTTGAATTTTTGTTAAATTTGTGCCAAAATTTGTAATTCATCATATGTTTTAAAGTAAAAAAATTATGACTACAATGAAAAGATTACTAAAACAAAAAAAAAATTAAAAAGGCAATTTCAGTATCTTTGTTTAGTCATTTTTGAGGTTTTGTGTGTGTGTGTGTGTGATCTCCATTTTTTAGAAGAATAATTAATTTTTAAAATTTTGACAAAAATATTACTCCCTCCGTCCCTTTTTAAGTGTCCTGCTTCGTAACTCCAACTTATTAAAAAGACATCATCATTATACCTTTCACATCAACTTTTTCCTCCACTTTCCCTACTTACCCATCATCATTACACTTTTACTCACTAACTTTTCAAAATGGAATCTACTTTTAGGGACAAAAAAGACAATTCACCAACTTTTACCCACTAACTTTACAAAATGGACACTTATTAAGGGATAGCCCAAAATGGAATACTGGACTGTAATAAAGGGACGGAGGGAGTAAAAAATTAGTAAACACTGAATATTAATTATTCGTAAAGATAATTAATTTAGTCCAACTCACAGTAGATGAAAGTAGCATTTAATTATTATAAGAGGGAAAGATTTGGGTTGGAATGTTGTTGAACTTGGATGGGACTAAATGAAGGTTGAATTTTGGTCGTCCACTTTTTGTTTTCACCTTCATCACAATATTCCTATGGGAAGGAAGGAGTATATAATTCTTCTTTTTTTAAATCTGAAATGAGTTAGGTGGCACATTTATGAGGTAAGACTTTTCACCAATTCATGACTTATTAGTGCACTAGAAACTAATAATATACCTGCGAATGGACAAGAGGATTTAGATCTGTCGTACAATGTGTTGTAACAGAACGTTATGAACGCAACTAGAATGAGAAATTGTAACAAAACAAGCAATCACACAAAAACACAAGATATATGTGGTTTCTCAAGATGGGTACGTCCACGAGCGAGGAGAAAGAGAGATTCACTATCGAACATGGAGAAGAGATACAAAGAGCCGGTTATGATCCGTAACTCTAAAGATGCCACAATATGAGAGAGAGGCAACAAAAGAATCAACCCAAGAAGTTCTCCCAAATGACCTATTTATAATAGGCTATGAAATCTCGGTTTAAAACACGCTGCATGTGTGACCGTCATAAGGTCGCTCAAGCCATGTAATTGGGTTGCTTGAGCGAGCTCCTTTCCACGCGACTGACAAGAGATTTAGAGGCCTTCATTTGGTTGCTCGAGCCAGCTATTTAGACCGCTCGAGCCAACCATGTTTTCTCATCTGAATTCAAAGGCACTCATCTCAACAATTCTCCACATTGACTTGAATTCCACTCCCCCACCACTGCCACTCCACTGTCGCTGGCACTACTACCACCACACCATTCCACCACAACTGACGTTGCCACCTCTCAAACACCACCCATTCACTGCTGGCACTACCACCACTACTACCATCTCTCTACCACCACCACCACTACCTCTTCTAGATCATCTCTTCACCACCTTCTGCTGCTACATTCACCTAATTTCTCTTGCCACCATGACAACGTACACTATCACTCGCTACATTAAAAATTGGTACAGTAACTTCTAGGATACCCAACGAGGGTTGTCTCCACTGGGGGTTTGCTCCCACTGTCACGCCCTCGATTTTCAACATAAATAACTATACCATTTTAAATACAAATCCTCACAATAGTACATACGATACCACAAATTACAATACAGTCCCCAAATCTCACAAGTCCATCAAACTCATTCAGTATTTCAAAATAGAGCAAATAGACAATGCAATTTGATTTACGAAGAAAGACAAGCACTTCAGAAATTAACTTTAGCCTGTGATGTCTGCATGCACTTCACACCCTTCAAATTGTGTCCTTGCAGTGTACCTGAAAATGTTAGGTTGAGCTACACTAGCCCAGTAGGAAAATCTCTACAAACTTTATGTGCTAATGGGGTGATAAGTGTCAAGAATATATTTTAATATGAGCAAAATATTTTAACTAAGGATATAACCTACATAGCTATCCTTCCTTTCAACAACATAGACTCAGTTCATGTTACTATATTTTTTTTTACCACTTAGAAACATTACAAGTTTAACTCCCTGGCCAACCCTTCGTCCAAATTATACTCATCACATAAGGAGAAAGCGTATATATTGAATAACACCACATTACAACATTAAATGACTCACACTCATTCCCAAAACAACCTTTAAATTAAAACTCATGTTAACGTCCATCGTATCCCCTCTATCAAGTTCTCCGTTCATGACCAACACGTCATGATTCAACCCATTTGCATTCACACGTGCCTTTAATTCTAGTCTCAAGTTCTCATTCCCTCAAAATTCCTTTTTATTTGTTTTCCTTGATAAATCTAAGGTGCCAAGACCACTTTAAACCTCCCACCATGGATTACCACAAAGTATCAAACATGTCTTCATGCCAAACAGATTACCACACCAATCTCAACACATCAAGTCACCATATTTGGAAGTCTATGAGAAAAGAAGAAAGCAAGTATCGACATGCACTTCAAACCATTCAAGGCACAAGCTCAAGTTAAGAGTTCATAGTTACTCACATGAGTGCTCTGTTCTTTTTAAATTTCACTTCCCAATTTCTCAATTACATCTATTTAATCTCAATAATCAATCAGCCTCATCATCAAACTCACACATTCCCCTTTTATCATGATACTAAACAATTACAAGATTCCCCATTTTCACTATGTCACATGTTCCAATTTCATTTCGGGCATTAAGGACCCCGTGCGTCCTACGTTCATTCCGGCATCACACCTTTCGGTGGATCCGTGGCTTTCATTCCGGCATCTCATCTTATAGTGGATCCGTGGCTTTCATTCCGGCTTCTCACCTTATGGTGGATCCGTGGCTTTCATTCCGGCATCTCACCTTATTGTGGATCCGTGGCTTTCATTCTCGATAAATCATTCAATTAGTGTCACATATTCTCACTAAGCGAGCAATCTCTTTATCCACCATTTCTCTAATCCCCACACATAGCAAAGTATGCCTCTCACACCAATACTTAAATTCACTTACACGGAAATAATCTCATCCTTTCAACCAATTCATCTTCAGGCATATTCTATAATCTCAATACATAACAAAACACGGCAATCAACTAGATTCATGAATCAAACACACGTAAAGAAAGTCCCTTCACAATTTCAATAAGAGAGACAACAAAATTCCACATCTTTAACGTAGTAGAGCAACCATTTGTTTCACATCAATCAATAACATACCCCGGTAAATCAATTAATCCTTTCTGAACTCAAATCCAAGGAAATATGTCAAGTAATCTGATTCTAAGTGAAATATCCATATTACAACTCGTGGCCTCATTTCATCATTAACCACATCATCAATCTAGTGATTATACTACGAGCGTCAACTAATCCCTCACGAGCTCAATATCATGCAAATAACTAGAAACGGACTCACATTCCAATTCATATCAAACATCATTCATTATGGTATGTGCGTTCATAATTCATTCATAAACTTACCCTCAAATAAACGTAACCATTCATCGGGTGTCAAAGATGTACTATGAGAACTCCACCCCAGAATAACGATATTAACATAACTTTGGATTTTGAATACTTAAACTATCCCCATTGTTTTAATATATCGAGTAACCATTTCACATCACAACCCCTGTAATTGTCATTACTTCATAATTAAGGTTCAAGTGTCCTATTTCGATTCTCAATGGCTCTTGACAAGTCTTTAAATTTCATTTCAACGATAATTTGTTCCTTCAAAACCCAAGCTAATACACCACGTGTCCAATGTCTAATAATGTTCATAAACTCTTAAATAAGTATAAACCAACCCCATAGAAGGAACCACGGCCTTTGAATATGAAAAAGGAAAATTTTACGAAAAACTGTCCTGGGTTCCGGAACTGGCAAAAAGGGGGGTTCCGGAACTGACTGGGTTCCGGAACTGGCAAAAATAAGGGTTCCGGAACTCAACCCGAGAAACTTAAAACTTCACCACTGGACAAAGGGTTCCGGAACTAGGCAAAATGGGGGTTCCGGAACCAATCTGGAATTGCAGCGCGAAGAACACGACCATGACATATTTTACCCAAACCCAAAACAATGATCAACAACAAGATCTAGGCACCAAAACTACTCATAAACACATAAAGTAAGTTAGAAATCCCTACCTCATGGGTTTTGAGCTAAACCCCAAAAATCTAAGCAAACCCTAGGTTGTTCCGACTTGATTTCGGCCAAACTCACCAAGAACGATCTCCTCCAACCTAGAACGCGCAATCTCCACCATGAATAACTCCCTCCAAGCTTGATCATACGATTTTTCAAGTTCTTGGTCGCTCAATCAAGCAACCCGAAAAAGTAAGGAGCTCCACATTGATCCGATGATGATTTTTCTTGGATAGATATAAAGCTCTTGCTTCATAGAGCAACTTTAATTCTTGGATTTTTTTTCGGAATCTCACTCTAAGGAGATGAAATCAAAGAGAGAAGTACGAAAGAGAGAAAGAGATGAGAGAGAGAGCTCTAGGGTTGATTTTTCGTGGTTATGGAGTGTAAAAGAGTAAAGGTAGTGCTTATATAGTGGTCCAACACGCGACCCAATTTTCAGAAAATTCGAAGTGGGTTCCGGAACTGGCAAAAATGGGGGTTCCGGAACCAATCTGAAATTTTGCAAACTCGTCCGACGTTCAACGAGTCAACCTCCGATCACCACCCACACACTCACAACACCCCCAAACACCCTCACATCAACGAAACACATTTTTCAACGACTAACCGAACTTTCGTTACATAACGATGCACGTCAATCCGTAAGACCACGTTAAGAAAAATGATATTCCATCCGAAATACGATCGTCCACATTCAAATTAATTAAAGAAATGGAATTTAAAATTACGGGTCCTTACACCCACCCTAGAGGTGTGAGTTCGATTCTTGGTTTGTAGACCAACTAGTTAGGAGGTTACAATCTGTAATGCCCCCAATTCTGGGTACGTTAAATAGACATTTCTATTGAAATTTAAACAGAGTCTAGCTCGTTATTACATCATAATTCTCTCAAGAGTACATTTATTTAGACAAGGGAGGGAACTAGGGTTCCTAACTATAGCTCCGCCTGCTCTTCCATCCTAGCCAGCTCCTCGGCTCCGAAAGCCTCCAAGGTGTACAGCTCACCCTGTTCATCTATAAGGTTTGACACATTATACCGGCGTCGCCACCAATATAATATGTCAGGGTCACCAAAAAGTAACACCGTGAGCTACAAAAGCTCAATAGAGTAATCCATACCCACTAACCCTTAACTTACAACAAAAGGTCATATAGATAATAACACATGCTCATTCAACAACATAGTTAACAATTACACATCCACATTCACTATCTTACTAACGTTGGTGTCCATGACTCTCTGAGTTTCTCCTACGCAGCATTTCGTAGACCATGTCACCATTTTCACTTTTCATTTACCAAATCAACATTTCAATAAGTACTCCAACTCTCGCTACCAATGAAACTACCACATCCGGCTCCATTGGCAACGCACACAATGGACTACCACATCCGGTCACATTGCGGTTTTCACAATTCATTCAACTCTTGCATTGGCTCCTCACCATGGATAACCATGCCATATCACCAATGAGACTACCACGTCCGGCCCCATTAGCAATCTTCACAATGGGCTACCAAGTCCGGCCTCATTGTGGTTTTCACAAGTCCACACAACGGGCTACCAAGTCCGGCCACATTGCGGGTTTTCATACACACAATGGGCTACCATGTCCGGCCACATTGCGGTTTCAAAACATATCCTGTCTTTAACACACCTTAGGTGTCATGTTTCTAATTTTCTCGATTCTCGTGTCTCGTTTTCGTACATAGACTCCGCGGTAGGACTTCTTATGACAAAATCATAAATCATTCATTGTAATCTTGAAGCTAAACTAGCAAGATAGCATGCTCATATTATTCCATAATCATGCTCAACATTTATCACACAAAATAAAGCATAGTGTCACATGGACGAACACCTTTGGGGTGAAAAATCACTTATGCTTTGTCACACATCAAACAAGTAAGGCAAGTAAACATGTATACATGCTCATAACCATCTTAAGATCAAAATACGAATACTTTAGGTCGGGCTACGAACATTATCTTTCAAAATTCGGTCTTCCTTTTCGAGAAGTTCAAAACAACACATGTTTATTGAAGTACAATTAATTATACTTAGGTTAGAGTGTAAGGATAATCTACGTATACTTAGGGATAATGAGGACGGAGAATTCTACCATTCTTCTTGGCGGTTGGTCGGTTTTGAAAGTTGGTCGTCGGTTTTGCGAATCAGCGGCGTAACGGCTCCGAATTGCTTCGAAAGGAAGAGGAATGGATTTTTCTCTTCCTAGAAACAACTTTGCTAACTAAACTAGGCTACTTTAAAGATCTAGAGGTGGTTTTGAAGGTGGTAGCTCTCAAGAACTTCAAGAACTTCAAAGAAACTTGAACTTTGGAACCAAGAAAGCTTAGAAATTCTAGAGAGAAGTGAGAGCAAGGAGTGAAGGTGTGAGTTTGAGCTTGGAATGGCCTCCTAATTATAGGCAAGGCATGCCCCTCTCCCTCTCTCACCCGAATTCTCTCTCTCTCTCTATGTCTCATCTTTTTCTCACTTGTCAAGCTTGATTGAAAGCTTGATGGTTATGGGGTTGCTTGCATATCTTCTACCTAGTTCTAGGCATGCATGGCTAGATTTAGTACTTGGAGTTGGTTTGGAAGGATTTTGTGGAAGAAAGTAAGTATGTATATATATATATATATACACACACACAAGAAGATCGAAGTACAATCCAAATCTTTCCCACATCTTACCATCTCTCTCCCAATCTCTCCCTCTCTCTCCTCTCGGCCCCTCTCTCCCTCCCTCTCTCTCTCTCTCTCTCTCTAGTACAATGCATATATATATATATATATATATATATATGTGTGTGTAAGGACAAGGGTTGTTAGTTGACTTGGAGAAGTGTATAAGATTGAGTTGCAAAGATGTAAGAAGATCATGTACTTCCAAATCTCCCTCATATCTTCCCATCTCTCTTACTCTCACAAGTACAAGTACTTATATACATATGTATCTTAAGTTGGTAGAAGAAAATCTAACAAATATTCTCCTCTCTCTATCCTATCTCTCTCTCTCGGCCTATCTCTCTCTCCCTCCTCTCGGCTTCTCTCTCTCTCTCTCTCTCTCTCTTTTGTACCTTGTAGGAGTACATATATGTATATATGTCTATATAGATATATATAAGTATGTACTAGGTAATCTAAATAGATTTTCAAGTCAAAATTTCCTATTAGAATAGTCCAATAAGCACATGTTCCTATTGTATTATTATATTTGTGTACTTGGAGAATCCTAGGGTATTAATTTATATGGTACACATATATATATATGTATTATTATATTTGTGTACTTGGAGAATCCTAGGGTATTAATTTATATGGTACACATATATATATATATATATATATCTTTAAGTATATAAGCACATGGGAAATCTAGGGAGTGACTTGTTTAATCTAGCCTAGTACTTGTTGGTAAGACTAACCTTATTATCCAATGGGTAATATTTTCCCTAGTAGTTATTGACCAAAGGTTAAAGAGGTGAGGTAATATGTATTTGAATAATACTTGAAATGACCATATGTCCTTTAGGCAAGTGTATATAAGTCTATATATATATATATATATATATATATATATATATATATATATAACTATATATGTGTACTTTAACAAATCTAATAATAAAATATCTTTAATAGAAAGTCTATTGTCCAATGGATAAAAGTTTCCCTAACTTTTATTGTCCAATGGGTAAAGGTTTCAAGGTGACAAGTATGACTTGAGTGACTAATCAATGGATACATATATATATATATATATGTATATATAAATAATCACCTAGGTCCAAAAGGTTCATCTAGGGTTAAGAGCATGCAACTAAGTGAATTGGTAGTTAGGTTTTTCTAACTAATTGGTTGGAAGCTAACGAGATTTTCCAAGTAGGATTTCTAGCCAAGAAATATAATTGGAGACCTTTATATGCTAGAAAAATACACAAGTGCTTTTACGGCATACTTGTCTTTAGAAAATAACTATATTGTCTGGCGTGATGAAATCCAATTTGTAAGTATTAAATCTAATTATGACGGATTAAAGGAATTTATAAAGCGGTCTAAGATTTTATAAAGGATTTTCGAATAAAACAACGAGATTTTTTATTTACTAAAAATCGGAGTTGTTACACAATCCATGTGGGTAGCCTCATGGGCAAGTAAAGTGGTCCCTCCTCCTAGCTGCTTCTCGTTCACGTTATTTTCTTGCAGTCGGCTTTAGGTGAATTAATCTCATTTCATTTGGGTGTGAGGATACCTCTTATATATGTTGTAAAAAAAGAACTCTAATATTTCATTTAGCTGATGAAAAAAATGGTGACGAAATTTAATTTTTACTATAGGTGACGAAAAATAAGATTTTCGTCACCAAAAGTGACTTTCCTCGACAACCTATAGGTGACGAAAAAAGTCACTTTTTCGTCACCTATAACATGTTTTTGTTACCTATAGTAATTTTTGGTGACGGATATTTTTTTTTGTTTCGTTCGCTATTGTGATTTTTCTTGCAGTGGTGTATTCTGGAATTATCCAATCATATTGTATTTTTTCCAACAAGCTTAAAACATATTTAATTAGATTGTTTGATCGGCGATTGGTTTGTCCAGACACATTTTGTCTGTGTGTGAAAGGGTTTTTTTTTTTATTAGTGTGTGAAAGGGTTTACCAACATTGACCTTTGGGCATGGCAAGTACTGGGTTTTAGCCGTTGTTCTTGACTTTCGAAACTCTCCCTACAACTATTCTGAGCTGAAGTGTCCATTTTCTTGTGCCATTGATTGATCGAGAGGTGTCCTTAAAAGTTGGGACATACCCTTGAATATCCCCACCGACCCCTTCCTCTGCAAGTCAAATTTTTAAGATGTTGCTGTGTTCACAAATGTCTTGTTCTTTTTAGTTTTCAAGAAAGTATTTCAAAAATTTCTCCTAAATTCCCCCTACTTCTAACATTTCTCTTTCTATCTATCTCCACTTTACCTCTACTATTTTTCAAAAAAAAAATTCAAAAACCAAACCAAACCAAACACAGCAAAATTACTTTTCAAAAAATTCCCCCTAGATTCCTTCTACTTTCAACATTTCCCAATCAAAATTTAATGATCTGAGCCGCTCAATATGATCAGAACGTGATTTTAAAGGTACCCGCGAGAAATCAGCAAAAAAAATAACTGGGAAGGGCTTGATCTTAGCAATTTTTAGCTTAGATTTGATGAACGGTTCAATTAAAAATTGTTCAAAACAAGCACCTTCTGGTCATATTTTTTGCTGATTTCTCGCGGGCAACCTTAAAATCACATTTTGCACACATTGAACGGTTCGAACATAAAAATTTGATCGAAAACTATGAGATTGTGATTTGGGGTGTTTTTGTATTTGTTTTTATAGATGTCCCCAGAATCGCCCCGTTTATTACATTACACACACACACACCAGTGTTCAAGTCAAGGATTCCGGATTTTTTTTATGGTCCGCACCTCAATGTTCCTGATCGAATTTCGATGATTTGAACCATTCAATATGTTTAAAATGTGTTTTTAAGGATACCCGCGACAAATCGGCAAAAAATATGACTAGAAAATGCTTTGATTTGAGCAATTTTTAATAAAATGTGTTTGTATGCAGATGAAGCACTTTCCAGTCATATTTTTTGCTGATTTCTTGCGGGGGTCCTTAAAATCAAGTTTTGATCACAATTAAATAGTTTGAATTATCAAAATTTGATCAAGAAAGGGGAGGTCTGCATTTAACTAAGTTAAGGAATCCCTTAGTGGAAGCACTCTGTGTGTGTGTATATATATATAGTCCGTTTCAAATGAGGGGGTCCGCATTTTAACTCCCCCCTTTTTTGATCAAATTTCGATAGTCTGAGCTGCTCAATGTGTTTAGAGCGTGATTTTAAGAGTATTAGCGAGAAATCGGCAAAAAAAATTACTGGAAAGTGCTTGATCCAAACAGTTTTTCATAAAGCGTGATAGGAACTGTTCTATGTAAAAAATACTTGGATCAAGCACTTCCCAGTTATATTTTGAGCCAAATTCCCGTGGGTATCCTTAAAAAACATGTTTTAAACAAGTTGAACGGTTTAAATCATCAAAATATGACTCAAAAGGCTCCAAATATGAGGTCTTTATTTAAGGGCCTCATTTTAAGGTCCTTATCAGAAGCTCAGTGTATATATATGTATATGTGCATGTGCATCCTCGATGAACTTTGAAGTGTAAATTGCCTACTAAAGATTTAGACGTGCTGGTTACAATTACTAGGAGCTCGTTACCCTAATTGAAGAATACAATTGATTCTCGTTAGGGAAATATTCAAAAAAACCCCTGAACTTTGAACCCAATGTCAAATAGGCACCTGAACTTAAATAAACTTCAATTGAACACCTGAACTTTCACTCCGTTATTCAATTTACCCCTTGCCGTCTCAATCCGTGACTTTCCTAACGGCAACCGTTGAGCTGGACACTAACAGACAGAACAAAACGTTAGAGGGAGAAATTGGAGGGAAAGAATAGTGATCTGACACCTTTTTAAGGCCCCATTCGGCTAAATAAGCCTATTGGCTTACTTTTTGTCCTTATTCAATTTTTTTTTCATATTTGTTAGTTTTTCGTCAATTTTTTGGGGATTATTACATCGTCATAACGAGAGGAATCTAAAAAGTAAAAAATTATGATCGAAATCCATTTTTTTTAATAAAGACGAAAAAATTGGCTTATTGGCTTATTTTTGTCTTTATTCAAAAAAATTAGGTTTCGATCGTAATTTGTTACTTTTTAAATTCCTCTTGTCATGACGATGCAATAATCCCCAAAAAAATAACGAAAAACTTGCTATGTTTGGATTGGTGTTTGAAATTTTTTTTGAAAAATAGTAGGGGTAATAAGTAGAGAGAGATAGAGAGTGAAATGTTGGAAGTATGGAGAATCTAGAGAGAATTTTTTGTAAAAATTCTTTTTGAATTGTAAAGAGAACAAGGCTTAAAATTGAATAAGGGCAAAAAATATGCCAGTAGGCTTATTTAGCCGAACGGGGCCTTAAAAAGGTGCCAGATCACTGTTGTTTCCCTCCAATTTCTCCCTCTAACGTTTTGTTTTGTCTGTTAGTGTCCAGCTCAGCGGTTGCCGTTAGGAAAGTCATAGATTGAGACGGCAGGGGGTAAATTGAATAACGGAATGAAAGTTCAGGTGTTCAATTGAAATTTATTTAAGTTCAGATGCCTATTTGACATTGGGTTCAAAGTTCAGGGGTTTTTTTGAATTTTTCCCTTCTCGTTATGTCACGCAAAAATAAAAAAAAATAAAAAATAAAAAATATATATATATATATTTTTTGAATCGTCAATTCATTCATTCATCACAAGCCCATCGGACAAACAGATTTCAGAACAGATACAGGAAAGAACCAAAGCAACCTAAACGTCGATCTCAGGCACCTACTGCCGAAGCAGGCCCCACGATAACGCCGGTACGTAAGAACCAATCTCGGTCTAGGTAACAGAGGCTCTGTAGAGATCCACAGCTCAAACCCTAAACAATATAGCCTCGTTGAAATCTGAAGGCAAAATAATAGCAAAACAACTAAAAGCTAACTGGTCTCAAGGGCAACACCACAAGGGTCACCGTCCTCAACAGTCTGAGAATCGAACACCACCGGACCACGGCGACCGAAGACCAGCCTTCTTCCAGCCGAAACTGCTGCACCGCCCAAGCAAAAAATATATTGATTTTCTTTATCTACACCCAAAGACTTGAAGATTACGGCTGTGTTGTTTCCCCTGAAGTCTCTCAAACAAATCTCTCCTCCTCCATCTACCGTTTCCAGTCTCGATTTCTCCTCGGTCTTATTGCCGCCTTCCATCACTGGATTGTGGTGAGGGAATTAGCCGCCGTCTTTCGGGTTTTCGGCAGGTGTGAGGAAAGATGGTGGTGATGGTTTCATTGGTGGCCGGGTTGTTCTTATTCGGCCATGGAGGATGTTTGCCCTTTCTCAATTGTTGCACAAGGAGGAGAAATTTTTCGGTGCCGGGTGGGTACCACATGGTACTCGCTCGGTACTCGCTCGGTGCTCGGATTTGGAGAGAGAAAGAGGAGAGAGTGGTGGGGTGAGAGGAGAGAGAGTTTCAATTTGGACAGTCTAACACACTTTTGGACGATCCGGATGGGTTGCTCAGGCACCAAGTGGGCACGACCACGTGGTATCCACCCGGTACAAAAAAAATTCTGCATAAGGAGAGAGAGAGATGCTAAGTAAGAGAGGGACGAGGAGTTGAAGTGGGATGAGATGCCACCACATAAGCGCATTTCACAGGGTCCAAACGTCCAAGTCTGCAAAATTGTTAACAATTTGACAGATTTTGACGGTAGGTGTATAATTGAATAATAGATCACTAGTTTAGGAGTAAAATTGAAATTTTACTGCCCATGTTCCAAATGTCCATTGTATTTTGAAATTTTACCTGAAATTAATGGCTCCTTAGATCTAGATCCCGACAGCCCATCACGATATCCTAGGTACCGTTTCGTGATATCCTACCCCCATCGTGATCTCCCAAGTTTTTGTTGGGGTCCACCCCTAGTGGATGGATTTTTATTTTCGTATGTTTTTTGGGGTTATTATTGTATTTTTGCATGAGGTGTGTAACCCTAACCCTTGTGGTATAAAAGGGTAGGGATAATTTTGTGGAGTGGGTGTGAGAGACAAAAAAAGAGGTGGAGAGTGTTTTGAGAGGTTTTTTGTAACTATTGTAGTGGAGACAATAGTGAAAAAATTTCCTTATCAATTTGTGTGTGTTTCTCTCATCACAGTGGCGTGTGTGTGATTCGTGCTTCTGTTGTGTTGATCTTGGGCGTTCCATAACAGTTTTTACCCCCGTCGTGATCAAACAAAGAGAATAATTACAACAACAACAACAAAATATAATGAAAGGTACTGGTTCAGATAGAATTATCGACTTGATGACTCCATAGCCCAACCTTATTCACCAAATCATGGTCATAAACCCCTTCGCCTATAATATATAATTACATAATCCAAGCCAATGTGATAATATCAAACCTAAAGAACCCTGTTGTAATGACCCTGATTTTTGGTAAATAAAAATTTCGTTAAATATTTAAATTTTATTATAATTACTCGGATTGCTTTTAAAATTTCCTTTTAATTTCTAATAATCCGTCATAATTAGATTTGAGACTTTTAAAATTATATTCTTTTCGCATCGGACAATCTAGTCATTTTCTAAAGACAAGTATGCTTATAAAAGCACTTGTATATTTTTTCCAATTTATGGATTGCGGCCTTAAAATCATTTTTTTTTACTAGAAATCCTATTTAGCAAGCCTAGTTAGCTTCCAACCGAATAATTGGAGAAACCTAACTACCAATTCCCTTGGTTACTTTTCCCTAACCCTAGATGGACGTTCTTGACCACCTTTGAGCCTTATGAACCCTCCTAAAACCTATTTGAACCATTAGGTCATTAGGGTTAATCATTGAACCCCATGACTAGTCATTCAAGCCCATGCCACCTTCTTTATTTTCTTTATCCTATGGTTAATAAATGTTAGGGGAAAATTTAACCCTTGGATAATAAAATATAGTCATGCCAATGACTAATTAAACCTATCTAGACAAGTCTTTCCAAAAAGAAGCTCATCATTTTTCTTCCAAAAGAAACAAATCTAGCCTTGCCATGCATGCACACCTAATATAATCATGCCTAATTGCCTAGGTACACTTTCTAGGAAATTCTTCACCCTTTGAACAATAGTTGTTAGGGTAATTTTTATCCTTTGAGTAAAAGGAATAAGTCTTGCCATAATCCAAAAAGTAACCAATTCTAGTATGGTCCTAGCCTTTTATTTTGTTACCAACCTAGGTTATAATTACCTAGACTTATCCTAGAAAGCATTAGATCATAGTTAGTTTATAGCCTTATGTGGCATTTTCTTCCTTAACTTTTGGTTAATAATTGTTAGGGGAAAAGTTACCCATTGGGTAATAAAAATTAGTCTTGCTAATAAATGACCTAGATTAGTAAGGCTAGTCAATTAGGTACTTGAAAAAATATAGGAAGCCATTATAGTGTTTCAAAAAGAGGTAAACTAGTCTTGCCACATGCAAGTCTAAGAACAATAGCCTTAACCCTAAATTGGCCAACCTAATTACTTTTCTAAATTTTCTTTAAGCTTATATAAGTATACCTCTTGGATAAAGATTTCCTAGGAAATTCTTAACCCTTGGTCAATAAGTTCACACTTGAAAGCCCTAGCTTTTATCATACCACCTTTATTATTATTTTTTTCTTTCTTTTTTTATCCTTTGGTCAATAATTGCTAGGGAAAATATTATCCCTTGGGTGATAGTTATTAGGCACACTTATGGACAAGACAAGCCATAAAACCCTTCATGATTTCCCTAAGTAATGGCCTAAAATGGTTTGGCATAGCCTTGGCTTGACTAAAGGAGTGATTAGACAAGGCAATGGAACAAAAAAATAAGAGAAGAGGAGAGAGGGAGAGAGGCCGGTTGGAGGGAGAGAGAGATGGAGTGTGTGCATGTGTTTTGTACTCTTGAACAAGCTATCAACTAGCCTTAAGCCTAAACCCCATTTGACAACCCATCCTAGCCAACTTTAAACATAAAACTAGCTTATCATTTTTGTTCTTCTTGCAAGCAAGCTTTTCCTAGACAAGACTAGACCAAAACCCTTCATGAGAACCTAGTTCATTAGCCTTAAGCCTAAAGAGTTGGATATGACAAGTCATGGCATGCTTTCAAAGCCATGCCTTTCAAAAATTGCCCATTGGACAATAATTGTTAGGGAAAAATTTATCCATTGGATAATAAGCCAAATTTTTGCTATAAATAGCACCCCACATTGGCCATTCAACTCACACCTTCACCCATTCTACTTCTCTCTCTAGAAAATCTAGTATTCTTACTTTGTTCTTGAAGTTCTTCCTTTGTTCTTGAGTTCTTCAAGAAACTCATCCTAAGCCGCCACTAGACCGCCACTCAACCACCCTTCGATCCATAAAAAGTTAGGAAGTTAGTCAAGAATTAGTTTCGAGAGAAACCTTTCTCTTTCGAAGCTACCGGAAGCCACCGTAGGAAGTTACTCCATTCGACGTACTTACTTTTTCCGTAGCCGTACCCACTGCCAAGAAGGAAGGTAGAATACCTCTACTTACTTACTCTAAGTATACGTAGAAAATTTCCGTATCCGTTAAAAAAAAAAAGAGATAGATAATATTTACTTTTGTTATCCAATGCATGGTAGTTAGTAATTTTTTTTAAAATAGAAGGATGAGCATGATTATAGGATTATTAGATTTACTTGTCTTAATATGTGATAAGGCATAAGTGGTTTTTCCACTCCAAAGGTGTCCGTCCATGTGACACTATGCCTTAGATTGTATGTTAATTGCTTGAGTATGATTATGTGAAATCAAGGATAAAATGAGCATGCTAAATAATATAGAGTTGGATGATCTTGCTAGTTTAGTTTCAAGATTTCAAAAATGCTAGTGATAGTATTAACATGTTGAATAATTGACTTTTACTCTAATAAACATATGCTGTTTTGAACTTCCCTAAAAGAAAGAAAGAACGGATTTTGGTAGAATTAACCTGAATAGAAGTATTCGTATTTTGATCCTTAAAATGATTATAAGCCTGTATACATGTTGCTTGTCTTACTTGTTGCTGATAAAGTATAAGTGGTTTACCACTCCAAAGGTGTCCGTCCATGTGGCACTATTCTTTACCTTGTGTGTTAAATGTTGAGTATGATGATGTGGTAATATGAGCATGCTATCTAATATAGAGTTGGATGATCTTGCTAGTTTAGTTTCAAGATTTCAATGAATGATTTATGATTTTGTCATAAGAAGTCCTGCCACGAAGTCTATGCATGAGAACGAGACACAAAAACCGAG
Source organism: Rhododendron henanense subsp. lingbaoense (assembly GCA_020567845.1). NCBI lineage: Eukaryota > Viridiplantae > Streptophyta > Magnoliopsida > Ericales > Ericaceae > Rhododendron > Rhododendron henanense. The sequence continues at coordinate 27,807,968 of CM036313.1, forward strand.
AAAGTTAGAACATGACACTTAGGGTGTGTTTAAAGGCAATGACTTGGTAAAATATTTATTTTTGAAACCACATAATGACCAATGTGGGAGTCATTATGTGAGTAGTGTGTGTTTTGAAAAGGAGAAAAAGCTTTGAAATGTGATTGTGTGCCAATGGGAACCCGGTGCGGCGGAACCATTGTGAGGATACTCGGGAAGCCAGAACAGCGGAACCGAGGTTGGGTGTGTGGCTTGGTTATCCGCGGAGAGGAGCCAATGCTAATGTGTGCCAATGGGAACCCGGTGCGGCGGAACCATTGTGAGGATACTCGGGAACCCGGAACGGCGGAACCGAAGTTGGGTGTGTGTTTTGAAAACCACAATGTGGCCGGACTTGCCCATTGTGTGGTATGGGTGTGTTAAAAATGGATTTGTTTTTGAAATGTTGATTTGGAAATGAAAAGTGAAAAGGTGACACGGTCTACGACGAATCGCGTAGGAGAAACCCAGAAAAGTCATGGACACCAATGATAGTTAATAGTGAATGTGGATGTGTCATTGTTAACTGTTTTATCAGATAAGTATGTCCTATGTAGATAACGTTATCTGTATGATTCATGGTTTGTAAGTTATGGGTTAGTGGGTATGAGATTATTCTGGTGAGCTTTTGTAGCTCACGGTGTTGCCTTTGGTGACCCTGACATATTATATCGGTGGCGACGCTGGTATAATGTGTCAGACCTGATAGATGAACAGGGAGAGCTGTATATGTAGTGGGCCAAAATATCCGAGGGGTTCAAAGGGTTCATTGGGATGACCTTCCGGGTCCACGGTCCAGCTGTCTCAGTTCGTCCGTATGAGAGAAGTCAAACTCAACACGTCATCCCAGTCACCAGCCGAACGTTAGTTAGTCTTGCGGATGTTTGCCGAACGTTAGCTGGTTCTCCGAGCGGACTCGCAACACCTTTGTTCGGCACCGGTCCAGTTTACTCGGGTGGGCAACCTCTTAGTTCGAGCGTATGGATCAACGAGCAAGTCTCATCCTCGGCAAATCCTATGTTCGGGAGTGTTCTTCGGCTAAGGCGGTTGTGGAACGTTCTAGAAGCTTCTGCTGATAGAAGCAAAGATAAGCACGTTCACCTCTCTGATAACCGATGGGACATATCTGACACTGGCCCGCGTGGGTCCACATGGGTCTGCAGGTCTAGAAGGGCGGGATCCATCGAGTGCTTCTGACACATGACGTCATACGAGCGTAGCGACGCGCGTGCGATACACTTCCACCTTGTTCAGCACTCCAAACCTCCGCCTATAAATAGCAAAGTACCCCTTCTGGGAAAAGGGTTAGATTTCTTCTCCCCTGAGCACATTTCCCCTACCAAACTTCTTCCTCCTCCTCCCTCCGATTCTAACTAGATCGTCGGAGCTTCTACCCGGAGGAACACCACCCTCCGGTTTGCAGGTACACGACGTCACCAGTCGAAATCATCACGGTTCAAACGGCAAGAAGAGGTTCAGGAGGTTCGAGGATAAATCACGCCCCCACAATTGGCGACTCTGCTGGGGAAGAACAAAGCTTTCCCAACAAAACACAGTGGGCCATGGTCCATTTCAGGGCTCCTCCTCCTTTCTCCGCCGTACGCCGCCACCCATTCGGGTTATGGCGCAACGTCTTCCCCCTCCAGGTCGGAGAACTTCACCCTCGGTTTGGCTGGGTTTGGTTCCATAAACGCTGACCCCGGCCAAACTGCAAGAACCACCTTGCCAGTCGCACGGCAACTTTCCTACCCTCCAACCGAGCTCGAGGTTGCTCTGACAGAGCAACGGCGTCAAGCTACGGTCATTGCACTCCTCCAGCAACGTCTTGAAGAGCGGGACGGAGGTGTGGCCACGACTCCTGTGCATGGCCACCCTGCCGAACCAAGTCGACCGAAGAAAACTCATAAGCGCAGCAGGAAATCTCATCAGGCGCACGCATCCGAAGGTGCCCCTTCCGAGCGACGTACCGTTTTTGATCGGCTCGAACACGTTCCCAGGATACAACCTACGGCCTCTCGCCCACGGTTGGAAAGTATCGTCCGCAATGAGAGCACTCGCTCTTCGGCGACGAGCTCTACAGCAGGTACACGGAGAGTGGAAGCTTCTGGGAGAACGTACAATGCCTCTCGACGGCACCAGGAGCACGCGGACGGAAAGAGACCCTTAGGGTCCAATGAGCGCCCCGAACGTACCGAACAATCGAGATCACATACAGAGCGTCACCTGGATGGACGACGCCCAGCTGGCTCGTCTAGCCACCGCCGAGCAGAAAGTGGAGAACGGTGGAGGCAAGACAACACCATTATTCTATATGACCAATTCACAGGAATGCCTACGGTATACCAACCGGTCAACGAAGATTTCGATCCTCGGCAAGCTCGTCTCGAGGATCCAAGAATCGAGCAACTGGAACGTTCGGAAGGTGCTAGGCATCAACAACAAGAGCAGAGTAGGCGGCCGCGACATCACCATAGGGAACCTCGGGAAAACCGAGCCAACCGCCTCGATGCTCCCCTTCCCATTATTCCGAGCGCCCCGGAGCTGGTTGATAACTCTAAGCTCGGTAAGGCCAAGGCCTCTCCCTTCACCGACGCCATACAGCAAGAACGACCTCCGGATCGCTTTGTCTTGCCGAAACTCAAGCGTTACGAGGCCAAGGAGGACGCAGTCGCGTTCGTTTGCCGATTCCGACAAACGATGAGCCTCCACAACTTCTCCGACGCGCTCATGTGTAAGATCTTTCCTCTCACACTGAGTGAGCCAATAATGCTATGGTACAATCAGCTCAAACCGAAGTCCATTAGGTGCTTCAACGAGCTGGAGTTGGAGTTCACCAAGCGATTCGTTACGAGCAACATCCAGCCAAAGACACTCTCAATGCTGGTAAATATGAAGAGGGCATCGGGCGAAACCCTTCGGTTGTACACCGAGCGATATTGGGAGGTATATAACCTCATTCCCGATTGCGATCAGAGCGTGGCGGCCGAGTCATTTATGAACGGGTTGGATCCAACCTCGGCGATGTTCAGAAATTTGTCCCGGAACCCGCCGAAGACAATGGGGGAGCTTATGGTGATTATCGAGAAAGATTGCGTGCACGAAGAGGCAGTGGCCGAACGTAATGCACCGAAGGGGGCAGAAACATCGAAGACAACTTCGGTGAAAAAACAAGTGGTCAACGTTCGGCAGGGGCAAACTGGTCAAAATGGCGCTGGGTCAGGCAAACCGAACAATCGGAACAAACCTCCCCAACACCCACAGCAACAACCTCAATGGCAGCAGACGAGGAGGGAGCCGAGGCCGGAAGAGTATATCGCCGAACGGACTGCATTTACTGAACCAATCTATAAACTGCTAAGTATCATTGGGCAGATGCCATTCTTCGTTTGGCCGACGGGATTCCTAGGAACGGCGGGCAATGGCTCTGGGATGTGTACGTACCACAAGGAGCGTGGTCACTACACCTCGCATGGGTGGCTTCCATCGTTCGGACCCCCAAGAAAAGTACTGAAGTGAGCGAATTCGCATGGGTGGCATCCATCGTTCGGACCACCCGAGGAAACTAGTTTGTATGATGGGGAGGCGTCCATCGTTCGGACCCCTTAAACGTGTTCGGTTGAACGAGCAACTATATTTTTGAATATCTGTGTACACTGATACGCGTTTGTGGGCATTTGAAGAGTAACATCATAAGATACTAAAGGCATATAAACCGAACAAAAATACTTGAAAACTTGGAAAATAAATTGTTGCATAACAAAAGTACTTCCACCGAGCACCAAAGCTTGAAATTTCTAAGCATTGTTACCAGGGCATGGCGGGTGGTGCATCGTTCGTTGCCATCCCTAGATAACATTACCGAGGAGTGGCCATGGTAAATCATTCTTGACCACCCTCCACCTGTATTAATTACATGACTACGGTTCGGCTAAAGCCAACTGTTCGGCGCCGACCGTTCCAAATGAAAGTCCAAACATTCAACAAAAACAAACTTAAACGATTCAAAAGTGTGAAGTCTTATCCTTCGGGAGTAGGGGTGACTGGGGGAATATCAGTGGAGTCCGGGGCCGGAGTTGCAGCAGTCTCATGCTCGGACGGACTGGTTATAGCTTCGTCGATAATGGGCTCTTCGGCCACAGCTTCGTCTGCTGGAAGGAGAGGAATCTCAATAAGGCTTCGGCGTTCGTCGTCGGGTTCAACACCGGCTTCATCAAATCCCATGTTAAACCCGAGCTTGAAGCTTACTCGGTGCTGCTTTTCCCTCATTTCAGTTCGAAGAGCCATAATCTGATCCGCAGCATCTTCTTCAGCTTGGTAATACCCTTTGTCGAACTCTTCCTGCAGCAGCTTCTGCATTTCTTCCTCCATTTCTTTCCTCCCCAGGGCTCGTCCCTCCTCAAGCCCTTCAGCCTTTCCTTCGGCCCTCGTGTGTTCGGCAGCGTCTTGGTGGCCCTTGACCAATTCGTTGATGGTTTTTATTTGGACCTCCTGGGCTCGGCGGACACCTTCCGAGTGCTCCATGGTCTTCTTATACTCCTCCAGGGTCAGCTGGCCGAACTCCACCTTTTGCTTCAGCAGTTTTGTCTGCTTGTCATGCTCGGAGAGGTGCAGCTGGGCACTCATGATCGATTGTGTCACCTGGAAATGAAGAAAATGTAAGTTATTCAAGATGCAGAAACGACAAATGTACAAAGGAAAGAAATAGTGGAAATTTGGACTTACTCTCCCAACATGGAAATAGTAGTCATTCAATGCCGTCTTCAGTGATGGGGGAGCAATGATGTCCTTCGGGAGCATAAGCCCCGAGTGCAACGTGAAAGCGAGGGAGGGATCCTCTTGGAGGCTGTCAGATTTGAGGATCTGCTTCTTGCCCGGAATGACAAAGCTCGGGTTCCATGGGACATCGGCTTCCGAGGAAGCCCTCGTTTCACCCTCATCGGCCTTATTCTTCTCCTTCTCCTCGACCCTCGGAAGGCCGGCCCCAGTTGACTTGGTGGCATGAGATTTGGTTCTCTTCGGTGCCGGGGGAGCATCCTCGGACAAGTGAGCAGAGGGAGAAGGCCGCTTTAGCGCTTGAGGAGTGGGGGCGCTGCTCTTGTTCGGTGCCGAGCCTGAGGCCCCGGGAGCACCATCCTTCTTTTGCTCGGCGAGCTGTTTCATCTGGTCCTCTAGCCTCTTTTGTAGCACGGCCTTCATTCCACGGGGAGGCATTGTTTCGTCTCCGGAGAAAAGCTCAGTGACCGGCACGCGTAAGGTCCCTCGGAGCGGTTTCTCTTTGCTCGGAAGAAGCTCCTTGGGAAGCTTGACCGTCTTCCCTTCGGTTTCTTTATCCGCCGCCTTCCCTCGGATCCTTCCACCGTATGTTGGGTCGTATTCGAGGATTGTAGGCGCGTCTCTCTCGGCACTTGGGATCGTCAACAATGCCGAGGCCAAGCCACAACCTCTGGCTACTCTGAGGAGATCCTTGTTGATCTTGCTCGTATCTGCCGAAGACAAACAGATAGAGAAAATTAGACGTGACAGGTTCATGTTTAAAGCAAAGCAAATAAAATTGTGACGAAACCGAGCGTAAAACATATGAAGCGAGATGCTTACAGGGTTCTCCCCTATGGGTTGCAACCTCGAATTGACCATATTCTTCGGGCGGGTATTGAAAGTTTCCTCGGACTTCAACATAATCCGAGGCCCATTTCTTTGAGTCATACATACCCTCGGGAATGATCTTATCCATGAACCTCCGAGAACACAAGTAATACCGAGAACGCTTGTAGGGAGGTGTTACCGAACAGGTGCAAATAGTTGCCGAACACGTGGTGTTCTAGATCCGTGTAATGAGGAAAGTGATATGGGACCCCATATAAGATGATCGGCGACGGTAAGGTCCAGTGCTACGAGGAGGCACCGGATTAGACGATCTGTTCGGCTGGGATAAGCCGGTAACATGAGAGGTCATCAGTTGGTACAGCTTGTTCGGCCAAGAGGGGCCAATGACATAGGAAATCATCCGGTTGTGCTGTCTGTTCGGTAGGGGCATATGCCGAACAGATAGCATTACTTGATGAAACGTTGTCTTAAGAGATAAGGCAATAGGGGTATCCTGTAAGACGGACCCGATATGTGGTAAAGATAAGTCAGAGGACAGTCCTACTAAGGGATGAGTTCTATGATGAGAAGAGACCCTATGAGGAAAGGATCTCAGCTGATTGGGCAAGAGATTCCCGGAAGAGCCAGGTTTCCTGTACGAAGCAGGAGACCTGGGACGAGAAGGATGCTTAAGAAGCAAGCAAGCTCATATCTATAAATACGAGGTAAACCTGAGGGAAAAAGGTACACAATAAGTGGCACTCATTCTACACTTTCCTATTGAGAATTAGGGTTTTGATACAGTACGAGATACTAACTTAGGCATCGGAGGGCCTTTGCCACGAGAGGCAGAGGTGCGCTCACCCCTTGTCTGTTTTACAGGTTAGGGTTCAGGCGAAGGTATTAGGGTTCCGGTTGGACAGCACGTGAAGGAAGGAGATTCAGCGCTGTTCTAGGTACCATCTATTTTTCTCCACCTACAATTGGCGCCGTCTGTGGGAAACGATAGAGTTCCCTTTTGAAATACGACCATGGTGGAGGTAGATCCAGTTACACCGATCACCGATAAAAACCAAGCTGGTGGGGAAGGAAATAAATCCCCACCAGGTGCTCCGAGAAAGCCAACCGGCGGGCATGATAAGAGGATAGCAAGCAAGGATCCTCTTACCATCCACGACAACTCCAAGAATAGGGAGGGCAAAACGGCTACAACCTCCACGAGAAGGAGCAAATCCCATCACAGGGGAGAATCAGTTGCACATTCGAGAAGTGTGCACAGCAACGAGGATATCCTCGATAAAAAGAGGCAGGAAGTCGAGGAATATGCTCGACTAATTCGGAAAAGGGAACATGAGATCCGAGAATTAGAGCGGGTCCACAAACATCCTGAGGACTCTGGGTTATCAGGAAGGAGATCCGGGGGAGACGGACTGGCCATGGTACGATACAAAAAGGCCCCTTCGCGAAGGGGGAGGAGCAGGTCCAGAAGCCCCACTCCTCCCAAGAAGAGAGTTTCTTCACGAAAAGAAGGAGCAGGAGTCCAAGCAAGCAAAGAACTCCCCCACGTTACAGGGGAAGCAGGAGCCGAAGCTCCTCGCCCGAGGAAGGCGTGAGAAAACACCCCAGGGACAGGTATGAGAGACCTGATGGTGATTGGAACAGGGCAGTGACCCACGAATCCAAAAAGCGAGAGGATGGATCTATGACTGCATGTGAAGCAGCAAGGCGGGCCCTGAGTAATATAGCAGCGTCACCTTTTTCGAGCAGAGTGAAGCACGGGTCGTTCGTACTTTACGAGACAAATGCAGATCCCGTTGCTCACGTACAACATTACCAACAGGCAATGTTCATGCATGATGGAGATGATGCCATCATGTGCAAGATGTTCCCTTCAAGCTTGGGAAAGGTGGCTTTATCATGGTTCCATAAGTTAGAACCACGTTCCATACGAGGATGGACACAGTTAGCAGAAGAGTTCACTGCTCGGTTCTTAACAAGTAGAAAGGCTCCCAAGACGTTCGAAAGTCTCTCAATGATGAAGCAGGAGGATGGCGAGCCAATCAGAGATTATGCAAAGAAATACTGGGAGACCTTTAACGAGATAGACAGTTGCAGTGAGGAGTATGCTATTGCAACCTTCAAAACTGGCTTGCCTGTTCGGGGCGAGTTACGCCGGTCATTGAATAAGCATCCTGTGGCATCGTTGGCCAGGCTAATGGAGTGTATCGAACAACACGCAAGAATGGAGTATGACATACTCCGGGAGGAAGGCAGAGTTGTTGCCGAACAGCCAAAAACTCCAGCAAAGAAGGCTGATAAGCCAGAGCCCAAGACCTATAGGAAAGAGTATGGGCAGGCTAAGAAAGAGCCTTACAAGGAAAAGCAGGCGCCTGATCCTAAGTCGTTCTTTTCGATAACCACGGTTTGGAAAGAGCCAATCTACAGGATTCTTTATCGAATAAAGAATCAGCCATTCTTCAAATGGCCCCCAAGTCTAGGTGGAGATAAGGAAGCAAAACGCGCTACGAATCAGCACTGCAGTTACCACAAGGATTGGGGTCATATGACAGAGGATTGTGAAATGTACAAGAAACATCTCGACGATTTGGTCTCTCGTGGTTACCTTAAGGAATTTATTCAGGAGGATCCCAAAGATAAAGGGAAAGCAATGGAGTTGGATTACGAGCAGAATCCTAGGGGAGTAATCCATATGATACATGGACTGGCCACACCTTATACGAGGAATGAGGTGAGATTGATGCAGAGACAGGTCAAGCATGACCAGTATGTTATGCGAGTGGGGAACAAAAGGGGGCGAGAGAATGATATGCCCGACGAAGCTATAGTCTTTACAGATGAAGATCTGAAAGAGGTCCAGGTGCCCCACAACGATGCATTAGTCATAACCCTACGAATTGGGGAATATGACATTGAGAGAATCCTGGTAGATTTAGGGAGCTGTACAGAGGTATTGTATTACGATGCATTCAAGAAGTTGGGGCTGAAGCAGACAGATTTGGAACAGTCTATTACGCCTTTGGTTGGATTTGGTGCAAGTGCAGTATGGCCCCTTGGAAAAGTAACAGTGCCCGTCCGGGCAGGAACAGTGGTCCTGAGAACGGATTTTTTATTTGTAGATGTACCATCCTCCTATAATGCAATCATAGGAAGGACTTGGTTACACAAGATGAGGGCTGTTTCTTCCACCTATCACCAGATGGTGAAATTCCCAGGGTCCCACGGAATCGAAAAGATAAAAGGGAACCAAAAATCAGCACAACAGTGCTTGATTTCAATCATCAAGAAAGTTCCGAAGGCCCATCAAGTTCATACAGTAGAGGCAGATCAACCAACTGTTGAAGATGTTGGAAGAAATCCAACAGACAAAGTAGTGGAAGGCCTAAAGAAAATACAGATCAACGAAACTGATCCCGAAAGATATTTTCTGATTGGAGAGTCACTACCGGATGAGGAAGAGTCCGAATTGATAAGTTTCTTGAAAGAACATGTTGATGTGTTTGCGTGGGTACCAGAGGAGATGCCTGGAGTGGATGCAGATGTGATCTGTCACCACCTGAATGTCGACCCGCAGCATAAGCCTGTTATTCAGAAAAAAAGAAGGGCAGCAGTACAGCATGTTGATGCTGTTATTGAAGACGTGGATCGTTTGCTAGAGGCTAAAGCAATACGAGAGGTCTATTACCCAGAGTGGCTGTCCAATACTGTAGTTGTAAAGAAGAAGAATGGGAAGTGGCGTGTCTGTGTAGACTTCACAGACTTGAATAAAGCTTGTCCTAAAGATAGCTTCCCTCTCCCAAGGATTGATCAGTTGGTTGACGCCACTGCTGGGTATGAACGAATGAGTTTCCTCGACGCATATCGAGGATACCATCAGATTGCCATGTTTGGGCCTGATTAGGAGAAGACTTCTTTCATTACACCACGAGGGTTGTACTGCTACAGCGTTATGCCTTTTGGGCTAAGAAATGCAGGAGCAACTTATCAAAGGCTGGCTACAATCATGTTCAGGAAACTTCTTGGCCAGACTATGGAGGTATACATAGACGATATGGTAGTCAAGAGCAGAACTAGGCAGGGGCACATTCAGGACTTGAAAGAAGCCTTTGGAATTCTAAGGAAGTACAAGTTGAAACTCAACGCCTTGAAATGTGCGTTTGGAGTTGGCCCTGGGAAATTCCTGGGCCACCTGGTGACTCTGAGAGGAATCGAGGCAAATCCTGATCAGATAACGGCCTTACAAAAGCTCCAAAGTCCTAAGACTACGAAAGAAGTCCAGAGACTGACAGGGATGGCTGCGGCCCTAAACAGGTTCATAAGCCGTTCAAGTGATAAATGTAGGCCTTTCTTCCAGTTGCTCAAGAAAAGAGAGGGGTTCGAATGGGGAGCAGAATGTGAGCAGGCATTCCAAGACTTGAAGAAGTATTTGGCTCAAGCTCCCCTCTTGTCGACTCCAGACCCAGGTGAGATTTTGGTTTTATATCTGGCAGTTTCTGAACATGCTGTAAGTGCGGTTCTGTTAAGGGACAAGGGACCCGAACAGATCCCAGTTTATTATGTTAGTAAAACACTTCTAGACGCAGAAACGAGGTATCTGCCCCTTGAGAAATTGGTCCTTGCGTTAAGGACAGCAACACGAAAGCTGCTCCATTATTTCCAAAGCCACAAAGTTGTGGTTTATACTGAGTTTCCCTTAAGATCACTGCTACGAAAGGCAGATTTCTCTGGACGGATCTCAACTTGGTCTGTTGAGTTAAGTCAGTATGATATTGACTACCAGCCGCGCACTGCAATCAAAGGTCAGGTATTGGCTAATTTTGTGGCGGAATTTTCACCAACTGTAGCACCTCGGCCTCCTACGAGACAGGAGCAGAAAGTTGAACTATCTAAGAGGAAAGGGAAGGCCCCTGCCGAACAGGATCCTTTAGAATGGAAATTATTTGTCGATGGTTCTGCCTGTAACACTGGTTCAGGTATTGGCATTGTTTTGTTCCCTCCTGAGGGAGTTATGTTGGAACAGTCTGTTCGGCTGGGCTTCAGTGCATCAAACAATGTAGCAGAGTATGAGGCTCTTCTGGTTGGCTTGAAAAGCGCCAAAACTCTGAAGGTTAAGAGAATCAGGGTTTACTGTGATTCACAGCTGGTGGTGAACCAACTGTCCGGCGAGTATGAAGCTCGAAATGAGAAGATGGCAGCCTACGTGGAGGCAGCCAAAAGTCTACTTAATACCTTCGAAAGGGTGTGTATAGAATAGATAAGCTCCGGACAGAATTCTCATGCAGATTCCTTGGCTTGGTTGGCTGCAGCTGTCCCAACTGAGTTCAAGCGAAAGGTAGCAGTTGACTACTTGGCTGAGCCGAGCATCAGAAGAAGTATGGACTTGATCCTGGACGTGAACCAAGGACCAAGTTGGATGGATCCAATTGTAGAGTTCTTACGAGATGAAACTCTCCCTACGGACAAAAAAGAGGCACACAAGATAAAAACCAAGTCTGCAAGGTTTTGGCTATCCCCCGAGGGAAAGCTATATAAGAAGTCCTTCACTGGGCCATATTTGCTTTGTGTGCACCCTGAGATGGTCCAAAAATTCCTCCATGAAATCCACGAAGGAACATGTGGAAGCCATGCTGGGGGCAGATCCATTGCCCACCGAGCAATTTTTCAAGGTTATTGGTGGCCACACATGCAGGAAGATGCCAAGGTCTATGTTAAAATTTGTGAGAAGTGCCAGAAGTTCTCACCCATGATAAAGACACCGGCCGAAGATCTGGTTCCCTTAACTAGCCCTTGGCCATTTGCCCAGTGGGGAATGGACATCGTGGGTCCACTGCATAAAGCAACAGGAAATCGAAAGTTCTTGTTGGTGGCCACTGATTACTTCACCAAGTGGATTGAGGCAGAACCTTTGGCCAAAATCACCGAACCTATGATAGAAAGGTTTGTGTGGAAGAGCATTATCACTCGATTTGGGGTCCCTTACTCTTTGATCACAGATAATGGGGCACAATTCCAGAAAAAGTTCAAGACTTTTTGTTCCCAATATGGGATAAGGAACTATTACTCAACCCCTGCCTACCCTCAGAGCAATGGGCAAGCAGAAGCTTCCAACAAAACAATTCTTGATGGAATCAAGAAGAGGTTGGACAAGGCAAAAGGCAAGTGGCCTGATGAACTGCCCCTGGTCCTGTGGGCCCACCGAACAACACCTAGGAGATCTACGGGAGAGACCCCCTATTCGTTGGCATATGGTACAGAAGCAGTCATACCCCTGGAAGTTGGACTTCCAACCAATAGGACTGCATTGGTTGAGAGTGGGGGTAATGACAGGGCTCTAGAAATTGCGCTTGATCTGGCCGAAGAGAGGAGGGAAAGGGCTTTGATCCATTTGGCCTCATACCAGGAACAGCTAATGAAAGGCTACAATAAACATGTCCACCCCCGAGAATTTGGTATTGGGGACCTTGTGCTACGAAAAGTACTTGGCAATACCACAGTGGCTAATGAGGGAAAGCTTGGAGCTAATTGGGAAGGACCATATCGAGTGACTGAAATTGTGGGCATCGGAGCTTATAGGTTGGCAGACCTGGACGGGAACCCAGTGCCAAGACCTTGGAATGTCCACAATTTAAGAAAGTTCTTTGTTTAAAGAACTTGATTTGTTTTTAAAAAAAAAAATCCTGTTTTAGGATTTTGTTATTGTGTGGGGATTACGAAGTAAATCCCTTTGTTTCTAAATTCTGTTTTAGGATCACGTTTTTGTGTGGGGATTACGAAGAAAATTCCTTTGTTTAAATCTGTCTTAGGATTATGATTGTTTGGGATTACGAAGATAAATCCTTTGTTTTTTAGTTGCAAGGAGTACGCCTAACGACCCCTTGAGTTTATGAATAAAAATTATGTTTTTATAACATACTTGATTTTTTAGAAATTTTTGTTACCTCCGATGTATGGATGTTTTTTGACTTGTGAATCTGAACAATGGCCAAACTGTCCCTCCTTCGTATTGGGGAGCAGATAATGAGCATGAATACCTTAGAACGTATGACTTTGCATATTAGAAGTACGAAAAAGCTAAGAATAGGTACGAAACACCTATTAAAGAGACACTTAAAGATCTTTGTAAGTATGAGAAAACTTAACGATCATAAGTACGAGACACTTAAAGATCTTTGTAAGTATGAGAAACTTAAATGATCTTTTTAAAGTATGAGAAACTTAACGACCCTAAGTACGAGACACTCAAAGTATGAGATACTTAAATGATCTTTTTAAGTATGAGAAACTTAACGATCCTAAGTACGAGACACTCAAAGATCTTGTTAAGTATGAGAAACTTAAAGGATCTTTTTAAGTACGAGGAACTTAAAATCAATCCCAAAGTATGAAACACTTAGGGAAATAAGACATAACGAAAGTCTGTCTGAACATGTTATTTAGATACATGGAGTATGATAAAACTCAAAACTATGAGCAAACCTTGCCTCTTTTCCAAGTCTGAAAACACTTGGCGATAACATCTTGGAACCTAATTGAGTACGAATTACTTAAAGTTCCTTGCTTATACGATCTACTGAGTATGAAAGACTTAGATACAAACAGCCAAGTACGAATACACTTATGAGTATCTCCAAACACGTAGAACTTGGGGAGCATACGAGAAAATGCATATTTATCCAAGTATGAGTAAAGCTTAGTACGTAAAAACTAGAAAGCTCACTAAGCATGTGCATCAACAGCTAAGGCATTCCAGGACTTAGAATAAAAATCCAAGTATGAATACACTTGGTAGATGCAAACACATGTACGAAACACTGGCTAAGTATGAAATAACTTAGTCAAAATAACCTGAAGCCTCTGGCCGCGAAGGGCTAAGTGCAATGTCAGAAAAAGCTACGAAAGGGCCGAGCAAACCAATGTACTGCCACGAAGGGCCAAATACCTGTGTTAAAAGTATGTTCAAAATATACTGATGCCTCGCAGGGCTGAAGTTTACGGTCACACAGGACCAGCAAAATGTTTATGGATGGTCGAAAGAAATGGGCTAAGACTTACCAAATTAGTCCAGGTTCTGGACTTCAGGTGTGGTGTTGCTTGGAACAACAGTAGCACTGCTGTCTCCAGTCGGTTGTTCCTCCAGAACGACGGTCTCAGTAGTTGCTCCCTCTGTGGTTGGCTGCTCGTCGTGGGCTTCTTGGGATCCAGGCTGGGCAGCCCGAGTCTCCATCTCCATCTCCTCATCAGCAAAATCATCGATCTGCTCTTCAATATTATCAAGGGCAGGCTCCAGGGAGCTATGAGATGGCTGGGCACGTTTGCTAGGCAGATCGTTGTCAACCCATAGGGTGCATTCATCATCAGCACCAATTTTGATCAAACATGCCTCCCAAGCAGCAGCCCATATGTGATCTTGAATGCCCGGCATCTGTTCTACATAGCTGGCTGTTGCAGCATCAAAACCCTTCTGATGCCCGTCATCATATGCAGCCTTCTTGGTAGCATCGATCTCTGTCAGAGCTTGTCTGAGGTTCTCTTCTGCTGCCTCCATCTTTGCCTTCATCCCTTCGGCCTCGAGACTTGCCTTGTCCCTCTCCCTCTCCAGTCTTGTTATAGTCTGGAGTTGCCTGGTATTGTCTCTCAGAAGCCTGTTTCGGTCAGGCTCAATCTCCTGCAATCTCTGGCCTAGAGCGACCATCTTCTGAATAAACTGAAATGCATTAAGATAAAAAGCAATTAGTACATATGGTCAATGTATACTAAAGAATCATGAAGGTAATACTTTACCTTAACCCCACTTGCAACCCCAGTGGCCACTAGCCGGTCAGTTGAAGAAGCGGCTTCTTTCTGCATATCTGCGGGCAGCAACAGTGCCTGGGCTACAGCCAGTGCGGTCTCTGAGGAGCTGACACTGTCCCCTATATTCACGGGCCGGTCACTCCTTTTGAGTTGGGGTGTCCAGGCCTCGTGTATAACCTGGACGATCGGCGACGGGGTATCTGCGGCCCCGACAGCAGCTTCAACTTGTGAGGCCCCGTCTTCGCCATGCCTGGGGCGTTTGTCCCGATGGGCATCAGAGGCCCCAATGGAACCATCTTGCTCCCGGGGGGAAGAAGATCTCGTTGAGCCTCCCCTGCTTCGACGAGGAGCAGGAGGAGCTTGACCGGTGGACGACACCCGGCCAGTAGAGCCCCGTCCCCGTGCAGGAATGGTAAGGAGGGTGCTGAGGTTGAGAGGTTGTTGAGACATGATACCTGAATCTTGGGGCGATCGAGAGTATCTTGGAGAGGGAGATTGGTTGATGTCTGGCTGTTCGGGTTGTTGTGGAGAAGCAGCTCGTCTACGAGATGATCTCCTGAGTACCAGTCGAGGTAGGGGAACACCTTCAGCGATTGGAACCTCACCTGGTTGACCGGCTATGGTTACTCCAGGGTTGGATCTCGAGCTTCTAGGCTGGGGAGCAGTCGAAGTAGAAGCAGCACTGATGCTTGGATGGGCTAACCTTCTATCTATAAAGCCCCTATAGGGAGGGTCGTAGCCCAAAAGCACGCTTGCGTCCCGGCCTCTCCCAGCTGTTCGGGTCCCTGGCTCACCAGTGTATTGCAATATCCTGTTTATTTCTGCTGTTCGGACGTAGCTAGGCTCTCGTCCGGGGCGTTTGTTGGCGTTTGTCGCTGCAGAAACAAATTCAAATACAAATCGAATCATATAAAAAGGTAAGGATGGAAGCAGTAAGTTATAGTAAAATGAATTAGGAGCATACGTGGGTGGCCCCATTTGTGGGGGCAATGGAAGCCCACCACTTGGCCATCTTCCCCAAATGGCTCGTAGGCGCCAGTGACGTACAGGAAGTCCATTTCGTGATCACGAGCAGAGTCTGGCAAGTTAAGCATGAGGCGCTTTTCCGCTTTCCTTACTTTGAAATAGTAAGTGTTGTATTCTGGGTTCAGTACAATGCTGTACCACCATTGGATTTCCCATAGCCCTACTTGGGTGCCTAGAATTCTATTCAGGGCCACGATACCCATCACTAGCCTGAAAAAGTTTGTGGATACTTGCATAGGAGAAAGTTTGTACCAGCTAAGGACCCGACGAAGTAAGGAGTCTAGGGGGAAGCGAACGCCACCCTCAACGATGGCCACGATGGGAATGCACTGCCTATCCCATCTCCCATCTTCCCTGATTGCACCTAGAGGGGCGAGTTCGAGCCCAACGTTAGCAGGAACTTTATAGTCCGCCCTAAATGCCGCCATGGCAGCGGGCGTTTCGCAGAGTTTTCTAAATTTTCCTGGCTTAAGGCCACTATCAGCCTCATCCGCCATAGATGAAATGAACAAGACTATGAATAGTATGAAGAAGATCTGGAAAATAGGTTCTAGAGAAACCCTCGTTCTCTAAAAACAAATCTGAGAACGAAATCTCAGAATGAAAAGCAAAGCAAAGTAGGAATGAGAGTCTTACGAAGGTGTTTTCACGAGGAACGATCGAGTTTGCAGACGGCGGCAATGGCGGACTGGGGATGAATGGTTTCGCCTGGTTTGAGAGAGAGAAAGGGGAAGTTTAAAGT
This sequence comes from Rhododendron henanense subsp. lingbaoense, assembly GCA_020567845.1. NCBI lineage: Eukaryota > Viridiplantae > Streptophyta > Magnoliopsida > Ericales > Ericaceae > Rhododendron > Rhododendron henanense. The sequence continues at coordinate 27,824,148 of CM036313.1, forward strand.
TTTTGGAATAAGAAACTGACAAAGATCCCTTTTTGGGGTTTAGGGGCGAAAAGGTGAAGACGGAACGTCTTCCCTTAAACGCCGTTACATGAAAAGTAACGTTCAAGATGGATTTAGATGGACGCCATCCTAACGGCGTTTGGCCAAAACATCAGTTCGAGTTTAATGCAAGGTGTACGAAACACGCCACGTGGAGTCATTATTTCGAGAAAGTTATGACTAAACCGCCAAAAGACATCAATAGAAGCCCAATGACTGTATCTGCACGGGATCTTGTCTGTTCGGCTCTGAGTTACTTTTGAGCTTCACTCATCATCTTCGAACAGTGATAATGAGCGAAAGCTGGGGAGCAATTGTAGGGAGGTGTTACCGAACAGGCGCAAATAGTTGCCGAACACGTGGTGTTCTAGATCCGTGTAGTGAGGAAAGTGATATGGGACCCCATATAAGATGATCGGCGACGGTAAGGTCCAGTGCTACGAGGAGGCACCGGATTAGACGATCTGTTCGGCTGGGATAAGCCGGTAACATGAGAGGTCATCAGTTGGTACAGCTTGTTCGGCCAAGAGGGGCCAATGACATAGGAAATCATCCGGTTGTGCTGTCTGTTCGGTAGGGGCATATGCCGAACAGATAGCATTACTTGATGAAACGTTGTCTTAAGAGATAAGGCAATAGGGGTATCCTGTAAGACGGACCCGATATGTGGTAAAGATAAGTCAGAGGACAGTCCTACTAAGGGATGAGTTCTATGATGAGAACAGACCCTATGAGGAAAGGATCTCAGCTGATTGGGCAAAAGATTCCCGGAAGAGCCAGGTTTCCTATACGAAGCAGGAGACCTGGGACGAGAAGGATGCTTAAGAAGCAAGCAAGCTCATATCTATAAGTACGAGGTAAACCTGAGGGAAAAAGGTACGCAATAAGTGGCACTCATTCTACACTTTCCTATTGAGAATTAGGGTTTTGATACAGTACGAGATACTAACTTAGGCATCAGAGGGCCTTTGCCACGAGAGGCAGAGGTGCGCTCACCCCTTGTCTGTTTTACAGGTTAGGGTTCAGGCGAAGGTATTAGGGTTCCGGTTGGACAGCACGTGAAGGAAGGAGATTCAGCGCTGTTCTAGGTACCATCTATTTTTCTCCACCTACACCTAACGTTCCTCGATACCATGTAGTTCTCAAAGATATGGTGGTATTCGAGAGGGAACATTTTTACCTCGGCAAGCTTGATGATCGAGTGGATTATGCGGTAGGAGTTTACGCTAAGTTGGCAAGGTGTAAGACTGAAGCGATGGAGGATCTGTCTTAAAATTTTGTGCATCGGGAATCGAAGCCCGCCCTCGGTGATTGCCATTAGCGGAACAGTGACGTGCTCGTCACTAAATAATATTCGGGGCCCTTTAACGGGCGTGAGCACGACGTCGCTCGGGATGAAGTAGGCCCACCGAAAGAGTTCAATCCCCCTCTGATCCTCGAAACAGTCCCAGTAGGGACATGGATCTTTTCCCTTTCGGTCAGGGATCAAGTCCGGGTCCAAGGGAATGATCTTCTTCTTGACCTTCTTCTTCGGTGCCGCGGAAGATGACTCGCCAAGGGTGGTAGTTTCCCCCTCCGGCCGACTAGAAGAAGCAACAGGCGTGTCCCTTTCGGATTGTTCTTCTTCGTCCTCGTCTGCTGCTTCCTCATCTATGTCTACTTCTTCGTCGGGATCTTCTCCCACTTTATCCAAAGAATCATCGTCGTCGTCGATCTCGACAATATCAGGGCCCATTGATCGAAGAGGCGTCACGTTCGAGGGAAAGTCGATTCCCTCGATTCCGGCGTATGGCAATCCGGACCCTACGCGGTACTTCCGAGCCTCAGCCCTAATTGCTTCGGCAATTCTGGGGTCCATCTCACCAAAATCAGGTGCATCGGAATCCACCGAGCGATGCGACTCTCCCGAAGAGGATGCTGACGACTCCATACCTAAAGCAAGTGCATGGGATAAGACCGTTAGCGAAAGGCAAGGTCGTTGTTCCTAGGGTGCCTAAATCTCAGTGTCCTAAGCTAACCGAGCAAACGCGTTACTCCCGAGCGACTATGTGTCGAGTGGGGATTCCGAGCGCGGTTGTTCTTCGGGAGAAACTTATTCGGTTTCGTTCGGAAAATTCTTGGTTATCGTGCTTCAGATTTAGTTTGTGTTCGGAAGAACTCGGACTGAATATGTTCATGGGCTCGGAAGAACACATGAACATGTTCAACCTGTTCTATAGCGCACAGAAACGAAAACGGGCGGAATGGAAAGAAAAATCTACTTTTTAGGTCAAAAATATGCACGAAGTGACTGAAAATGCAGAGAAATACTAAGAAAAGCGAAACATACCTGAATATCGAGAGGAATCTGTGATTCAATGTGGTAATCTTCAGATTTCAGGCGATATTTGGGTGAGAGCCGTCAAGAAGCGGTTGAAGCGTCTGATGGAAGGAGAGAAAAAGTGATTTTCTCTCTCCTTCCGCCCCTTTTATACCAAGAGAGGAATTCGAAACGACGCATGGCCCCCAGCCGTTGGATTGAAGCGGGAGATTGATGCTCCACGCGATGACGGACACGTGGAGGCCGTTGTACAGCGCCGTTTCACTATCCAATGAATTAATGACACGTATCAAATTTGAAATCGGCGGTTTCAGAAGCATTAAATGCGGGTCCAGAGCTTGTCTGCTTCGGATATCGTGAATGACTTCCGTTCGGCGAAGATCCACGTTCGGCGTAAGAAGGAGTGAACGGGGCAACGCTTGTTAGGGCAAGAGTTGTTCGGCCACTACTGTCAACTCCTCCTTCCTTCGGATTACACAAAGCAGGAGTTGAGGGGCTATTGTAGTGGGCCGAAATATCCGAGGGGTTCAAAGGGTTCATTGGGATGACCTTCCGGGTCCACGGTCCAGCTGTCTCAGTTCGTTCGTATGAGAGAAGTCAAACTCAACACGTCATCCCAGTCACCAGCCGAACGTTAGTTAGTCTTGCGGATGTTTGCCGAACGTTAGCCGGTTCTCCGAGCGGACTCGCAACACCTTTGTTTGGCACCGGTCCAGTTTATTCGAGTGGGCAACCTCCTAGTTCGAGCGTATGGATCAACGAGCAAGTCTCATCCTCGGCAAATCCTATGTTCGGGAGTGTTCTTTGGCTAAGGCGGTTGTGGAACGTTCTAGAAGCTTCTGCTGATAGAAGCAAAGATAAGCACGTTCACCTCTCTGATAACCGATGGGACATATCTGACACTGGCCCGCGTAGGTCCACATGGGTCTGCAGGTCTAGAAGGGCGGGATCCATCGAGTGCTTCTGACACATGACGTCATCCGAGCGTAGCGACGCGCGTGCGATACACTTCCACCTTGTTCAGCACTCCAAACCTCCGCCTATAAATAGCAAAGTACCCCTTCTGGGAAAAGGGTTAGATTTCTTCTCCCCTGAGCACATTTCCCCTACCAAACTTCTTCCTCCTCCTCCCTCCGATTCTAACTAGATCGTCGGAGCTTCTACCCGGAGGAACACCACCCTCCGGTTTGCAGGTACACGACGTCACCAGTCGAAATCATCACGGTTCAAACGGCAAGAAGAGGTTCAGGAGGTTCGAGGATAAATCACGCCCCCACAGTATACTTTGGAGGCTTTTGGAGCCGAGGAGCTGGCTAGGATGGAGGAGCAAGCGGAGCCGTAGATAGGAACCCTAGATTTTCCTTCCCTTATGTAATGAAAGCACTCTGATGGGAATTTGATGTAATAACGAGCCAGACTCTATTTAGAAATTCAATAAAATTGTCCTTTTAACGTACCCGGAAATTGGGGGCGTTACACCTGTTGTCCTAGGGCACAAACCATTTAAGAGCTGTTCGTACAACGGAATGAATTGCCCATGCAGAAATCAAAGAATTTGTCATGAATTGACAATGGAGGAGGAGTAGAATGCAATAAGAGAACAAAGAGAAAAATAGTACACAATGAAACTACTCCCTCCGTCTCATTTTTTTGGTCTTTTTCGATATTCGTACCGTTTTTTAAACTCTTATATCTTCCGATTTATAATACTTTTCATAATTTTTAAAACTTTGTATTATAGATCTAATTGAGAACTATCAAACAATATCTTTGTTGCATATTTTTGGAAATTCAGATTGAAAGATAAAAGAGTTTTAAGAATGGGACGAATATCAAAAAAAGTCCAAAGAAAATGGGACGAAGGGAGTATTAACCAACATATATCCGCAAATTCCATTCACAAAAAACTACAGTTTTAGCTCGTTAGATTATGATTCAAGGAGAAAAACTTGATCTATATAAAAAATACCTTAATAAGACGATAACAGGGCTTCCACTGCCAAAGACACATGGTATATTGATATTAAACTTGATTCCATAAACAGCACTTTAATAAGTCAGTAAAATTATTTCCTTTCCCTAGTTTCTAACCCTATCATTATTCAATTGAAGGAAACCATGAAGAAAAATCGAGAAATTTATTGACATAAACTGATTAATCAAACACAAAATCAAGCAGCAAACAAGGAAAACAATCAAATGTCAAATAACATTCATACCCAAGTGAGGCAGCAGTTATTCAAAATCTATGAATCTGAACTTCCATCGTAGACCCAACGTTGAAGTAAGAAAAAAAAAACCTAATAGAAGTAAATAAATGTGAGGTTCTGGTCGAAAACCAAACAGAAATAGAAAAACGTGAAGATTGTGGTGTACGGTGGATGAAAGTTTAGAGTGGTGGTCTTGAGTTTGTGGTTTCCATGGGAGAGGGAGAGAATAGGGGGATAGAAGTGGGGGGTTTCGTCTGTGGGTGTGGGAGTTGCCACAAAAATCACATTCTATAACGTGCCAAAAACGCTATTGTGGGCAGCATGCCCTTTAAAAATGGGCGAAGGATTCCGTTCCTTTCCCAAGGCAATGGGCCCGGATCGAGGGAGCGCGAGCGCAGGTGGCAAGCGCTCAAAAATACAGAGTCGCCACTTGGGTTTGAAGGTCCGACACCCAAGGAACCGTATTTCGAAGCATCTACCGCGCTGTTTGATTTGAAAAAGTGAAGGAACCAGTCCGTCATAACAATATCTGGGTTCGGGAGCCAGGTTACGAGAGGGGAAAGGTTTTATGGCACCCCTCTCGCCCAATCCGGAGATCGGTCTCTACTTAGGCATTTTGAAAACATTGCGATTCTTCTTTTATTAATCAATTTTAGCCAGTTAGGGCGGGGGAACAGTTAATCGGGGATTAAAACTGTAACAATTTGCAGGATGTGATAGAAAGCATGTTTGCTCTATTGAAACAGTTAGTATAGGATGAGAACAGACTGCTGTGGGAGTTTAAACAGACTGGAAAGCTCCTGTCTTGGAGTGTCGTGCACAGGAAGAAACCAGTATGCACTGATCAAGTCAATGCATGCTGACCAAACCTGCGCACGCTACTACAAGACCTGCGCGCGCCAGTAAGCCTAAGCCCACAGCTCTTATTCTCAAACCCTCTGGGCTCTGGAAGGACCAGTGCACACCCAGGACAAACCAAGCAGTTTTATGCGGTCATAATATACAGTTTAAAGGCTGAAAAGCCCAACAAATAAACAAAACACCCCATAAACAGTGTGGAGACAAAATAATAGCCTAAAATCAAGCTAAACATGCAAGGCCAGCCACTGGTCGGGGACAAACAATCGCGCGAGGGTTCCAATCCATCGCGCGACGGTGCGCCCGGGCGCGCGATGGTTGCGCCCTAGTGCACTGGTCAACGCTCCATTTGACCATCGCGCGATGGTTTGGGTGCAGCGCGCGATGGTTCGAGCCAACTTTCCAGTGTCTGGTTTTTCACATTCTGGGTTCTGGGACAGGTCCAGAATGATCCCAGGGGTACTCCAACAGAACAAAAATGAATATTGAAATGCAAGCTAGCAATTTAAGCTCTAAGAAAAGCAGTAAACTGGTTTTTTGCATGCTTAACAGTGAGCTATATGCTAAGTAAAAATTACAACAGTCATGCACGAAACTAAAACAAGAAATGACCAGCCTCCCTTCCCCACGTGGACCAATCTCTTGCTGACAGAATTGTCGCGCGAGTGTTCGGGTCCATCGCGCGAGGGTTTGCTTGGCCACGGCTTTTGAAACCTTGCTAGCTTTAGGGCCAGGATTGGTATTGATTACCAGCCTTGACCCTGCCAGCCCCCCTCAGGGATCAGAACAGAGAGCAGAACCAAGGTAAGCTATACCTTTGGTCTTTGAGTTTGAAAAAGTATTGAGCTTGAAAAAGTATTGAGCTTTGAGTTGTGGTTGAGATGTTTGAGGTGTGAAAATGGGGGAGGAAGAACAAGCTATGTTCTTGTCTTTCACCAAAAATCTTGAACCCTTTGAAAGATGAACAAAGGGGCTATTTATAGGATTAGCACATTCCATTAATGGAATGGTAGCTCTGGTCCAAAGAATGGAGGCCAGCCAGCCACGAGGCTGGCTGGGGATTACTACGTGGCTAAGTTTTCCCAGCTGATAAAGGTGATGGCGACAGGTTGGAACCGTAGCGCGAGGGTTTCAAACTGTCGCGCGATGGTGCGCCCGGGCGCACGATGATTGCGCCCTGGCGCACAATGATTGCGCCCTGGCACACATCAGTAGGGTTTTTGGCTTTTGGAAGTGGCTTAAGACTAGGTTAGGTTCAAGGGTTTTGCAAACACTCAAAGCTCAAACACTCGACATTCCCGGGGTGTTCTTGATCCGTTTCATCATCGGGGAATCAAAAACCGTAAGTAAACTAATCTGGAAGCCCAGATTGGGGTGTCTACAGTAGCCCCCCTTTGACGGCACTTGGAGCACCATCGACTTGGTACAAGTAACGTCAAAGGTTTCTAGACACCCCTCAAGGCAATCCAGAGCAGAACATGCTAGCAAAGTGGACAAGCATACTTACAGAACCTGATTGGTTGAATGGACGGACGGACCGTCGCTGGAGATGGAAGTAGAAGTGGACGATTGCATCGCCGCTTGTTGGTCGAATTTGGACAGGACAGGCTGTCGATGGAGATTTGGACGGGGCATGCCGTCGTTGCTGGGGATCAAGCTATCCTCGGCACAAAGTATTCCAACAAACACGGGTAGGTCGTGTCAGGCAGGTTGAATTCATCTGTAATCAGAGCCAATCTCCTTATCAAAGACCATCCGAGACAGAGCAATAAGCCTGCTGGAAGATGCACTTGTGGCTAGATTGAGGGTGATTGTCGTTCGGGACAGGCCAAGACGGACTCTCCTGGGGAACAATCAGTTGCAGAAGAACGGACCATCGAACGATAATCTGATCGTTGTTGTGGCTTATGGGATGATGTGGTGAACGCTGTTGGGAAATTTGGACAGGATCGGCTGTCGTTGATTAGTTTGTCAATGCCACAACACCGACTGAAGAACGCCTCAACGCGCTTTGGTTTGCCAATGCCTCAACACTGACTGAAGAACGCCTCAACGCGCTATGATTTCTGGATGGGAGGATCATCAGTATAAATGATCAAACCGTTGAAGTCTGGATGTGAGGATCATCAGTATAAATGATCAAACCGTTGCAATAGGATGGAAGGATCATCAGTATAAATGATCAAACCGTTGATTTGGTGGAGATAAACGATATGGCTGACCGTCGTGGACGATATGGCTGACCATCGTTGAATGACCGATATGGCTGACCGTCATGGATGATATGGCTGACCATCGTTGAATGACCGATATGGCTGACCGTCATTGATGATATGGCTGACCATCGTTGAATGACTGATATGGCTGACCGTCATTGATGATATGGATCGGACAGATCATTTTTCATGATGATCGAGCTATTGAGGTTGGACAGGACCGGCTGTCGTTGATTTGAACTGGCGGATCGCTATGCAAAATGATCGAGCCATTGAGGTTGGACAGGACCGGCTGTCGTTGATTTGAACTGGGCAGATCAGCGTGCTGAAAGATCAAGCCGTTGAGAAATTTGACAGGACCGGCTGTCATTGATCGTTCTGCAGAAGATTGCATCGCATCCCTTGGCAAACAATTTATATGACGGCAACCATGCTGGCCAACTTCTTGCTTTCAACATTTAACATACACAATATGCAAGGGCATGTATAATATTGAGAATGCAGATGCAAACTTAGGGCGGCTCCTAGAAGGACAACGACACCTAAGGATTACCACTGAGCCTTATTACTGTACTGTCTGGTACTTCTGAGATGTGAACCCAGATAGATAGACGTTGAACGGGCCAGCGTGCCCCAGTTGATGCTTGAGCACTGGAATTGGGCCTGCGTGCCCCCTTTTTTGATGCTTAGGCGGATATGCCCCATAGGTGTGCCTCGGAGATGCCCTGCTTGGCCTTGGGCTGACGTGCCCCTGCTCCTTCAAGAGATTCCGCTGCTTGTGGATTATGGATACTAGGGTAGCAATGCAACAATTGCGTTTTCCAGTTTATTGACTCTCTTTTACAAGTGTTGAAGAGAATGCAAAAACTAACCACTAATATCTAATTTGCATTGACAAGTGCTTTGAATCGACACACAGACGCGCGCACATATGTACAGACTCGCCTAGCTCGAACGAAAAGGTAGAAAGAGCCCCAGGGTACAATGAGAACCCTTAGACACATGGAATATAATGAAATTTTGGGCATTAAGGGGCCAAAACTCACAACATTCCTTAGACAGGTGAAACTGACACTTACGAAAAATGCAAAAGGTACAAAGACCTGTACAAACAAAATCGAGAAAAATACCTCGAAATGACAATTGATTGAAAAACTGAAAAATGTCGCAAAAACGACATAAGACGCAGATTATGACTCGTATAGGCCCGGACTGAAACCGACACCCCCGTGCAGTCACATTAAGTCCATATGACTTGCATGGTATGACAAGACTTGGAAAAAGCCCCTGGAACGATATTCGAGGGTAGTAGCTAACTGTTACTGTCTGCTGCAAGAAGCGTGCGCAGGTTTGAGACCAACGCGCATCACTCGAACAAACGCGCTGCGGTAGCTTACACCAGACTTCGCTGAACTTAGAATAAACTGTGAGCCTGTTAAAGCCTCGCCAGCATTTCGTTCTGTTTTTGATGCTTTAATTATTTTTAAGACTTATGCTCAGCCTGTAAATTGAAGAAGCAGTTTGGTAATAAAATTGAAAGACGAAGGTTTTCCCCCTTCTGGTTCCTCCAATGAAGCTTGTCTTGATCTTCGATCCTCTTCGACCTTTGATGTGTACCAAAATGTCAACCATGAATCCAATTGATAGATTGTGACCGAGTTTCGAAGAGAGACTGCCTACGTATCCTAAGCTAGGGAATCAGGTCAAAACGTAGTTCAGGCCAAGGGTTAACTCTTGAGTATTTACCTCTCCTTTTGTGCTCTAACTTTTGCCTAGTACCGCCCATTCGGGTCTTCGGTCTAGCGAGCTTTGATTGATTGCCTATTCATTTTTTGCCTAAACCACCTTCATAGGTTTTGGTCTAGCAGGCTGCTCTAACTTTTGCTTGGAACTGCCCACCCTTGGGGTTTTCAGCCCAACGAGCTTCTCACAGGGAAAAACAACATTTGAATTGATCCAGGTTGACCCAGGGTATTGAATTTGTTGCCGTCGAGGTCGAAGACCTTTGGTTGCAGCCTCAGATAAATGGCTTTGATGACGCAGGGTCAAGAGTGCTTCGATTGGAAATACCTTGCTCCGGGCCGTTTTGTACATTTTCTCATATGCGCTTGGCGGAACGCCACTGTAATTGCCTTGAACATGATGCGAGGCCTGGAGCCTTTTGAGCTTTTGTTTTCTGTTTTTTGGATTGGCACCCGGTAGCTGTTAGTAATTTATTTTAATCAACGGGTATCTGTAATCTTAACGTGGGGAGATTAATAAGTATTTAATATCATGGAGCTCGTAATATAATTGAGATAAGAACGGGAGTGCAATTATAATTCTGTAGTGGGGTGAATTATAATTAGTGAAATAAAAAATAGAATCCTGGTGGGATTAGGTTTTCTTATTTACACTGGGAGCCCAGACTTATTACTCCTTAGGTCCCTATCGTAGCCCTATATATACACGTTATGCTCTCTAGGTCATATTGACGTTTAGACGTTTCTATTATTCACAAAATAGAGGCAGATCTAGAGAGGGCAAACAGACCACGAAAGAGTCCACACTCGGTTTGTGTTCTAGGCGTGCAGGGAATACGATAGAAGATCGTAAGGTGCAGTCGAGCAGTATACGTGGCTTATAGCAAGACGTGTTATAACAAGTTCAACCAGCGTTCGTGTTCGCAGGGAGTTGAGGTAAAACCCTAATTCCGCCTTGTAGGGTTTTGCGGTTTTCTTATTGTCTAATCTGTACGCGTCATTACTGGTTTCTGGGAATCGTTTTCCAACAGTGGTATCAGAGCCAGGTTGTAATCACGCGTATAGATTAAACAGGCCATGTTGTCCGTAGGTTATAGAGGGTAGAACGTAGAATTGTGCTAACCCTTGTTTTGCAGCGTTCTTACCCAGCTATTATGGTCACATGATTTTTTTTTTGTTGATTTTGTGTGATTGGATCCCACATAATTTTTGTGTGGTTATTGTTATTTATTGGGTACCACGATTATTTTTCGTGGTTGTAATAATTAACGTAGCATGTGTTATTTATTGGGTGCCATGATTATTTTTCGTGGTTGTAATAATTAACGTAGCATGTGAACTCCAATGGAGGCATAAGATCGATGTATGTATGTTTCTTCAATTGTAATAGCATTCGATGGTTATTCGGAGATCGAAGAAGGGAGATACAGAAGATACAAGTTCGTTTGGCTCGTAACAGTTTTTTTCCAGATTCGTAGGGTCTGATTGCAGGGCTATTTCGACCCAGTAAACGTTGGAATTAGAAAATCTGTTCCTCACAGAAGTTGTAGATAATTGAATTTCGAATCCAACCCAATTTGAATCACTTCAATCGGTTGTTGGATGAGGAAGATATGGCCAAAATACTGAAGGCTGTGCAGTTTACGCGGGAATATATCAAATCCGAATTTTCTTGCCTAAGCACGGTTGGATTTTGGTTTCCTTGATTGATTCAAAGAGTCTAAGTCTTCCACACAAGTATGGCTGAAGGATTTCAAGGTTGGAAGGATTGCTTAAGGATTTCAAGTTTGGAAGGACTCCTTATTGTTTAAGGATTTCAAGTTTGGAAGGATTCCTTATTGCTCAAGGATTGCATCTTTGACCATAATAGCTGGATTCTTTATCTTGTGTTTCCTTATTATTTGTGTTTCCATATTGTTTGCATATGTGATAGTTTACCATATTGGGACAACATGGTAATATTTGGCCTTTGACCTAGATCACGATTTTTTTGCAAACTCGAAAATTTGATAACCCTCACAAATTTTTTAAATAACTAAGTGGGAGAGGGAATTTTTTTTTGAATAAATCCTATGGTCTCCATTGCTAGTTCGTAGGTGATATAATTAATTTTGTGTGTTGGTTTCAGAACCTTCCTCCCTATCGGACAAAATTAATTGTGGCATCATCGGTACAAATTTCCTAAAGGGATAGCTCTAAGATAATTGTTGTGTGGGTCACTTCTCCATCTGAGGTGGTTTATAACGGAACAATAGGTCTAAAAGCTAGGTAATGGTATACACTTAGCTGTAAATAATAATATCCTCACCATCTGAGTCACTATTATTATTTATAGGACCGAAGCTATATTGGCTATTTAATTTTGCTTGGCACGGTATAGTGTCTAGATAGTAAAATTAAAAGGTTGTGCCTATCTACACGAATGATGAAGAGTAGACGACCTTCCCATCGAGGCATGCTCTTCACGGTGTGTAGGGTTGCCAATGTTTTTCTTTTAACACGTGGTTGAGAGAACCAATATTAAAATAAAATTCAAGTTTTTATTGCCCTTCATAATTGTTGTTATGTGATTCTCAGATTCAAAAATGGATTTTTTCAATCCACTTGCAATTATTCTCAAAGCTAATAAACTTACTGGATCGAATTATATTGACTGGAAAAGGAATTTGGATATTGTGTTAACTGCTGAGGGACACAAATTTGTGTTGTTTGAGGTATGCCCTCCTAGACCTGATGAGAATGCCACATAACAGGAAGCAAAATTTTATAAAAATTGGTGAGTATCACCCATGTTGAAGGGACCCCGATTAAGGATCATGTTTTGAAGATGATAGCTCATCTTAATAAACTAGAGATCATTGGATCTGAAATTGATGGGAAACTCAGATCGATTTCGTTCTTAACTCACTGCAGTCTGAGAGTTTTAAGTAATTTCGCCTGAATTATTATATGAACAAAATGTATTTATATTTGGCGAAACTTCTTAAGGAACTCCAAGCAGCTGATGGTCTTTTGGTTGTGAAGAAACCACATTCAATGTTAGTGGCAGAGAAGGCTTCTACTTCTAAGTTGAAAGGCAAGAAGAAGCAGAACAACTCTCAGAAAAAGGTTATGGAGACAGTTCATGTGCCTCAAGGTGGAGTGAAAAAAGCCTGCGGGCAAGTGTTTTTCACTACAAGCAGAAAGAACACTGGAAGTAGGAATGTCCATTCTATCTCAATAAAGTGAACAATTAGGATAAATTTTTTTCACTAGTTGTTGAATCACGTTTAGTGGTGTTATCTACCAGTACCTGGTGTGTAGATACGGGAGCCACTAATCATGTTTGCATTTTGTTGCACGGGTTCCAGGAAACCAGAAGACTCAGTGATGGGGAGATTTATCTACATGTGGAAAATGCTACGAGAGTGGCAGCAGTTGCAGTAGGAAATGCCTTTTAAATTTTAGTAGTAATAGGAGTTTAATTTTGAGAGATTGTCTTTATATTCCTACTATTAGAAAAAACTTGGTTTCAGTTTCTAAGTTAATAAAGGACGGATATTTGGTTTATTTTAGTGACTGTGGTTATTAAGTTAAATAAACGTTTTATCTGTTCTGGTTCATTGGTGGACGATCTCTACATTATTAATCCTATATTTTCTACAGTGCAACTGCATGAATTGAATAACACTAATAATTTACCATGTAAGAGAAAAGAGCTTTCTAAATTGAACCAAATGTATCTTTGACACTTACGATTTGGTCATATTAATCTGAATAGGATTTCTAGACTGGTTAGAGATGGACCTTTAGGTTCATTAGAAGTTAAGGAACTTCCAGTTTGTGAATCCTATTTGGAAGGTAAGATGACAAAAAGGCATTTTTCAGCAAAAGGATATAGAGCCAAAGAGCCGTTGGAATTGGTTCATTCTGATTTGTGTGGGCCTATAAATGTCCAAGCTAGAGGTGATTTTGAGTACTTTGTCACTTTTATTGACGATTACTCAAGGTATGGATACATTTATTTGATGCGCCGTAAGTCCGAATGCTTTGAGAAATTCAGGGAGTATAGGGCGGAAACGGAAAAGCGTCTGGGTAAATGTCTCATGACACTGCGATCTGATCGTGGTGGAGAATACCTCTTGGGAGAGTTTAGGGACTACTTGTCAGCTGAAGGGATTACATCCCAGTTGTCAGCTCCAGGTATGCCACAACAAAATGGTGTAGCAGAGAGAAGGAATAGGACTCTTATGGATATGGTAAGATCAATGATGAGTTATTCAGATTTACCAATTTCGTTTTGGGGACATGCACTAGAAACAACAGCGTATGTTCTAAACTTGGTACCATCTAAGTCAGTACCATCTACACCCACAGAACTATGGACTGGGCGCAAACCTAGTCTGCAGCATGTTCGGGTTTGGGGTAGTTCAGCACATGTGCTGAATGGGAACGCAGATAAATTGGAATCGAGGACAGAAGTTTGCTTGTTTGTGGGGTACCCTAGAGGAACGAAAGGTGGACTATTTTATAGTCCTACGCTTAAGAAGGTCATTGTTAGCACTAATGCCCGGTTCTTAGAAGAGGACTATGTGATAGACCACAAGCCCAGAAGTAAAATTGTTCTAGAGGAATTGAGAGGAGAGATACCGACACCAACTTCTTTACCACTAATAGTGCAAGAGGAAACACCACAAAAGACATCTGTAGAGGCAGCTATTGACACACCAGTACCTCGTCGTAGTGGGAGGGTTATTGTTCCACCCAGTCGGTATACGTTGTTGGGAGAGTTTTTTGAAATGATCCCTGATAATCAACATGCCGAACCCTGTAACTAAAATGAGGCACTTCAAGATAAAGATGTGAAATTTTGGCAAAAGGCTATGAAATCAGAGATGGAGTCTATGTACTCTAATCAGGTCCACGTTCCTTAATGGAAATCTGGATGAGTGCATCTATATGATGCAACCGGGTAGATTCATAGCAAAAGGTCAAGAGCACATGTTGTGCAAGCTTAAGAAGTCTATTTATGGGCTTAAGCAGACATCTAGATCGTGGAACATCCGTTTTGATCAAGCAATCAAGTCTTTTGATTTTGATCAATGTCCGAATGATTCAAGTGTGTATAAGAAGCGCAACGGAAAAGTGGTGGTGTTTTTAGTACTATATGTCGATGATATCCTGCTCATCAGAAACGATGTGGGAGTATTGTCTTCAGTGAAAGTGTGGTTATCCGGCCAATTCGAATAGGACTTGAGAGAAGCCGATCACATCCTTAGGATTAATCTTATGCGAGATTGCAAGAATAGAATGTTGGGCTTATCACAAGCTATTTATATCGATGAGATTCTTGCCTGTTTTAGCATACAGGATTCCAAGAAAGGGTTCCTCCCTTTTAGACATGGAATCAACCTATCCAAGGATCAGTGTCCTAAAACACCTGAGGAGATGGAGAAAATGAAAGCAGTTCCTTATGTCTCGGCAGTAGGAAGCCTTATGTATGCTATGTTGTGTACTAGATCTGATATTTGCTTTGCCGTTGGCATGGTTAGCAGATTTCAGTCTAATCCAGGACAAGAACATTGGACTGCAGTGAAACATATACTCAAGTATCTGAAAAGAACTAGAGATCATATGTTCCAGTCAGATAGTCTGGTACCTTATGGGTACACAGACTCAGACTTTATGTCAAATAGGAATTCCAGAAAGTCTACCTCCGGATATGTGTTTACCTTAGGAGGTGGAGCCATAAGTTGGAGGAGTATCAAGCAATCGTGGATTGATTGATTCCACAATGGAGGCCGGGTATGTGGTAGCTTCTTAAGCAACCAAAGAGGCCGTTTTGGCTTAGAGACTTCTTGATGGATCTAGAAGTGATTCATCTAGTGCAATTAGCTATTACATCTATTGTGACAATAGTGGTAGAATTGCTAATTCTAAGGAGCCATTGACTCATAAGAAGGAAAACACATCGAGCGTAAGTATCACCTGATTCGAGAGATCGTTCAGAGAGGTGATGTAGCTGTGGCCAAGATTGCATCGGTAAACAACCTAGCAGATTCTTTTACGTACAACTTATAGGCTAAGACTTTTGATAGTCACGTAGTACAGAGAATGCGAGTAAGATGCGTGGCAGCATGACTTTGAGTCTTAGTGGAAGTTTGTTAGGAGGTTATGTAAAAGCTATATTTTTATATGATGGATTAATATTGTTATATATTAATTAGTTTTATCCCTTTTTTGATGAGAATCTTTTATGGGTAATATTTGCATAATATTATTGTAGGTTGTGCATGTGTCTTTTATTTTACAAAGTAGATGATCCGGTGTGTAGAGTTCGGCTTACACACAGAAGATCGGATCATCGATTCTTATAAAATATAAGATATGGTTCACAGTCTTAGATGGAACTGGACACACCATCAGTAGGACTGTAGTACAATGTTTAGTAGGTCTGTCTTGACTACAGGGAACGGTCTAGTTCTAACTCATTGTGCTAGTACACTTTGTGTGTATTGAACGGGACCGCATTGAGGTAATTGTCTTTGTACTAACTTTATAAGACAATTGGAACCTCATGGTTATTATGAATGCTTATGCTCTTAATCCAAAGATAATTATTAGATGTATATATTTAATGTTGTTGATTTTGATTCATTAAAGGGTGAGATCTTTATACGGTCAATAGTCTCGGTGAGTTGGGTCGCAACATTATGTATATGACAACTATTAATTATTAATGGAATCCATGTCCCGATAGAGATTGATGATACCCCTTGAGTAAGCTTATAAGTTTCGATTATGTCAAACCCTGCAGGTGGATATTTGTATCCGACATATCGAATAAGTTAAGCGGATAGTCTCAAGTTAAGATGTTGATTAAGTGGGAGATTGTTAGTAATTTATTTTAATCAACGGGTATCTGTAATCTTAACGTGGGGAGATTAATAAGTATTTAATATCATGGAGCTCGTAATATAATTGAGATAAGAACGGGAGTGCAATTATAATTCTGTAGTGGGGTGAATTATAATTAGTGAAATAAAAAATAGAATCCTAGTGGGATTAGGTTTTCTTATTTACACTGGGAGCCCAGACTTATTACTCCTTAGGTCCCTATCGTAGCCCTATATATACACGTTATGCTCTCTAGGTCATATTGACGTTTAGACGTTTCTATTATTCACAAAATAGAGGCAGATCTAGAGAGGGCAAACAGACCACGAAAGAGTCCACACTCGGTTCGTGTTCTAGGCGTGCAGGGAATACGATAGAAGATCGTAAGGTGCAGTCGAGCAGTATACGTGGCTTATAGCAAGACGTGTTATAACAAGTTCAACCAGCTTTCGTGTTCGCAGGGAGTTGAGGTAAAACCCTAATTCCGCCTTGTAGGGTTTTGCGGTTTTCTTATTGTCTAATCTGTACGCGTCATTACTGGTTTCTGGGAATCGTTTCCCAACAGTAGCGAGGGATTTGATGCTTCTTTGTCTCAAAATCAAACGCGAGGTGTGACTTGATGAGAACATGCCAAAACATTGATGCTTGTCTGACCGGGCGCAATGCTCCTCTAGGGGCGGCTTTGAACCAATTGAACCATTGGGAAGTTATACTTGTCTTTCAAGTTTATTTGAAATTACTTCTTCTTTTAATAGGCTGAGCATGCCTTTCGTCTTCCCTTTCGGCTAGGGAACACATTTCCTTGGGAATGATCCCATCGAAATCTATCCCTTCGTTGTCAGGGTCGACATAGTTTATGTAAAAGCCAGCAAAGTACTTAGAAGCAAGATAAATTATATCATAAAAAACCCTCGGGGTTTGCCAAGTACAACAAACTCAAAACTTGAAATGAAAGCTACGACGTGGAGGGCCAAGAGGCACAACCTCCGACTCAGAGCTAGACTTAGATAAACGCAAAAGACTCTGTGTCAGACTCAGACAAGACGCCAATGCAAATTAGACACAGTTTTGAAAATGCAATTGTTAAAAAACTACCCATAGCTTCCACAAAAAGAGATAGGATCCAGCAGGTGTCAGGCCCAAGCAACAGCACTTCGGCTTCCTCAGCTTCTTCGGCCAAACCTACTCGATGCTCCTTTGATTACTAGACCTCAGCCAATCGGTCTTCCCCTTCGTAAGCCCCTCATCATTGTCAAACAAGATGTTGGCAGTGAAAACCTCGGTTGCCCCACCTACAGCCATCATGTTAACCTCTGGTTCGAACGGGATGGATACGATGGGTTTGGGTTGATCCGCTGGGATGATATAGTGGCTAGGGTTGAATATGGTGGAGCTTGGGTTGATTTGAGTGGAGGTGATAGATACCTGACCAACCAGAGGGTCAGACTCGTGTTGAGGTAAGGAGTTGGAAATGACGTTGGGCTTTGGTGGAACTTGCACTGTGCCATCATCAATTAGATCTTGAATCTCATGTCGAAGACGATAGCACTTGTCAGTGTGATGGCCAGGCATTTGGTGAAAGGCACAGAAGAGGTTAGGGTTGTAGTTGGCTGGAAGGACTTTAGGTGGGGAAGTTGGGGTCAAAGGTTTGAGGTGCCCAGATTTGACGAGTTTCTCCAACACTGCGGATAGAGATGCCTCGAAGGCCGAGAAACTCCGGGGTTGGGTTCGGGATCAGAGACTTTGAGCACTTCATATTTGGTTGATATCGGCGGCACGACTGGAGTTGAAAGCTGGAGCATCACTCCCACTTGTAGCTGTATTGGAGTAGTTGCTGTTACCAAACAACGCACTACTATTTTCGAGTAAGCCTTCGACTTAACTTTTTGAGTGGAGGAAGAAGAGGACGCTCCTCTTGGCAGAATTCCAGTTTGCAGCGCATCTTCGATGGCTAGGCCAGATTCAAAGAAGGTCTAGAAGTTGGCAGAAGCTTGAACCAGCACAAGATGCTTAGCATAGTCGAGGTGCAGGTTGCGGGAGATAATGCGGAGTTGATCTCTCTCGCTCGGGCGCTCAGTCATTAGAGCGGCTTTGGCTCTCCACCTTTTAACAAAGTCCGCAAAGGACTCATTGGCTTCCATCTTCGTGGATTCCAACTCTCGAATAGTCATCTTGAGTTGAGAGTTGTAGCTATACTGTGAGACAAAGGCAGCCCCTATGTCTTCCTAAGTTTTTCTTTTGGCGATGTCGAGCGACAGAAACCAATGAAAGGCAGGCCCAGAGAGAGTTTGAGGGAAAAGTTGAGACATGGCCTCACTTTCAACACCCAGTAGCTTCATGGCGGCATGGTAGCCAAAGAGATGAGTTCTGGGGTCACCGCTCCCGTCGAACTTAACCAAGTTAGGCATCTTGAACTTGTCAGGGAGCTTGGCATTAGGGTACAGGCAGAGACGATCCAGATCAATCCCCCCAGCGTTGATCTTTTCAGTCTTGGAAACGGATTCCTCCAGCTTGGCAATCTTGGCCATGAGTGCGGTCATGTCGGGGTTCTGAGCCGGCTCTTCTTGAGCAATTCTGCCAATTGCGAGATCTGCAGCAGGCCTGCGGACTTCCCTTGGATTCAGTGCAATGAGACGCCCTGCGTGAAGCGGATCCGGAACCAAAACGGGTTGTTCCTGGTCAGACTCATCGTCCTCGCCTTCCTCTTCGAGAGGGGGTGGAAGGCGAGTGTTGATAAGGTCATTCAGGCGAGCAATGTTAGTATCTGTCTGAGCTGCCCTCTGCTGCATGGCGGTGATACTATTTTGGAGGTTTGTGAGCACGGCCTCCAGAGTGAGCGGTTGATCTGCCATAGCTGGCTTTGAAGATGTTGAAGCAGGGGAAACCGACGGCGTGGCTTTTTGTAAAATCGATGGCGAACCCGACTGTAGGGCAGCTAACAATGAACCTGGAGAAGCCTCCGTTGCAACTGACTGAGTTTCGAGCCTGACAAGTCTTTGAACCGGATTCTGAAGACGTTCCCAAGTAGGTTTGGCTCTTCTTTTCGGTACTCTCTTCCTCGGTGCAATGGCTTCAAACTAGACAGTAAAGTAAGTGAAAGCTCAGTGGCGTTCCTACAGCAAAATGCATTGCATACATCGTCGTCGGTATCCACCCTAGACTCTAGAACTAGAGACAAGTCTGTCTCATGATGTTCAGACGCTGCCAAAATCCTCAGATTTCTTTTCGAGGGTATATCCTTTGAATAGATCAAACTGATCCTAAGAGATATCAAAATAGACTAAGTCTTCGACTAGTCCCTTTTGAAGATTCGACTTTGAACTTGGAACAACTCGGTATTGATGGCGTGACACCTTTACCGGGGTGGCGTGAGCGACAATGCGCTTTAGCCGGGGTGGTGTACGTGCGAAGCACGATAACCAAAATGACATCAATGTCACGACATCAATACTTTGTGGTTCCTTATTGTCGGTTGAATCCGCAATCAGGCATGAGTCGAGGACTTAATAAGGTTTGATTTCTCAAAGTCTCACTGATCTAAGGACTTTTTTTTGAAAAATTAACAACGTGCACCATCGAGATGCACGACTCTTCATCGGGTTATAGCAGCGTCCTAATAAGTATAAGACAGACTCGAAAGCAAGACAACCTAGAAGCCGCCCTAAACATGTTCCTACGCAGAACAGAATGTATGCATGCATGTACAGAACCAGAGACGAGTTTGCCTCACAAGTTTCAGACGTTGCCGGAATCCTCAGAATTTTTTTCGGCGATGTGTCCCTGAGTAGATCGACAGATCCTAAAAGATGTCAAAACAGACTAAATCTTTGGCTAGTCCCTTTTGAAGATTCGACTTTGAACTTGGAACAACTCGGTGTTGATGGCATGGCACCTTAACCTTGAACACGGCGGTGTATAGTGATAACGCACTTCAACCTGGGTGGCGCCAGTGACACGGCATCACTACCTCGTTGTTCCATATTGTCGGTTGAATCCTTAAACGGGCGTGAGCCAAGGACTTAGTAAATTTTGATTTCTCAAAGTCTCATTGAACTAAGGACTTTGCGATTGATAACGAACATTCGACAGAATGAACGACTCCTCATTGGGCCCAACAACGTCTTAGACAGCGTAAGACAAACCCGAAAGACAAAACAGCCTTAAGCATGCTCCTATGTAAAACAGTGTATGTACAGTGCATGCGATAGGGAAAGCAGTAACACATAGGCAGTTACAGGGTTAGATGCAAATAGATCTTAACCTGTGGGTACCTGTCTTAGTTTGGAGAGTTCTAGTGCTTTGTATATGCAAAGGCTGGTTTTGGCTTGTAACAGGTTCCTCGGACTAGGGCCAAAGATATACCTCCCGTTGCCCGCGTAATCGCAGAGCAACAGTCGAACGATAGAATGACCCATCATCGTCGAAGGTTGTTGGTCATTCGGGGTCCCCGGGCTCCGGTAAACCGTGCCGGATTGCCAAAACGATCCAATGAGGCTTATCCCACATCGATGCAAATGAGATGCTAAAAATTGATTAAGAGAAGAAGAATCGCAAAATCGCAAAAATGCCTTTTCAAATTTGACTCACTTTATTTAATCCATCTTTAGAAGAAACTACGCAAGTGAACAATCGAAAAAGCCCCAGATTAGAATGGCCGGACACGAGGTCCTGTTAAATCACCATTCCAACCTTCGGCAACGCGAAGCTCACCGTTTTGACAGACTTTTAAGGGATTGTTCCCAAGCGTATTAAACTCTAAGTGTGGATCAATATTAGTTCGATATCCCCAGCAGAGTCGCCACTGTGGGCAGCATGCCCTTTAAAAATGGGCGAAGGATTCCGTTCCTTTCCCAAGGCAATGGGCCCGGATCGAGGGAGCGCGAGCGCTGGTGGCAAGCGCTCAAAAATACAGAGTCGCCACTCGGGTTTGAAGGTCCGACACCCAAGGAACCGTATTTCGAAGCATCTGCCGCGCTGTTTGATTTGAAAAAGTGAAGGAACCAGTCCGTCATAACAATATCTGGGTTCGGGAGCCAGGTTACGAGATGGGAAGGGTTTTATGGCACCCCTCTTGCCCAATCCGGAGATCGATCTCTACTTAGGCATTTTGAAAACATTGCGATTCTTCTTTTATTAATCAATTTTAGCCAGTTAGGGCGGGGGAACAGTTAATCGGGGATTAAAACTGTTACAATTTGCAGGATGTGATAGAAAGCATGTTTGCTCTATTGAAACAGTTAGTATAGGATGAGAACAGACTGCTGTGGGAGTTTAAACAGACTGGAAAACTCATGTCTTGGAGTGTCGTGCACAGGAAGAAACCAGTATGCACTGATTAAGTCAATGCATGCTGACCAAACCTGCGCACGCTACTACAAGACCTTGCGCGCGCCAGTAAGCCTAAGCCCACAGCTCTTATTCTCAAACCCTCTGGGCTCTGGAAGGACCAGTGCACACCCAGGATAAACCAAGCAGTTTTATGCGGTCATAATATACAGTTTAAAGGCTGAAAAGCCCAACAAATAAATAAAACACCCCATAAACAGTGTGGGGACAAAATAATAGCCTAAAATCAAGCTAAACATGCAAGGCCAGCCACTGGTCGGGGACAAACAATCGCGCGAGGGTTCCAAACCGTCGCGCGACGGTGCGCCCGGGTGCGCGATGGTTGCGCCCTGGCGCGCTGGTCAACGCTCCATTTGACCATCGCGCGATGGTTTGGGTGCAGCGCGCGATGGTTCGAGCCAACTTTCCAGTGTCTGGTTTTTCACATTCCGGGTTCTGAGACAGGTCCAGAATGATCCCAGGGGTACTCCAACAGAACAGAAATGAATATTGAAATGCAAGCTAGCAATTTAAGCTCTAAGAAAAGTAGTAAACTGGTTTTTTGCATGCTTAACAGTGAGCTATATGCTAAGTAAAAATTACAACAGTCATGCACGTAGCTAAAACAAGAAATGACCAGCCTCCCTTCCCCACGTGGACCAATCTCTTGCTGACAGAACTGTCGCGCGAGTGTTCGGGTCCATCGCGCGATGGTTTGCTTGGCCACGGCTTTTGAAACCTTGCTAGCTTTAGGGCCAGGACTGGTATTGATTACCAGTCTTGACCCTGCCAGCCCCCCTCAGGGATCAGAACAGAGAGCAGAACCAAGGTAAGCTATACCTTTGGTCTTTGAGTTTGAAAAAGTATTGAGCTTTGAGTTGTGGTTGAGATGTTTGAGGTGTGAAAGTGGTGTGAAAATGGGGGAGGAAGAACAAGCTATGTTCTTGTCTTTCACCAAAAATCTTGAACCCTTTGAAAGATGAACAAAGGGGCTATTTATAGGATTAGCACATTCCATTAATGGAATGGTAGCTCTGGTCCAAAGAATGGAGGCCAGCCAGCCACGAGGGTGGCTGGGGATTACTACGTGGCTAAGTTTTCCCAGCTAATAAAGGTGATGGGGACAGGTTGGAACCGTCGCGCGAGGGTTTCAAACTGTCGCGCGATGGTGCGCCCGGGCGCACGATGATTGCGCCCTGACACACATCAGTAGGGTTTTTGACTTTTGGAAGTGGCTTAAGACTAGGTTAGGTTCAAGAGTTTTGCAAACACTCAAAACTCAAACACTCGACATTCCTGGGGTGTTCTTGATCCGTTTCATCATCGGGGAATCAAAAACTGTAAGTAAACTAATCTGGTAGCCCAGATTGGGGTGTCTACAGCTATGGAATCCACTATCCCCAATTCATAATATGCCAAAAAGGAGACGTATCCAACATCAGACATAAAGGACTTCATAAATTAAAAAAACAAACTAAATGACATTAATGTCCCCGTATTAACGTATTTCGTGAACTGCTGCGTTCTTGGACAAGCGGATAAAATTATATAGGTATTAAAGCACTGATGGGTGCACCCAAGTTTTTATGTGTATACATTTCAACAAGTCTGAACATTATTTTGAGCAGGTCAAATGATGTTTTGGGCGTAGCATCAAAACCTACACACTGTTGAAGCTACAAGTTTAACTGTATTTGCAAGTCAGATAAAATTTTGGCAGCAACACCAATGTATGTATTCATTTGCCATTGCTGACTCCTCTTGATGACCTCAACAATAAGCAGAAAGCATTCTTTCAACCAAAAAAACAAAAACAAAAAACAAAAAACAAAAAAATTATAGTATTAGCCAATGACAGCCCTGAGTTCTACCCGATCATCCCCAGACGTAGATGCGTCACACAAGAAAGGTATACATAGCGTTCCAGAAAACGCTGTATTAGCCGATACTATTAAAAGTCACAGACATTCAACATAATTTTTTGCCCGCTATCTATTCTGTACATATAGTAGCGTTTTTCGCCCGCTGTCTTCTCTATACTTTTAATAGCGTTTTTTGCCCACTGTCTATTTGATACGTTTAATAGCGTTTTTGGCCCACTGTCGATAGTAGCTATTAAAAGTCTCAAACATTCGACAGCGTTTTTTGCCCGCTATCTATTTTGTACCTATAATAGCGTTTTTCGTCCGCTATCTTCTCTATACTTTTAATAGCATTTTTTGCCCACAGTCTATTTGATACTTTTAATAGCGTTTTTTGCCCGCTGTTGATAGTATACTTTCTACTTTCTATAACATTTTTTGCAAGCTATCTATTACACTTTTTATAGCATTCTTGACCCGCTATGTATTGTACCATTTTTATAGCTATGTATTGTACCATTTTTATAGCATTTCTTGCCCGCTATTCATTGTATATTTTTTAGAGTGCTGCTATGGGTACATACAAAATGTACATACAATGTACATATAGATTTTGTGAGGCTCAAATCGGGTCCCACAAAGATGATCCAAACCGTCCATTATTTTTAAAACATATTTTTATGGAGCCCTGTAAAAAATCAGCTCAACCCGATATCGGTAAGGATTTTTTCTGAATTTTTGTGGGCGACGAGTAGTTTTCGCCCCCACAAATTCAGAAAAAATCCTTATCGATATCGGGTTGAGCTGATTTTTTACAGGGCTCCATAAAAATATGTTTTAAAAATAATGGGCGATTCGAATCATCTTTGTGGGACCCGATTTGAGCCTCACAAAATCTATATGTACATTGTATGTACATTTTGTATGTACCCTTAGCATTTTTGATTTTTTATAGCATTTTTTCGTGCAATTTTCGTTTGACCTTTCATAGCATTCTTTGCCCTGAATGCATTCCATAGCAAGCTCATACAACCACCACTAACAAATAAAGCAAGATGGCCCAAATACTCATTCCTTGCATACAAAACAAACAATTATCTCGGAACATCAAAGTGATTAGCATTACATAGAAGAAAACCTGTGTACTACGTCTTTCCAAAACATCTGTCTATCCCAAAAGTCGAGTACAAGTCTTGTCACCAAATACCAACAAAAAGGCTTCAACCAAAACAACTACGTATCCCAAAACTGGAGTACAAGCCTTGCCACCAAAATATCAACAAAAAGGCTTCAACCAACTAAGTGACAACCAGCACACTAGCAAGATCATATCTCCATCTTCAGCAATAAGTCACAAAAGAACTTCACTTCTTTATCAGCCCATAAACCTACATATGGTAGAAGCAAACATTTTAATTTGATGGAGCCATAAAAATTTCATCTAAACCAAATTTATAGACAAAGGAGTAGAACAAATCATATCACTTATTGATATGTATAAGTGAAAAACAAAATGCATTACCTTGTTTCTTAGTGAACAAATCATATTTGGTTTTTCAACTCTTTCAGCATCCAACATGATTGTTCATGCACTTTTCAGCAAATAAAATAAAATTCAGCCTCTATTGTCAATTTCGTGAACTTAATTATCATAGTTTCTGGTTTCCATTTTAGAATATCAACACAATACTTTCATGAAAAGGATGAAGAGGTAATGAAAAGGATGACAGACTCTTACGGCTGCTGTACCACCAACCCAAGAACTTTTCATTGAGGGTCTGGATAAGTACTTTTGAGCACTTCACCTAAAGTATCATGTCTATCAAAGTGTTCTCTTTGTCTCAAAGTGCATCAAAGGCCCTAGTCTTTGACAATATAACATAGTGTAAAGGAATGTGGTGCTTCATTGATTTATTTGCAAGTGGAAATTCTTATCATTGTTTACCAGACTCAGAGATACCAGACTCAACTGAACATTTTACTAACATAGGCCAACACTATACTAGCCAAAAATGGACAACACTAAAACTAGCTATGCATAAATTCTTGGTATAGCACTCTGCCCTCCAACATGGTACCATATTCAACATTTTATTTGACTACACTTGTAAGTTAAAACATAGAGACCTGGATGCAGAATGTATGGATCACTTCTTCTGCTTTAATGTTTTAACTTTTTTTTAATTATTTATGTTCTACATCAGCATTTTCTCAAACACATACACATAGTATATAACTAAGCGAAGGCTAATAACAATCATTTCATGTCATTTTTCGCACCTTTTTGCAATTGAATGACCTAACACATATAACTAGTTGCTACATACAAGCACATTTTCGTCATCAACAAGCATTAAGAGGCACATTTTTTAATTGCATCTCATTACCTTACCAGGATATGCATCTGATGGTAGCCTTCTTAAATATCTTCACCCAAAACAAGAGCTAAGAACTGCAGTAACCTGGAGTGTCCAATGGATGTGGTTGTAACCTTTCTTTCTTTATTTCGGTACTTGTAACCTTTCCAAATAACAAGAAACAAAAGAAAAGGTCTCTGTTACCTCTAGCTGGAAATAAAATGGCATGCACTAGATGTATCATAATAGCAAACAAGTGAAACTCATGTGAAGTTTCTCTGAACATACTTTCCTACCTCATTTTATCCTAGCATGGATCTTCCATTTACAATTCCTATCATGGATCATCCCCTAGGTTCTGCATCGGCAAAAAGTTTCGCAGGTATAGAAAAAAAACTCTGATTTGTGACAAAAATCCACAAAGTACCGGCCAAAATTCAAGTTTCATGAAAGGGACAACCGGATAAGTTTTCAAAGAGGCAAGAGCTATGATGCACGGACACGGATACGGACACCGACACGGACACAAACACTGACACGGAGACACAAGAACTCTTAAAAAATGGGGACACGGACACGGTGGGGGACACGCCACGTGTATATTTATTTATTTATTTGAGGCTCAACTCTCCCCCATGAATAAGTAAGGCCCCGTTAGCTAGGGCGAAGATGGGGATAAGGATATAAATAAATAATTTTAGTTTGGCACCTAGAAATTTTTAAAAAATTATAATTTGGCTCCAAATTTTATTAAAAATTACAATTTAGCCCCCCAAAAATTTAAAAAAATTTACAATTTGGCCCTTGCTGTGTCCCCATCAGTATCCCCCGTGTCCCCAGCCATGTTCTCGTAAAAAATTTAAATTAAATTATGGGACACGCCACGTGGCGTGTCCCATACGTGTCCCCCTGCTGTCACACCCCAAAATGAGAAGTGACCGGCCATGAACCACAAGACCAAAACTCGTAGAACATGCAGCCTAAAAAAAATTTAATTAAATTCCAAAGCAAAGAACTACTAAACAGCCAACCACTTTTTTTTTTTTATTAAAAACAACTTCAACCATTTAAGTTCAACAAAAAGCATGGGGCACAAACATCCCATAAACCAACCAACATCCAGTGATCCAACAATAATAAAAAGAATCCATTATTTGACAAATGTTTTGAATGCGGAAGCGATTATTAAAATAAAAGGATGAGACACCCTAAGGAGGTCAACAAACGAAATCCCCGAGATGCCGTTAGAGTCCATGCCTAAATCCCCAACTTGCCTGAAAAAGAAATTGGAGTAAATATGTCAGTTGACGAGCTCAGTGAATGGCAAAGCATGTATATTAGAATAAAGTTCTGAAACAGGGATCAAAATAATTTACCATGTCAATATAAATTTGGCATATGTAGACACCCCAATTTGGCCTAACGATTATTTCAAGTCCCACCTTGAGGACCATCCCAATGATGATATGGATACAGTGATTGCTGATTGACTTCTCGTGAACCTTAGGACTTTCGGTAAGAACTTTTAGCCACTTATAGGACCCAATCCAAAGCCAAATAGCCTTTCAGACAGAAATACAGCATCCTAGGAAAATCTATCTTTCGGCCATAACATTGATCTCACAGCCTCAACATCATTCTTTCACTCGTGAAACTTGTTGCTTGAAAATCTCCCTGAGAGATTGATCCTTCAGCCGCCAGGTCTATCCTTCGGCCGCTTAAGCGTTCACTCGGCCGCTAGATCCTTTCACCGGCCGCCAGATCGTCTATTTTTCAGATTCTGGAATGTTCTGTTCACCAAAACCCTAGCAGCCTTTTTCCGATGCGTTCGGGCCACTCAACAGATTATGTTTAGAGGTCTTTGAACCCTAGAATTCCTTTTTGATTCACGCCATTTGATTGGCCGGAGTGAGTCATCATATGCCTATATAAAGGAACCCTTGGGTTCCGAAATTAACAGGTTCATACACCCTCTCTAGCCACGATACTCTGTCAATATACATTCTCAAATCCCCTCTACAAAAGCTCCATCCTCCCGAAGGCAGCCGTGATCCAACGATTCAAACTCCGAAGTTCAAACCCTAACCTTAGGGTTTTTGAGAAGCAAATCAGTCAATCACAATCAATCCGAAGCAATCAAGCTATTGAGGGATCAAGGTGGTGAGGCCTAGGGGCCTTTGGTTCCTTTTTCTTTCTATTTTTACGCTTAATCGTAGCTTTCTGATTATCTGTTAGTCGTATAGTCTGGTGTGAGGAAGAACATCGGCTGGATCTTCTATCCATTGGCCGATACATCAAACCAGGAGGATCCCTCGGCCGTGACATCTATTCACCGGCCACGGGACCCATCTCCCTGGGATAGTTCGTTTTGTTTTCTGCTTATTTTGATGCATACTTTCAATTATCGTACTGGCTCACCTTATCAACTGTTAAAGGCTAAAAATCAGATTATGTGTTAGAATTAAATAAAGCAAATATACATTGTATGTTGAACGATTATGGGTCAGTCTCACGACTGGGCAAAGAAGGGTGCCTAACACCTTCCCCTTATTGTACTCTTGGCTCCCGTACCTGGAATCTCTGTCTGTTTTTCCTAGTTTTAATAAACTAGGTGGCGACTCTATTTTAATGATAACCGTTATCATGTGGCGATGTTCCTAGCCATGGGAATATCCATGATCTTGGTTTATGAAGTGGAACCAAACAAGCATGATCAATCTGTATGGTGATACACCGCTTGGGAGGTATCTACAGTTTTTGGCGACTCTGCTGGGGACTTGAGAGCCATAACCAGAAAGTTCAACATGGAATTAAATTTGCTATATTTAATTCTTTTTCATGTGCATCGAGCGGGCAACCCACGTTGAGTTCACCTAATATCCCGGCATGTCACGGGCTATGTTAGGGCTACCAGCAAACTCCTGACGGAGCACACTTTGAGACTACCTGAAACCTTGCATATTGTAGAAAGCCATACAACTCTTTCCAAACTAGGACAGGAAATCCCAAGCAGGTTAGGACTTTGTGTTGCATTATACCTCAAACTCTTGTTTGATTCAATGATTATTACTCTCTAGAGTTTTAATTGCTGTAGAAGATGAATTCATGCTCATTTTATCAAGAGTTTGTGATGAAGTCTATCTTTCTTGAGATAAAGAATAGTCCTTGCATAACTCTGTCTCTCTTTGAGATAAGTTTTGACTTGTGAAAGGTTGTCATAGTCTTATACTGTTAGGAGTTCCGAAAAAACAAAAAACAAAAAACAAAAGTCTTCTTTTTTCTCTAGGTTTTATTTCTTTCTTTCTTGCTAGGATCCTTTCAACAAAAAAAAAAAACAGAAAGAATCTTTCTTTTTATTTTCTCTTTCAATCTTTGCTTGGATATTTTTAAAAGAAAAAAAAATTCCTTATTCTTTAGGTTTTTCATAAATTTCTTTCTTTCTTTGTTTTTTTTAGGATCTTAAAAAAAAGAAAGAAAATGTGGGGGTTTCATCAATCTTTTATCTTGCATGGTATATTATATATATGATCACTTGATTGCATAATTGTCGCATGATTGCTTGTTGTATTGCATTACTATTTGATCACATCACTTCATAGTACTAGTACGTTGTTTAACCACTTGGTTGCATGCATGGTAAATGGGTCATCATATTAAGGGCAACTTGCATTCTAGGTTAGGGGGGGGGGGGGTGGCAATAGGCGTTGGTGCACTGCACAATCACTTGATTTGGGATGTCTCAACATAAGCGTAATTGAGCTTTGTAGACACCTCCCAAACGGGGCATCACCATACAGATTGATCGTTTGTTGCTCGATTGGTTGCTTGCTTCATAAACCAAGATCGCAGACATTCCCATGGCTAGGAACATCGCCACACGATAGCGGTTATCATCAAAACAGAGTCGCCACCCAGTTTATTAAAACTAGGAAAACAGATAGAGATTCTGGGTTCGGGAGCCAAGAGTACAATAAGGGGAAGGTGTTAGGCACCCCTCTCTGCCCAGTCGTGAGACTGGCCCATAGTTATTCAACATAAGACGTATAGATGCTTTGTTTAATTCCAACACATAGTCTGTTTAATTAAACCTTTAAACAATAAGTAAAGTGAGCTAGTACGATAATTAAAGCATACATCAGAAAGCAGAACATAAACAAACTGTCCCATGGAAATTGATCCCGCGGCCGGTGAATGGATGTCACGGCCGAGGGATCCTCATGGTTTGATATATCAGCCGAGGGATCGAAGCCCCGGTCGATGTTCTTCCTCACACCAGACAGAAAAGTTAGCAGATAATCAAAATGCTACGATTAAGATTATAGATAGAAAATAAATCAAACCAGAGGCCGTTGGGCCTCACCACCTTGATCCCTCAGTTGCTTGATTGCTTCGGATTGATTGTGATTGACTGATTGCTTCTCGGAAAACCCTAGGATTAAGGTTTGAACTTCGGGGTTTGATCGTCGGATTGATGGCTGCCTTCAGGAGTTTAGGGCTTTTGAGGAGGGGGTTTGAGAGTGTATTTTTGCAGAGTTTCGTGGCTTGAGAGAGTATGGAAGTATACGAATTTGATGATTTTTGTTGTATTTTCGGAACCCCAAAGGCCCTTTATATAGGCAATTGGTGACTCACTCCGTCCAATCAAAATGCACGATTGCAATTGCAATGCAATGCAAACTCTTCGTGATAATCTCTGGGCGTAGCCCGAACGCATCGGGAAGGTAGTGTAGTTGGATCAAACGTCTGACAGAACATTCCAAAGTCTGGAAAATAGACGATCTGGCGGCCGAGCAAAGGATCTGGCGGCCGAGGAATGGATGTTGCAGGCGAAGGATAGATCTTGCGGCCGAGGGATTGATCTCTCAGGGAGATTTTCAAGCATCAGGTTGCTCGGGTGAAGAAATGATGTTAAGGCCGTGAGATCAATGGTACGGCCGACAGATGGATTCTCCTAAGATTCTGTATTTTCTGTCTGAAAGGCTGTATGGCTCTGGATTGGGTCCTCTAAGTGGATCAAAGTTCTTACCATAAGTCCAAAGGTTCTCGAGAAGTCAATCAGCAATCACTGTATCCATTTCATCATCGGGATGGTCCCCAAGGTGGGACTTGAAATAATCGTTAGCCCAAATTGGGGTGTCTACAGATGCCCCTCTTTTACTGAGCTCAGACGGATCGCGAGACATGTTTGAGTAAGAGTCAAAGATGTAAAAAGCAACTCAATTTGGTCCAATCACTATTCCAAGGGGTTTTCGAAAAAGGTTTTTGTTATGGTCGGGCCGGGAGGCTGCCTACGTATTACACAAAGGAAATTCAGACCAATCGTAGTTCGGGCAATAAAGAAAAATAAAAAGTTTGGAGGGTTAGAGACAGAAGAAGTACCTTCGGGCTTAAAAAGCTGTAATGCGACGTACCTAGACTGAGCCAAGGTTTTGGCAGAAGATAGTTGGAGGAGCGCGGGGCTGCTGGGGGAATTTTTTGGCGGAGAGCTTCCTTAGTATTTTGGGGTAGATCAATACACGGCAGGTGCATTTGCTTTTCTTGACCATCCTTACTTTGACTGAGAGGAGCTCGGTAGAGTAGCCTATCCTTGCGAATGAGCTGGAAGGAATTGATGTAATTGGGGTGGAATCCAAGCCATCTACTGGGGATGAATCGGATGCCGGTTTGAGATATGGGGGGCGCAAGGCCAGTAACTAGAGCTCGGAGCTTTGGAGATGAGGGAATCGAGGCACGAAGCCGGTTGTAGTCATGAGGCGAGAGCCTGAGGTGATAGAATTAAGGCGTGGAACCTGCTGTGGTCATGAGGCGAGGGCCTGAGGTGATCGGAGCTTTAGGCTTGATAGAACCGAAGCGCGGAGCTGGTATTGATCATAAGGCGGAAGCCTAAGGTGTCGGAGCTTAGAGCTTGACGTGATTTGAACCGAAGCGTAGAGCTGGTTGCATTTTGATGGTCTGTGCATGGAGCTTTCTCATCATAAGTTTTGGCGTAGAGCCAAAGGATCGAGGCGTTGGACCGATCAATAAAACCGAGGCGTAGAGCCGGTTGATTGCAGGATTGACCTGTTTCATGAGAGATATGCAGAGTGTATATATGTGATGATAGTTGTTAGATGTGAACAGATATGATGATGCAGACTCGATGTGATAATGATGATGCAATTGATGCAATTGTGTGCACGGGCCCGTGCGTGTGTGTTTGATATAAGCGTAGAGCTTCTTTCAAGTTCCGGACTTGAGCATTCAGAGCATAGAGCTCGAGCATTCGGACGGCAAAATCCAAGCATTCAAAGTACAGGCTTTGAGCATCCAGTACGCAGTGGTTGGGCATTCAAACGTAGAGCTTGAGCATTCAAGTGTAGAACTTGAGCATCCAGTACACAGTGGTTGGGCATTCGAAGAGCTTCGAGCATTCAAAATGTTAGATTTTGAGCATTCAAGCATAGAGCTTGAGAGTTGATGATGTCTTGATTGTTGGGGCGGTGTAGAGCCTGTTGAGATAGTTGTTACGGCTTCGAGCCAGTTGAGATTGCTTGAGTAGGCGTAGAGCCTGTCGCTGGGATAGCGAGAGTAGAGCTGCTGAGTCGAGGGCTTGGAGCTGCTGAGTGAGTGAATACGGGCGTAGAGCCGTTGAGATGGTTGTTACGGCTTAAAGCCAGTTGAGATAGTGGGCTTGGAGCCGCTGAGTTGATAGGTGAGGGCGTAGTGCCACTGAGATGATAGAGATGGTAGGCGTAGAGCCGCTGAGTTAATGAGTTGGTGAATTCGGGATTTGAGCCGTTATGATAATGGGCTTTGAGCCGCTGAGTAATGGGCATAGAGTCGCTGAGTGAGTTGATGGATGTGGGTGAATATGGGCACGGAGCTGCTGAGTTGTTTGATAGTGATGAATAACAGAGCTGCTGAGTGTCTTGATTTGCTATAGCAAGAGCTTATGGCCAGCAGTTTGTGGAGAGAGAGCTTCCTTATGCTTGAATATGTCCCCAAGGCAAGTTCTGATCACGTTGTATTGGCTCGGGGGTGCCCCCAAGGCTACTTTGTTTGGTCGAGGACCCAGAATTCCTTAATGGCTTGCTGGGAGTAGATTGAGTGAAATCTATCATTGCTTGCTGGACAGCTGATAGAAGTACCAGCCTAAAACCGAGGGTTTTGATTCTCCAGGTTACGACTCTCTTCCTTAGAGACTTCATTCCTCATCCCTCCTTTCCTTTGATTAGTTGTTCCACTTGCCACTAATGGTGGCCATCGATCTTGCTTCATTGGTATGGGTTTGAGCCTTCTGGGGCTTGGATTCTTAAAGCGCTTCCAAACTCGGGGTGAAGCTTCAAATGACCTACTCAAAGTTTGTTGGACAGGGGCACGGAGCTGCCGGAGTATGGCTATACTCAGATGTAAGAACAACATTACTGAAGAGCGGCCGTTTGGTGTGAATAGATCAAGAGACCTAGCACATCAAGAGATGTAACGCCAAGAAGTATAGTGGTCGAAAGACCCAACACATCGAGAGATGCAATGCCAAGAGGCATAGTGGTCGAGAGACTCAATACATCGAGAGATGCAATGCCAAGAGGCATAGTGATCGAGAGACTCAATACATCAAGAGATGCAATGCCAAGAGGCATAGTGGTCGAGAGACTCAATACATCGAGAGATGCAATGCCAAGAGGCATAGTGGTCGAGAGACCCAATGTATCAATAGATAGCATATGATGGTGAAAGCATTGGGCTTGAACACCGCAAGGCTTGAGCGTGGCATAGAGCTGCAGAGGATGCAAACTTTATGAGTGTAGAGGCATTTGAGCTTGAGCGCAGGGTTGCTGGATTTATGCAAGAAGGCCCACCGGATGGCTTTTGGGCTTGTTTCTATTGGTAGCCCTTACAAGGTTTTGATTGATACTTGATCCTTCTTAAGCTTGGGAATCCTCCCAAGGCTAGTTTCCTCATGCTCAGAGTGCTTCTGACAGGCATTTGACAATCTATGCGAGGCTTTTGATTTATTCCGATGCTGGTGCTCGATATCATGCATGCTTGGGAATGCTCCCAAGACTGGACTTGATTACACTCCATCAGAAACTCATTTGGCCGCGGGTCCAAAATACTATGAATGTTTTGCTGGTGCCTGGATTCAAATCGATTGCCTTTGAAAGGGGAGATTTTGCAGAAGGATGCGGCGGCCGAGAGGAAAACCAAGAGTTAGATGACCGATTTCTTAAGGCTAAATTCCACATGTTTGGGGTGTCCCCAAGGTTGAATGCTTTCTAGCGATGCAAACATCTTCTGGTGATTGAATGCTTTTTGCAAGCTGGCACCATAAATGCTTTCCGGAAGCTAGCAACATAAACGCCTTCTGGAGGGCTTTAGTAACACGGATGCCTTTTGAAGGGCTGAAGTGTACACTAGGTTATTGTAAGCTTCATGCAGGTGCTTTTTCTTGTTGGTTGTTGACTGCATTAAGTGGGAGCCATAGGATTGTTTCACCGACCTGGAAGTGGTGAGGCTGCTTATCTTCAAGATGTGAGCTTGGGGTAGCTAAAGTAGGTGCTGTACTGTTGAGATTGGACCTGCTGAGCGTGAGGCTGTTTGAGTGTAGAGTTGCTCGGAGTTCATGAAACCCAACATGGTCGTGAATTTGACAAGGCATGTGCATGGTGCTACTGAGGAGCAAGTGCGAGGCTTCTGAGTTATGAAAGCAGAGCTGCTGTCATGGAGATGAAAGCGCAGAGCAAGGAGCTTTGGAGATGCGAAGTGTGAAGCCACTTTAATGTTGCTGACATGGTGCCAATTACTCAGGAATAGTTACGAGGCTATTTTCCAGCTTCTTTGACTTGGCTCTGTCGGTCATGGACACAAAGCCTGATGTGGTTGGTCCTGATAACTTCAAGGACCGAAATACAAGAGAATCCTGCAATCCATATTCGAATAGTTTAGAAAACAGCAATGGATAGGAAAACAACATGCAACAGGCTTGGAGTCGACCACGTGCCGAAGTCCTTTAATACTAACTGCCAGGGGCATGACCACCATATTTTGAGAACCCTAGTCCAAGTATTGAACCATTTTGGGTGATATGGTTTGCAACCATGACACATATGCATATTGAATTGAACTTTTGGAAAGAAATAGAAGCCCCCTGTTTAGGCAATGGATGCTTGATCCTAGCTCAACTGTGTGTGATAATGACAACCTAATTGCCCCTAGCATAGAAACATGCGATGTAAATAGCAATGAATGTGAGTGCAATGTTTCTCTTTCTGTTTGGCAAAGATCTTGGCATGCCCTTGACAGCATTCCACAAAAGAGTTGAGGTGTTCTCCCAGGATATGACGTTCCTCAAGCTGAGCTTTCTTATTTCTGAAGGCCAAGTGTGGTGGCAGGGAGGTGGACTTTACAGTGCATCCTTTTGTTGCCCTTTATTCCTTACATAGAGACGATGGGCATGATGCCTTGATGAACCTACCTTGCTTGAGCATAAGAACACCTCATACTTGGGGTTAGCTCGTGCAACCAAGACAACTACTTCCATTAAGCAGCCATAATGAAATACTAGGATCAAGAGATCAATGCAAAAGACAGGGTGATACTGATATGCATGTAAATCCACAATGTATTCTGGACATCTCAACTTTCACGTGTTTGATCAAATGCTTCTCCTTGCCATAGGGAGACTGACAATGACTTATTGCTTACACTAGGCAGGTGATTTGAAAGACCGCGATACTCTAGCGGCACCATTAGAAAATATTGTTTGGCCAAGAGACCATATTGCTGCATTTCTCATGAAATGAGAGATCCGTGTTATCTCCTCAGAGGTTTGCAAAAGTGACTGCACTTGTATTTGTTGTGTTAAGAATGCTTAGGATAGAATCAACTTTGAAAACTTTTCCTCAAGGATTTCAAAATCATATCATTTCATCTATATGTTCCACACTCACGTCATTCAATCATCAAAGGACACATAACTATTTTGCAAACTCATGCCCTTAGTCAATTAGGTGAGTTTGTTGCTTCGAGTTTGATTTGGTTGACTTGAGTTGGATTGATAGGCGCCTACTGAGACCCACATAAGAGGTTGGATACTTTCAAGAGAAGTGCATAAAGGGAGACATAGTCATGCCCCTTGTCTCACGTAACTCTCCATGTTGTGTGATTTGCCAAGATGATGCAAACTCCAGGATTCTTGCCCTTCGTGTTAAGTCCCACATTGATGATGCCCTTAGTGTCCAGGACCTTGCTACTAAGTCGTGTTCCGCAATCTGAGAGGACTTTGTTATGGACCATAATGTAGGCTTGGGGTTTTGGCTTGAGAAAGAAGCGGATGTAAAGGCTCAAACCTAATTTCTACTCACGCTTGGGTTTTAAAAGCTAGCAGCCATCTTCAACATTTTTAACAACTCTTGTCGTCTCTTGCCTCACTTTGTGTGATAGAGTTGTTTTTCTTCAAAAATGTCCTTTGAATGTATTGGAAGAAATGTTTCCTTCAAAATGCCCTTTGTATGACGGGGTGCTCATTTTTTCATTGATTTTTCTTTCATCTCTCCTTATATTTTTTTTGTTTGCCCCAGCGTAAGGGATGGTTGCCTAGCAGGCTTTTCAAAGAAATTATCCAGAGGTTCAACGTGGCTAGCAAGAGGTAAGTGTTTGGGATAGAGAAATGAATACCTTTCTTCATCTTGAATTACACGACAAAGTGGCAAGGATCCTAACCAAGAGATTAGGGGCTTCGATGTTTAACCAAGTGGATTTTCTAAGATTAAGGACAATCCTTTGAGACACATAGTAGATGCATGGAGACATGGCTGATTTCTCATTTTGTTCATGCTCTAACTTTTGCCTAGACCGCCCTTGTGGGTTTTCAATCTAGCGAGCTCATCATTTTTTTTCTCTTCATTTTTCCTCTCTTCTCTTCTTCAACAGCATGATTTGCTCACAAGTGATCTCTGTGAGGGTGCAGAAATGTTTCAACTCCTTAGCTCAGCAGAAATGACGTGGGTCATAGTTTTGAAAAACTCATTTTGTGCTTTTGACAATTCAAGTGATTATGATATGTTCCAAAAGATGCCATGAGATTACTTTGAAACCCTTGTGGATTGTTTTCAGTGTTTGATGTCACCATGAGTATTCTATGGCAGCAAACTAGCACAGGAGGAAACGTTTTCAAAATTGTGGCCGACCAAAAGGACGTATCCCAACAGAGAATCAGGCCATTCGTAGTTCAGGTCTAAGGAGACTCAAATTCAAGATCAACATTTCATGCTGAGTGTAGCTATTTAGCCAAAAACCATGATAAGCAAAATGATTTTAAATTCCACAGATTCAAAGCTCAAAACTGCTACGAGAAAACAGATTCAATTTTTCAAGAGAAGCAAAACATGGGCCAAAAAATGTTGGCGAAAACTAGCTAGGCAGGACTCTTGCAAAAAGATTGTTTTTAAAACTTAAGTCAAGACGTGATGGACATGGCTGCCGTCACTCAAAACTTGATTGGATTAAAACTTTGATTTTCTCGTCAGCCATTACCATCATATCTAAGGTCAAACCCCAAATCCTGGAGAAGCAAAAACTCAATCATGCCTAATTTTGAGATATCCAAAACTAATTGTCTATGCGATGCATTCCCTAATATGCAAACTGCCCCTAGTATGATGTGGTGGTGCAACCAAACGACATGCGATGATCAGAGAAAGGAAATGAAGGTGATGGGCTCCTCTTTTAGTTTGACCCCCCAATTCGATTTCCGGTGGGCAGCTTTTGCTACTGCCATTGCTTGATGTTACTTTAGAAATCTGTGCTTCGTGGTGTTTCAAGCGACGTAGGAAGTAAGCAGTGGTGCTTTCAATTAAGAGAACATACCTTGTAGGCAATGCTATGCCTCAGTGCTCAACTATAAAGACTTAGAGTTAGGTCTCTTAGTTCAAGCCCCAACCCTTCTGCATAGAAAGCGATGTTACAACAATATATACAAGGTGTGAGGAAGAACTTTTGCAAGCAAATGCAAGTAGGGTCCTAGCCCGTAGGTTCCTGTCTTAGTTTGATAAGTTCTATGGCTTTCTAATACATGTAAGGTTTGGGTAGTCTCAGGGTGCTCCGTTGTCAAAGGGCACCAATCCTTTCACCAGCCCATCATAGGTGGTGATTGGGTGATTTCCTTTTTGATATACCACTAGGTACAAGTGACTGTGGAGTTTGCTGGAACCCCTAACATAGCCCGTGTCATGCCGGGGTATCAGGTGAACTCAACGAGGTTGCCCGCTCGATGCATATGATAAATGAATTAAACAAAGCATGTATTAGTCTTATGTTGAACTTTCTAGTTTTGGCTCTCATGTCCCCAGCGGAGTCGCCAAAAACTGTAGACACCTCCCAAACGGGGCATCGCCATACAGATTGATCGTTTGTTGCTCGATTGGTTGCTTGCTTCATAAACCAAGATCACGGACATTCCCATGGCCAGGAACATCGCCAAACGATAGCGGTTATCATCAAAATAGAGTCGCCACCTAGTTTATTAAAACTAGGAAAACAGATAGAGATTCTGGGTTCGGGAGCCAAGAGTACAGTAGGGGGAAGGTGTTAGGCACCCCTCTTTGCCCAGTCGTGAGACTGGCCCATAGTTATTCAACATAAGACGTATAGATGCTTTGTTTAATTCTAACACATAGTCTGTTTAATTAAGCCTTTAAACAGTAAGTAAAGTGAGCCAGTGCGATAATTAAAGCATACATCAAAAAGCAGAACATAAACAAACTGTCCCAGGGAAATGGATCCCGCGGCCGGTGAATGGATGTCACGGCCGAGGGATCCTCCTGGTTTGATATATCGGCTGAGGGATCGAAGCCCCGGTCGATGCTCTTCCTCACACCAGACAGAAAAGTTAGCAGATAATCAAAACGCTACGATTAAGATTATAGACAGAAAATAAAACAAACCAGAGGCCGTTGGGCCTCACAACCTTGATCCCTCAGTTGCTTGATTGCTTCGGATTGATTGTGATTGACTGATTGCTTCTCGGAAAACCCTAGGGTTAAGGTTTGAACTTCGGGATTTGATCGTCGGATTGATGGCTGCCTTCAGGAGTTTAGGGCTTTTGAGGAGGGGGTTTGAGAGAGTATTTTTGCAGAGTTTCGTGGCTTGAGAGAGTATGGAAGTATACGAATTTGATGATTTTCGTTGTTGTATTTTCGGAACCCCAAAGGCCCTTTATATAGGCAATTGGTGACTCACTCCGTCCAATCAAAATGCACGATTGCAATTGCAATTGCAATGCAATGCAAACTCTTCGTGATAATCTCTAGGCGTAGCCCGAACACATCGGGAATGTAGTGTAGTTGGATCAAACGTTTGACAGAACATTCCAAAGTCTGGAAAATAGATGATCTGGCGGCCGAGCAAAGGATCTGGCGGCCGAGGAATGGATGTTGCGGCCGAAGGATAGGTCTTGCGGCCGAGGGATTGATCTCTTAGGGAGATTTTCAAGCAACAGGTTGCTCGGGTGAAGAAATGATGTTAAGGCCGTGAGATCAATGTTACGGCCGACAGATGGATTCTCCTAGGATTCTGTATTTTCTGTCTGAAAGGCTGTATGGCTCTGGATTGGGTCCTCTAAGTGGCTCAAAGTTCTTACCATAAGTCCAAAGGTTCTCGAGAAGTCAATCAGCAATCACTGTATCCATTTCATCATCGGGATGGTCCCCAAGGTGGGACTTGAAATAATCGTTAGGCCAAATTGGGGTGTCTACAAGCTTTTGCTTCTTTTAGATTTGCTTTTGGACTTAGCTGTGACAGTTGTGGCCGCCAATATCTCAGAAGCCCTTTCCTTCAGAAGTTGACAGCGCCATGATCATAATGGAAAACCATGAGCTTGCCCAACAAGTCAAGGACATCAAAGCTACCTTGGCTCACTCAAAAGGAGATCAAATCCTTGATTTTGATGGACTCTGCCTTTTCCCAAATGCCAAACTGCCAGAGAAGTTCAAGATGCCCGATATTGAGAAGTTCAATGGCACCGGCAATCCCACCAGCCATGTCCGCCATATCATCAACACCTTGAAACCTATAGGCCTGAATGATGAACTCATTGCCCAACTTTATCAAAGACTCTCACAGGCAGTGCTCTCGACTGATTTCTCACTCTGGACTTCACCAAGTACAAGGGGTGGCAAGAATTTTCCAATGCTTTCATCAATCAATATGCCTACAATGTCCAAATTGAGGTAACCACTCGAGATTTGGAGATGCTCAAACAAAAGCCAAATGAGAGCTTTGCAAATTTCTCACTAGGTGGAGAAAGAAAGCCGCATAGATGAAAACTCTTCCCTCAGAAGAAGACCAAATCAGAATGGTGGTAAGAAATTTACAGCCACAATTCTTGAGGCACATATTTTCCCAAGCAATTTCTACTTTTAAGTGCCTCTAAGCTACTGGATTGCAAGTTGAAGACGACCTTAATCAAGGATTACTCAACAATGGAGAAATCAACCACAAGGTAGAGACAAGCACAAATACCAACAATGATAGTGTTATTAATATGGTGAGATCACATCACAAGCGTAAGAGGGAATTTGTTCCTCTTGGAATGAAGTTAGAAAATGTGTTCCACATCTTAGAAGCATTAGGTGATCTGAAACCATTGCAACCAAAATTTCCTAGTAATCATGCACAGAAGGGTGGGGAGTATTGCAACTATCACCAAGTGATTGGTCATTCCATTGAACAATGTGGGGCTCTCAAGAATGCAGTCCAGGATCTCATCGATCAAGGGATAGTTGATCCAACCAAGCTGGATGATTGAGAAGCAGCGGCCAAATTTTGTCATGTGTTTTGAGTCAGTTTTGTTCAGGCCTTTGTTTTGGCCCTTATTTGCTTCTTTTTAGGGTTTGAGTCTCAAGTTTGTTCTCCTTTAGGAATTTGAGTCTTGAGTTTATTTTCTCTTGAAATTAAAGTCATTTTGTTCGTCATGGTTTTGGACCAACTCTTTGCACTCAACATGAAATGTGAATCTCTACCAGAATATGAATCTCCTTAGACATGAACTACGAATGGCCTGATTCTCTTTAGAGATACGTAGGCACCTTAGGGTTGGCCACATTTTTTAAAACATTTTCTTTTGTGCTAATTTGCTACCACAGAATACTCATGATAACATTAAAGTATTGAAAACAATCCTCAAGGGTTTCAAAGTAATCTCATGATATCGCTTGAAACACATCATAAATCACTCGAGTTGTCAAATGCAAAGAATGAGTTATGACCCATGTCATTCATGTTGAGTTGAGGGGGAGTTGAAAACATTTGTGTGCTCTCATGGAGCCGCTCATAGGAGAAACATGTTGTTGATAGAAGGGAAAAAAATGCGCTCGCTAGATTGAAAACCATCAATGGCGGTCTAGGCAAAAGTTAGAGCATATAAAAAAAAATGAAAATTTAGCCATGTCTCCATGCACCCACTTTGAGTCTCAAGACTTGTCCTCGATTTTGAAGAACCACTTGGTAAAACATCAAAACCTCTTAATCTCTTGGTTAGGATTCTAGTTGCTCTGTCGCGTGATTCAAAATGAAGAAAGGCCATCATTTCTCTATCCAAACACTTATCCCTTGCTAGTCACATTGAGCTTCTGAATAGTTTCTTTCAAATAGAGTCTGCTAGACAGCCATCCCCAACACTGGGGTAGATAAAAATGCAATGAGAGATGACTACAAAACGGAAAGTAAGCATCCCGTCACACAAGGGGGTTTTGAAAGAAGAAAAGAAAAACATCATCCCTTCCAATCCAAAAACAGGGGGAATTTTGAAGAATCATCTTTCTCTCGTACAAAATAGTGCGATTAGATGGCTGCTAGCTTTTGGAACCCAAGCACGAGTAGAAAGTAGGTTTGAGCCGTTATATACCTTCCTTTCTTAAGCCAACACCCTAACCTACAATATGGTCCATAGTAAAGTCCTCTCGGATTGAAGAACAGGACTTAGCAACAATGTCCTAGATACTAAGGGCATAACCAATGTGGAAGTTATGGACTATGAAAAGTGGGGTATGAAGCTAAGGGGCACAACTGCATCCCCCTTTTTAGAAGCACACAATCTCCCAAGAGGCGTGCAATGGTCACTTATCAATCCAACTCAAAGTAGTCAATTCACCCTGAAGCAGTAAAACTCGCTAGGGTCATGGGTTTGTGGAATAGTTTTGCGTCTTTTGACGACTGAGTGGTTTGAATGTGAATCATGTAGGTAAAATGATGTGGTTTTGAAATCCTCAAGGAGAAACTTTCAAAATTGATTTTATCCTAAGCGTTTTTGACATAGCAATACAAGCACAATTACTTATTTGCAAATTTTCACGGAGATAACATGGGTTTCCCATTTCATGAGGAGTGTAGCTAGAAGGTCCCTTGACCATACAATGTGTTAGCAGCGTCGCTAAAGTGTTGCAATCTTTCGAGTCTTTTGGGTCTCATAGTCTTCTTTGTCATAGCCATTTGGCTAGTATAGAGTTTGTTGTCATCTTATGGTGTAGGAGAAGCACTAGACTGCATCCCCCTTTTTAGAAGCACACAATCTCCCAAGAGGCGTGCAATGGTCACTTATCAATCCAACTCAATGTAGTCAATTCACCCTGAAGCAGTAAAACTCGCTAAGGTCATGGGTTCGTGGAATAGTTTTGCGTCTTTTAACGACTGAGTGGTTTGAATGTGAATCATGTAGGTAAAATGATGTGGTTTTGAAATCCTCAAGGAGAAACTTTCAAAATTGATTTTATCCTAAGCATTTTTGACACAGCAATACAAGCACAATTACTTATTTGCAAATTTTCGCGGAGATAACATGGTGTGGGCTACCACAGCCCCGGGTGGATCGGGGCGGCCCGTAAAAATTGCACGCCTCAACTTTGAATCGATTTGAAAATAGTTTGAAGAGTCGCCACCCGGATTTATGGTCTATCACCCGAGAAACCGTTTTTGATTTGAAAATGGTTGATTTGAAATTGAAAACCAGAGATCATTTTCGAGGGTTCAGAAGCCACGTTACGAGGGGGGAAGGGTTTTACGGCACCCCCCTCGCCCGATATGAGATCGGTCTCTACTAAACGTTTGTGGGATTTTTCAAAAGGATTTTGTTTCATTAAACCAACTAGCAAGTATCCATAGTTATAACACATAAGGAGTGCATGCATGTGCATGTGTACAAGGGGGGATAAGATGGCCATGCATAATATACAAGACAGCAGAAAATGAAACCCTGTTACTGGATTCACTCTCGAGCGCTCGGGAGTGGTCCCGAGCGCTTGGGAGTGTTAGGACCCAACCTGCAAGTTTTGTTAGTACTGACAAGATATAATGCAAAAACTGTAAACTGAAATAAATTTAAGCATGTTATAGGCTCAACAGAGGACTTGACAGACTGAGATAGGACCTCAATCTCTCAAGTCATGCATCCTTGCCATTGCATGATCCGATCTACAACTTTAAAATAGCAAATGGGCACATCTATACATGCAGAAAGCCAGAAAATACAGCAAACTGGGGGAAAATGGATTGTAGTGACATGCATGCACTCCCGAGCGCTCGGGAATGGTTTCGAGCGCTTGGGAGTGAGCTGCAAGCCAGCTTACTCTCAAATGAAAATGGCATTACTTTATCGTGCAAACACCCTTGTTTTGATTTTTCCCAAGAGAAAATCATCTTTTAACTTT
Organism: Rhododendron henanense subsp. lingbaoense; assembly: GCA_020567845.1. NCBI lineage: Eukaryota > Viridiplantae > Streptophyta > Magnoliopsida > Ericales > Ericaceae > Rhododendron > Rhododendron henanense. Next base: position 27,867,634 of record CM036313.1, read on the forward strand.
GGAAAAACCTTATTCTTGAAAACTTGTGAGAAATGTTTATGTTTTAGGAAAACTGATTTTCTATGTTTGCATGCCTCTATAAAACCGTTTTACTTAAGAATGCACCTCTCCACAGTCTGCTGCTTACCAAAATGCCATGCATGGAACTGGAAACAGTCCCGAGCGCTCGGGAACACTCTCGAGCGCTCGAGAGTGTTTCTAGTAGGGGGTTTTGAGAAAAACATTTTGTGCACCCTTTGCTCTTGTTTTTACACCGAGGTCTCCCAACCATGCACCCAGTATTGAAGACTGGGACAGGCTGAGAGACCCCCCTCAGAAGGGAAAAACAGCCTCTTTGTTTGAGATCAAAGTAGAAGGATTTTCTACCTTTGGTTGGAACTTGGCCTCCTTGAATGGCTTTGGAAAATGGATGAAGAGAGAAGAATACAAGAAATCAGAAACTAAGAGTGTTCTGAATCCATTGCATTTTCTGATGTTCTTGCTCTTTGAAACTTTGTTTTTGAAAAACTTTGTGGTTGGAAAGAAACTTTGAGCTTGAGAGAGTTGTTTGAACAGAGTGGGAGGTTTTTTTAGAGAGAGAATTTTCCTCTTTCTTCTCAGCAGAAAACAGGTTGTATTTATAGGCCATATAACCTATGGTTTGCAAAATCAAATGAATTTGAATAAAATGTTTATTTAAGAGGAAAATCTTCTGGCCTGATCCTCTCTGACTGAGGTTGAGTGTTGACTCAAACCTCAGCCGGCTCAAGGTGGTTGTCATGATGGATTGCATGGGTAGTGGGAAGCCTTGCCATCCATTGGGCAAAACAAAAGACTCGAGTGCTCGAGAGTGGTCTCGAGCGCTTGGGACTTCACTCTCGAGCGCTCGGGAGTGAGCCAGGCCAATGGTTTTGGAAAATAGTTTTGAGCGCTTGGGACTGATTCCAAGCGCTTGGGATTGATTTTGACCATTTATTTCCTTTTTTTTCAAATCTTTCAAGAAGCAAAGTCTCAATTGGTACGAGGCTTGTTTTAATCCGAAATCATCATCGGGGAGCCTCAGGGCCACAAATTAAGGATAGTTAATAGGTCCAAATTGGGGTGTCTACACATGGGTTTCCCATTTCATGAGGAGTGTAGCTAGAAGGTCCCTTGACCATACAATGTGTTAGCTGCGTCGCTAAAGTGTTGCAATCTTTCGAGTCTCTTGGGTCTCATCATCTTCTTTGTCATAGCCATTTGGCTAGTATAGAGTTTGTTGTCATCTTATGGTGTAGGAGAAGCACTAGACTGCATCCCCCTTTTTAGAAGCACACAATCTCCCAAGAGGCGTGCAATGGTCACTTATCAATCCAACTCAAAGTAGTCAATTCACCCTGAAGTAGTAAAACTCGCTAGGGTCATGGGTTCGTGGAATAGTTTTGCGTCTTTTGACGACTGAGTGGTTTGAATGTGAATCATGTAGGTAAAATGATGTGGTTTTGAAATCCTCAAGGAGAAACTTTCAAAATTGATTTTATCCTAAGCATTTTTGACACAGCAATACAAGCACAATTACTTATTTGCAAATTTTCACGGAGATAACATGGGTTTCCCATTTCATGAGGAGTGTAGCTAGAAGGTCCCTTGACCATACAATGTGTTAGCAGCGTCACTAAAGTGTTGCAATCTTTCGAGTCTCTTGGGTCTCATCGTCTTCTTTGTCATAGCCATTTGGCTAGTATAGAGTTTGTTGTCATCTTATGGTGTAGGAGAAGCACTAGACTGCATCCCCCTTTTTAGAAGCACACAATCTCCCAAGAGGCGTGCAATGGTCACTTATCAATCCAACTCAAAGTAGTCAATTCACCCTGAAGTAGTAAAACTAGCTAGGGTCATGGGTTCGTGGAATAGTTTTGCGTCTTTTGACGACTGAGTGGTTTGAATGTGAATCATGTAGGTAAAATGATGTGGTTTTGAAATCCTCAAGGAGAAACTTTCAAAATTGATTTTATCCTAAGCATTTTTGACACAGCAATACAAGCACAATTACTTATTTGCAAATTTTCACGGAGATAACATGGGTTTCCCATTTCATGAGGAGTGTAGCTAGAAGGTCCCTTGACCATACAATGTGTTAGCAACGTCGCTAAAGTGTTGCAATCTTTCGAGTCTCTTGGGTCTCATCGTCTTCTTTGTCATAGCCATTTGGCTAGTATAGAGTTTGTTGTCATCTTATGGTGTAGGAGAAGCACTAGCTTGAGTACGCGAAAGTTGAGATGTCCCAAAACACTTGTTTGCATATCACCACAATGACGTAGTTGCTTGATGTGTAGTTTAGGCAGTTGCGTTGACCTCTTGTCCTGCACAGTTGATTTGTTTACATGAGCACCTCACTGTTTAGTCTTTTCTAGACATTTCCCTGGGCCTCTTTGGCCCGCGCATTTGATTCGCTTTCATGTCTTTGTGTTTATTGTGGCTATTTGGTCTTGCATTGGACTCTTGATCTAATAATTAATTTTTGTCTTCACTACTACATGTTGTTTGCATTATGAACGTGTTTGATTATCTGTTGGTATGTCGCCTCTTGGCTCTGAAGAGGAAAAAATAATAATAATAAGAGCTATCTCTTGATACATTGGGTCTCTCAACCACTACCCCTCTTAGCATTTGCATCTCTCGATGTATTGGGTCTCTGGACTACTATGCCTCTTGGCATTGCATCTCTCAATGTATTAGGTATCTTGACCTATACACCTCTCGGTGTTGTGTCCCTTGACGCCTGAGTCTCTTGACCTACATGCCTCATGGCCTTGTATCTCTTGATATGTTGTGTCTCTTGACATGTTGCGCCTCTTGGCCCCTAAATGATGTGGTATTGTGGTGTACTATGTCTCTTGACATACTTTGTCCCTTGGCATCCTTTAATGTGGTATGACCTATTTTACTCTAAGCATTCTATTAACCAAATAATGTGCACATACCTCTTACACTGTTGTGTCTTGAATAATATAGCTCGCAGTGTTTGATGTCTTTGTTGCATGTCACTTGACATAAGCTAATCACATGTCCAACGATTTGAAGCATGAGGTGTAATAGAATAAGTGTTACATTCTAAATTCCAAATAAAGTGCACATAAGTCAAAATTACGTCTCTCGTCTTGTATGCCTCATGGCGTTGTATCTCTTGATGATTTATATTTGTGAGTCACTAGACTTATTTTGCCTGAGCATTCCCTTGAATGAAACCTGGTGCTACACTCATAGGATTCACTAGTTGAATGCATTTTGCTATCAAATATACCCTGTGTTTGCATTTGAAATAGGTTACAGCTGGCTCTATGCCTCGGTTCTATCACTTCAAGCACCAAGCTCCGACTCCTCAGGCTCTTGCCTTATGATTGATACCAACTATACGCCTCGGTTCTATCACTTCAAGGTCTAAGCTCCAACTCCTCAGGCTTTCGCCTCATGACTATAACCGGCTCTGCACCTCGGTTCTCTCACATCCAGCTACTGGCCTTGTGTCACGCCCTCGATTTTAAACATAATTATAAAGGATTTTCATTAATTAAACCTCGCAATAGTCCGTACGATATTCCAAAATAACATAACAGTCCCATTTCCAAAATATCATTCCAAACGTCCATTAGTCCCCAAAATATTACATCTTGGCTCCGAGGCCCAAATTAACATAAGTAATGAGTATCATAAAAGAGTTAAGAGTTTACAATATCCCTTAGTCAAAAGATTTACAATTAAAGTTACAAATACACCCTTCGATGAGAATATACAAAGATGGACAAGTAACTTTCAATGTTATCTATCAAGGGCTTTCCATGTCCAAGCACTCCCAAGCATGCAATCTACGGTCTCGAGTTAGTACCTGAAATAATATAAGGCATGAGCTACACTAGCCCAGTAGGAAAATCTCTACAAGCTTTGTATGCAAATGCGAAGGTTTTGACATAAAAGAGTGAAGTTTGGGACAACAAACAGGAATGCAAACGAATGCTAACTCCATGTCAGAAAAACTCAGGACTCTAGAAATATGTCACTTACCATTGATCGATTTAGTCAACCCCTTACTTGTCTTTGACATTTTCCCCTTTTATTCAACATTTCATTCACAAATTTCTACGTTATGTGTCTTACATTCCGGGACTTGAAAACCCCGTACGTCTCCCGTTGGTCTCTTACATGAGATCAAATAATTCTTTCTCCAATGACTCAAGAAACTTTTCGAGTCTTAGGGCCCCATACACCCACAATATATTCCGGGTACTCATGACCCCGTACATCCATTTTACATTCCGGGTGCTCGCGACCCCGTACATCTATTTTAAGTTCCAGGTATCTAGACCCCGTATGCCAATTACAATTCATTTATATCGCATTACGTCATATGTGTCGCTAAAACTCTGATTTCACGATTGAAGATAAAGAGAGAAATTGATATTAAGTAAACGGCCCACATGCCAATCCATATTTCTATTTGTTTCCAAGCTCATTGTCTCGATTCACTCCTCGTACTTCATGGCATCAAGTGTTCATGAATCTCGTACTTACATAATGTGTCATTTCATTTCAGTTGTGATTCAAGGGGTACTTCAAGTGAAATTCTACCAAACAAGGGCAAAGGAAGCAAAGATGTCCCATGAACTCAACGAATACGATTAACCATGTTCTGGGGTGATTTGGAGGTGCTTAGAACAAGTTAGAAGTGAACAAGGGTCAAAACGATGAAGTTTGGAACAATGTGGCAAAAACTGTCCATAAGCTCCTGGTATCGATATAGCCAAAATGGCGTATCGATACAGGAAGCTTATTAGAAATTCTAAAACTTCTATTTTCTTATGGTATCGATACGGCAAAAAGCCCGTATCGATACGGAGTGGTTTTGAGCAGATTTTCAGCAGATTATCGAGAACTCGACAACAACAACAATAACAACAATCAAGCACGATTTCATGTACAAAACCAACTCAAGAACATACAAAGAGCGAGAGAAATCCCTACCTCAAGTCAAGGAGCGAAACCCAAGAGATTCGAATGAGCCCTAGCTCCAAACTCCTCGAAATCAACGAAATGCTTTCCTCCGAGCTTGACCCACGAAATTTTGAGCTCAATAACGTGATTAAAAGGCTTGAGGGAGGTTGATTCTTGAGGTTTTTTGGAAGAGTTTTTGAGAGAGAGCAAGAGAGAGAGAGAGATCGGTGGAAAGAGGGGGGGGGGGGGGGGGGGGGGGGGGGGAAGACCGGATGAGAGAGAGAAAGGGGAGATGAAATTATCTCCTACAATACATATACCCCTATATATACTCACACACAAGTATATCACACTCTCACCCCCTCTAATCTCTATCATTTCACTTCTATCCCCAATACAATTAACCACAAATAAACCATATTCTGACATTAATAAATTCTTTAAATAATTTTCGAAAATATGGGTCTCTACACCCTACCCTCCTTAAAGAAATTTCTTCCTCGAAATTTACTAAACCAATTCCAACTAAGCATGCACACATCGACATACCACAACCCTAACATTATTCATCACGCAACAATTCGATAATCATGAAAATCGACGTCAAAACTCATATCAATAAAATTGAGACAAATGTAGGCATTTCTTTCTAACCTTGTCCTCCTTTTTCCACGTGGAGTTGCACTAACGGTATCGCATTACCCCTCAAAATGTAATCATGTAAGTCTGGGATACGTATCGGTTTCTTACCATAAATACCCGAAAGTTTTGGCGGCAATGCCAAACGGTACGCAATCCTAAACTTCCCTTCATCACGAAATTCCTACACACAGTCACATATCCCAACGCAGAAATCTTACCTCCAAATATTTATACGACCCGATAGTCCAATTGACTTCCCGAGACTTCCGTTTAGAAGGAGCGGTGATCAAGCGCCTCTTCCAACTGGATTTCATCGGTTGTCGCTTGGGTATCCGAAAGACACGCACCGTATCCGATACACCACCTATCTTTCTAGCGGTATAAGCTTCCCCTCTTTCTCTATCTCGAACCAAACGAACCCCAACGCAGTGCTACTTTACAAATACGCGAGTTCTCCCACTCCAAGTGACAATGGATGACGACGACAATCAACACAATCCTTCGGTTATCTCAAACAAAACATGTGAGCTCCAAAACTCAAATACCGATGAAGATCTTAAAAAACGGGGACGAGGCATCCGGAATTCAAAGAATACATGAAATCTTTAAAATCTCTAGGCAACAAACTCAACGTACCAATTCTGGAATGATATGAGGAACTTAGAAATAACTGATCATAACCTTCGTATTGTGCTACAAGCCAAATGAGTCTGTGAATGACTTCTTGCAAAGGACAGATTTAACAATCTCATAGTAACAAGGTAAGCCACTGTACAAACAAATTGATGCGAGACCAATAATTTGCCCATTACCAAGGATAAGCAAAGCTTTCAACAAATTGAAATTGAGCAACATAGAATGAGTTCTGTGCTTCCAGAGTTGAGAGACTACAACAAAGGCTACAATTCTGAACGTCACAGAGAACAACTACAACAAGTGAAGTTGAATTGAACAACAACTATAAATCAATATCAATCAATATGTCACCATGAATTTTGGTCCCGAATACGTGAGTATTACGACACAAGAACTTGAATAGAATAGCAATCTTCAATGCATAGACTAGTAGCTGCAACAATGGCATCGATACCAACCAATGAAGTCTAGATGAGCAAACCGGTACGAAGCAAAAGTAAGTTCAATTCACGTAACTTCAGGATTGAGGAGTCACAACAAACTGTGGCGCCAAAGTAGGCGAAAATGGCAAATCCACACCTAACGACACTAGTTAGTTTGTATAACGAGGAATATGTGAGATTTTTAAAGTGGCCACGAACTCAATGCACCCACTCATAACCACAAATCTAAGAATCTAGAATAGTTAGCTTCAATCTCCCACCACTCCACGAGTCCAGAAACGAATGCATACATTTTAGCAAAAGAGTATCCTGACACGAGTGGCGAGTATGATGCCAAAACATAGGGCCAAAACTGGCAAAAGACACACAACCGAGCTTAGACCAATACCAGATGGCACAAGATTCTTGATAAGCCGGAACGAAATAGTATAGATCAAACCATGTACCTCTAAGGTTAAGGACTATATCATTTTTTTTTAAACGCCCGAAAAAGGCCACAATTGCAACAAGATTCGAACTTGAAAACACAAAGGATACAATGTCATTGAAGACACCACTACTAGCTTGGCCTTAATAGATAGGTGTTGTAACAGCAGAGATCAAGTGAATGGCAACTACGAACTGAGAGAATTGTAACCACAGCGACGGAATTCCAAATTGACTAGCGAGACTTTACACCATGAATCATAACGTAAGAAGTAGAACAAGAGTGCATGACAATAAATATTCATTGATTTCAATAACAAGTATGTCAAATTCAATAGTAAACACACCACAAGATATCTCGTAACAAGGATCCGGATAGCATAAGGGAGCATTAGAAATGATTGTGTGGTAATCGATGCAGGTGTCAAAATCTATTCAACCCAATGAACAAACGACCTCATGGACAACCAGCTTAGATACAAATTCCGATCAGAGTTCAACTAGACCATAGAGAAAAGAGAAATAAAAGAAAGACTTGGATGGAGACACACTCGACATATAGCAAATAATCACTGGTGTAACCAATCCTTTCCCAAGGCAGGACCAAACCTTGCCTTACACCCAATAGGGGAATCAAAGGCTAAAGGATAACTTAGAATAACCAACTCATAGTCTCAACAAATATGATCCGGAGGTATTACTCAACAAACAAGAATAGATTAAAAAATTTCGATATTCCAATTCAGGTCAAAGGAAAGATGCAAATCATAGATCTATGGTTTGTTCCCGAATCAAAAGATTCTAGCAAAGGAATTTAAACAAGAGGGGAGAAATTACCCCATACATCCGATGTCTCTGGAACCTGAGAAATGGTAGAACTTGCTCCTTACTCAACGTGAGACCCCTGACTCGAAGTAGACTGGAACTGTGACTGATGATGAACAAAACTCTGCCCTGGCCTCACTGAACTAGGCCCACTACGCTCTCCTACTTTCCGAGGACATCTTTTTGCAAGATGATCAGGTGCACCGCAAATGAAACACGCCTTCTGTTGTTGTGTACACTGAGCACGAAAGTGACCCGGCTGACCACACCGATGACACACAATTTGTGGTTTGACAGAAACTCCATGACTTCCCGATGAAGTTGGTGATCCAAAACTCTGCTGAACCTGCAATGTTTGTTGTGGTTCCCATTGCCTCTTCCTCCCCTGACTCCCAGAACTTCCAGAAGGCAAACTTGCACTAGCGGACGGTTGCTTAGGTTCCCACACTTCCACATCTCCATGTGCACTCACTGGATTCTCAACACTTCTTGCGCATTCGACAATCTCTGAAAACCTCCCAATGTGCTGGCTCACCACGAACAACTTAATGGATGGGTGTAATCCCTTCTCAAAACGTCTACATTTCCTTTCCTCTAGCGCCACTAATTCTGGTGCAAAACATGACAAAGATTGAAATTTTATAGCATAATTGGAGACGGTCATATTTCCTTGCTCTAACTTCTTGAACTGTCCTCTAAGTTTCTCACGACACGTTTATGAAAATATTGATTCTCTAAGAGTTCTTCAAACTCAGCCCAGGTCAGGTCTCTACATCTGGCTCATTTGTTCGATTAGTCGCCCTTGCCATTCTCCTAGCATCCCTTCTTGCTCCTAAAACCGATTCCCACCACTCATTCGCCTCACCGACAAGTTGAATGGCCACAATACTCACTCGAAGGTCATCTTCCGTAATCTTAAGAGCGTTAAATATTTTACGAATTTGTGAAAGCCAATGTTCGGCCACAAGAGGATCATTACTCTCCCCGTTGAACTGAGGTGGTTTCATACGATAGAATGCCCTCATCACTTCCATGGCACGATCATTCGTGTTAGCCCTAAGTGCTGGATTCAAAAGATTCGACTCTGCAAGTGCCGCTATAATTTCCCTAGCAAGGTTATTCTCACGTCTCGGTGGCATCGTACTACAAGGATTGGAAACGTAACACAATCAACAACAATAACTATCAACGTCAACAACTATGAATAACAACAACCATGGTTTCATCGGGAAATCAAGTCTCCAACTCCCCCAACACGGGTCAACAATACCACAATACTCTATGTTATCGTAAATGCAATGTCACGCCAATGCACTGACTCATTTATGCAAGCACACATGTCATGTAAAAAAAAAAAATTTGCTATGATTTTGAACCCATAAGACTAAAGTCTCCCCACGGTCTCAAAGTATTCAAACCTAGATGCTCTGATACCAAGTTGTCACGCCCTCAATTTTCAACATAATTTTAAAGGATTTTCATTAATTAAACCTTGCAATAGTCCGTACGATATTCCAAAATAACATAACAGTCCCATTTCCAAAATATCATTCCAAACGTCCATTAGTCCCCAAAATATTACATCTTGGCTCCGAGGCCCAAATTAACATAAGTAATGAGTATCGAAAGAGAGTTAAGAGTTTACAATATCCCTTAGTCAAAAGATTTACAATTAAAGTTACAAATACACCCTTCGATGAGAATATACAAAGATGGACAAGTAACTTTCAATGTTATCTATCAAGGGTTTTCCATGTCCAACCACTCCCAAGCATTCAAGCTACGGTCTCGAGTTAGTACCTGAAATAATATAAGGCTTGAGCTACACTAGCCCAGTAGGAAAATCTCTACAAGCTTTGTATGCAAATGCGAAGGTTTTGACATAAAAGAGTGAAGTTTGGGACAACAAACAGGAATGCAAACGAATGCTAACTCCATGTCAGAAAAACTCAGGACTCTAGAAATACGTCACTTACCATTGATCGATTTAGTCAACCCCTTACTTGTCTTTGACATTTTCCCCTTTTATTCAACATTTCATTCACACATTTCTACGTTATGTGTCTTACATTCCGGGACTTGAGAACCCCGTACGTGTCCCGTTGGTCTCCTACATGAGATCAAATAATTCTTTCTCCAATGACTCAAGAAACTTTCCGGGTCTTAGGGCCCCATACACCCATAATATATTCCGGGTACTCATGACCCCGTACATCCATTTTACATTCTGGGTGCTCGCAACCCCGTACATCTATTTTAAGTTCCGGGTATCCAAACCCCGTATGCCAATTACAATTCATTTATATCGCATTACGTCATATTTGTCGCTAAAACTCTAATTTCACGATTGAAGATAAAGAGAGAAATTGATATTAAGTAAACGGCCCACATGCCAATCCATATTTCTATTTGTTTCCAAGCTCATTGTCTCGATTCACTCCTCGTACTTCATGGCATCAAGTGTTCATGAATCTCGTACTTACATAATGTGTCATTTCATTTCAGTTGTGATTCAAGGGGTACTTCAAGTGAAATTCTACCAAACAAGGGCAAAGGAAGCAAAGATGTCCCATGAACTCAACGAATACGATTAACCATGTTCTGGGGTGATTTGGAGGTGCTTAGAACAAGTTAGAAGTGAACGGGGGTAAAAACGATGAAGTTTGGAACAATGTGGCAAAAACTGTCCATAAGCACCTGGTATCGATACAGCCAAAATGGCGTATCGATACAGGAAGCTGATTAGAAATTCTAAAACTTCTATTTTCTTATGGTATCGATACGGCAAAAAGCCCGTATCGATACGGAGTGGTTCGAGCAGATTTTCAGCAGATTATCGAGAACTCGACAACAACAACAATAACAACAATCAAGCACGATTTCATGTACAAAACCAACTCAAGAACATACAAAGAGCGAGAGAAATCCCTACCTCAAGTGAAGGAGCGAAACCCAAGAGATTCGAACGAGCCCTAGCTCCGAACTCCTCAAAATCAACGAAATGCTTTCCTCCGAGCTTGACCCACGAAATTTTGAGCTCAATAACGTGATTAAAAGGCTTGAGGGAGGTTGATTCTTGAGGTTTTTTGGAAGAGTTTTTAGAGAGAGCAAGAGAGAGAGAGAGAGATCGGTGGAGAGAGGGGGGGGGGGGAAGACCGGATGAGAGAGAGAAAGGGGAGATGAAATTATCTCCTACAATACATATACCCCTATATATACTCACACACAAGTATATCACACTCTCACCCCCTCTAATCTCTATCATTTCACTTCTATTCCCAATACAATTAACCACAAATAAACCATATTCTTACATTAATAAATTATGTAAATAATTTTCGAAAATACGGGTCTCTACACCTAGTGCCCCCCTATATCTCAAAACCGGCGTCCAATTGTCTCTAGCAGATGGTTAGGATTCCACCCAATTACATCAATTCCTTCCAGCTCATTCGCAAGGATAGGCTATTCTACCGAGCTCCCCTCAGCCAAAGTAAGGATGATCAAGAAAAACAAACGACTCACCCGCTGTGTATTGATCTACCCCAAAATTCTGAAGATGCTCTCCGCAAAAATTTCCCCGGCAGCCCCGCGCTCCTTCAACTACTCTCCGCCAAATCCTGGTCTGGCCCAGGTACGTTGCACTACGGCTTTTTAAGCCTGAAGGTACGTCTTCTGTCTCTGACCCTCTGAACTTTTATTTTTCTTCTATTGCCCCTCGAACTACGGTTGGTCTGAATTTCCCTCGCGGAATACCTAGGCAGCCTCCGGCCCGACCATAACTAAAACCTTTTTCAAAAACCCCTTGGAATAGTGGTTGGACCAAATTGAGTTGCTTTTACAGCTTTGACTCTTACTTAAACATGTCTCGCGATCCGTCTAAGTTCAGTCAAAGAGGGGCATCTGTAGACACCCCAATTTGGCCTAATGATTATTTCAAGTCCCACATTGGGGACCATCCCAATGATGATATGGATACAGTGATTGCTGATTGACTTCTCGTGAACCGTAGGACTTTTGGTAAGAACTTTTTGCCACTTAGAGGACCCAATCCAAAGCCAAATAGCCTTTCAGACAGAAATACAGCATCCTAGGAAAATCTATCTTTCGGCCATAACATTGATCTCATGGCCTCAACATCATTCTTTCACCCGTGAAACTTGTTGCTTGAAAATCTCCCTGAGAGATTGATCCTTCAGCCACCAGGTCTATCCTTCGGCCGCTTAATCGTTCACTCGGCCGCCAGATCGTCTATTTTCCAGATTCTGGAATGTTCTGTCAATCGTTTGATCCGTTCACGAAAACCCTAGCAGCCTTTTTCCGATGCATTTGGGCCACGCATCAGATTACGTTTAGAGGTCTTTGAACCCTAGAATTCCTTTTTGATTCACACCATTTGATTGGCCGGAGTGAGTCATCATATGCCTATATAAAGGAACCATTGGGTTCCAAAATTAACAAGTTCATGCACCCTCTCTAGCCATGACACTACTACAATAAAGCATAACAATCACAGTTAATGGCAGTGATAGTTAGTCTTCTATCACACTCCTCCTACCGTGATGGATCTGGGTGTGATTGTAAGTCACACTTTTTTATCACACCCAAAAAACCGTGATTGAAAGATAGAAACAATCACACCCAAAAATCGTGATCGTTTCTTGCCAAAACCGAGATGGAAACTCATTTCCGTGTTCTTTCCCAGGTTTAGATCACACTCTTCCTGAAAAATCGTGATTATATGTAGATAACAATCACCACCAAACACTGTGATCTTTCATGTCTAAAAAATGAGATGGAAAATAGTTAGGTGTGATCTTTTCTGGTTTTTAGATCACGGTTCTCGTCTAAAACCGTGATTAAATATTCTTATCATCACAGTCTAAAAATGTGATTGAAAGATGCATCTTTTTTTTCTTTTTGTGCATTTAAAAAATGCCCGAATCTCTAACCAATAATAAATACACGTAAAATATGTATTCAGCCCGTAGATATCTTCTCCAAAACAAAAGACATAGCAAAACAAAATATGCATAACTGATATTGCATCTTGCACAAAACATGTCATAGATAGAAACATCGTGCCGGAAAGCCTACTTTGAATTAATCTAACATCAATCAAATTTTTGAAAATGCATAAAAAATGCAGAACAAAAGCTTCAACAATAAAAAGGACAAAGAAAACTAATTAAACCACAAGCATGGAGCTATACAACGAATTCTTCATTCTTTGAAGCCAATTTCAAGCACTTCGTTATTCTCTGAAGCCAATTTCAAGCGCTCGTCATTCTCTGAAGCCAATTTCAAGAACTCGTCATTCTCTGAAGCCAATTTCAAGCACTTCATCTTTCTCAGAGCATGCCTAAATCCACTAGAAAACGAAAAGTAGCAGCATCAAGAACTCCAATGCCTAAATCCAGCAGAAAACAAAAAGGTATACAAATCCAAATCCAAAACCAAAACCAAACCACCAAAAATTGAAAACAAAACTAAAACTAAAGTAAAATGGCAACCGAACAAAGCCAATGTTGCCAAAACTCAAACTCAATATCTATAAACAGGTTGGCAAAAACATATCATGCTCCTCTAATATTGTATCAAACAAGAAGATAGATGCAACACAGTGGGATAACACGAGAAAACAAACAAAACTGAAAGGAATTAAATCTGACTTTGTAGAGACAACCTAGCTGCTGCCAGTGGATAGAGTAGTTGGACACTCCTCTCCATCAATAAACTGCCTTAGGCACTACTATGCTAAATAGAATTCAGCTTTTATTGTGATCCCGTCCTGACTCTTGTAGGTTGACAGTTCAACACCCAATAAAGATGTTTTGACTATCGCCCTGTGGACAACTTGGAATAGATGACACAGTGACGGGCAGTCAATAACCACTAGGTTCATGTGACCTACTTGAGCAAACAAACAACCACCTCAAGAGTTAAGATCAATCGTCTTGGAATGGTGGAGAAAATTCATGTTACTTCAATGGTGGCGAACCAAAAAAATTTAAACTGTGGAGTTAAGTATGAGCTAACTATCCATGGTTTAACGTCGTCAGTCCATTAGATTTACTAGAAGTCCAGAAGTAAAGCATCCCATTCCTATGCAAAACCTTTTCATTTTCACAAAAAGTGAGTACATGTAATAAATTTGTTTTCACCAACTCTTCTAGTACCTACCTGCTACAAGGAAAAAACAAAACAAGTTCCATATTGTGGGCACACGCCCCAAAAATCCATACATTTTCAGTCTGTAAAAATCCCGGGTGCGCCCTTCTCGCGGAAAGCGCGGCAAAACGCTTCGCAGATCAGAGAGTCGCCACTCGGGTTTTGCGGAGAGTACCCAAGAAACCATGTTTTCGAAAAACGTTTGGATTACGCTTGTTTGAATTTGAAAAAGGCATGTAGACTGGACCGTCGTCACCTTCGATATCTGAGGTTCGGGAGCCAGATTACGAGAGGGGAAGGGTTTTATGGCACCCCCTCTCGCCCAATCCGGGGATCGGTCTCTACTCAGGCATTTTGTAAAAACGTTTACTTTTCTCTCTCATTCGACCATTTTTAGCCAGTTAGGGCGGGAGAACAGTTAATAGGGATTAAAACTGTAACACATTTGCAGTTATGTACAAAAACATGATGGATGTTTGATGTTTGATCTAAAGCAAGTATAATAGATTGAGAACAAGCTCCTGTGAGTGTTTGGAACAAACTGGAACACACTGACCTAGGTGATGCACCCAGGATCGAGCCTATATGCACTGGCCAAGCCACTGCATGTAGTCATGACCTGCGTGCGCCACATCAGATCTGGCGTGCGCCGGTAAGCCCACACCCACAGCTCTTGCAAACAACCCTCTGGGCTCTGGAATGGACCAGTGCACACCCAGGACAAACCACGCAGTTGTAAAGGCAATAAAATATAGTTACAGACAGATCAAGGGCTTAAAAGCCACCAAATGGATAACCAACCCCTTAAACAGTGAGGGGAGGAAAAGCAGAGGCCAGGGCCTAGTTGCCATGCAAGGGCCAGCCACTGACCAAGGTATGACTGGCGCACGCAGGTAAAAGGTACCGTGCGCCAGTTGACACGACTTGGCCAGTGCTTGGCTTTACATCATCTGGGCTCTGGAACATGACCAGAAGGCTCCAAGGGGCATTCCAAAGCAACAGAAATGAAATACTAAGTACCATAACTGAACAGTTCTAAAAGACAGAAAGCAGTAAACTGGTTTTAGCATACTTGCAAGGTGATCAGAACATAAATATCACAAAACAAGGATGATCGGTGATCCCCACGCCAGTTTTGCCATACAGCCATGACTGGCGTACGGCACTAATATCTGGCGTGCGCCACCTGATCACCACACACGGCTTTGAAGCCTTGCCAGCATTAGGGCTAGGACTGGTATAGATTACCAGCCTTGACCCTGCCAGCCCCCCTCAGGGGTCAGAACAGAAAACAGAAGCAAAAGGTGATATACCTTTGCTTGAGAGTTTTGAGGAAGAACTTGAGCTTTGAGCTTGGGGTTTGAAGGTTTGAGAAGTGAGTGTATGGTATGTTATGGACTGAATGTAGCTCTCCTTGCCTTGTCTCTCAAGTGGATGAAAGAAAGAGCAAGAAAAACAAGAGGGAAGAAGGAAACCAAGGCTTGGCCTCTTAATGATGCTAACCCCTTGCAAATGAATGCAATGGGGGTATTTATGGAGAAGGGGCTGACTGAGATCAATTGGCCCTTAAGGCTTGTTTGGTGGCTAAGGAAAGGAGGGAGCCTCCCATGCCTTTAATGCATGGGACTTGGGTTGAAAGGTGATGTAGGAGTGGAGGGAACAAGAGGACGGCATCAGCCACCAGAGGACTGCTGGCAGACGCCAGGTGGCACCAAAACTCCCGCGTGTTCGGCTGAAATAAAGTTGATTTGACTGGCACTGACTAGCGTACGCACCTTGTTAAGTGGAGTGCGCCAGTAACCGGGGATGACTGACACGTGGCGGTGCTTCCAGCACACGCTAGTCCACCACCAGCGTACTCCAGTAGGGTTTTGCTGAGGCCATTTGGTTCTAGCTTGAAGGTTTCGACAAAGGGTTCGGAAAGGTTCGGGTGAGGTTCAGGACGCTCAAAGCTCAAAGTCTTTAACAAACTCGGGATGTTCTCGACCTTAATCATCATTGGGGAATCAAATACCGTAAATAAACTATTCTGGAAAGTCAAAAATAGGGTGTCTACAGTAGCCCCCCTTTGACGGCACTTGGAGCACCATTGTTTTGGGTACAAGTAACGTCAAAGGTTTCTAGACACCCTCTCAAGGCTATCCAGAAGGAAATCGAAAATGCGAACATGTATATAAAAATACCGTCCATTGAGAGATCAAAGACGGGCGGACCATCTCAAAATCGTTGGAAGAGAGTTTGAACTCCGTTGAGAAATGGGGATGGGTGGACCATCATTGAATGCTGAGGCGGACTCTCTTGGGAATAATCAGTTGTGGATAGATTAACGCCGCTAAGGATCAAACCTTTTTCGGCATAAGTAATTCCAACAGTCGCGGGTAAGTCGCGTCAGTTAGGTTGAATTCCATCTGCTGGGAATCAAAGCCAATCTCCTTATCATGGACCATCCGAGACAGAGCAATAAGACTGCTGGAAGATGCGCTAAATTGTAGACCGATGTGGACCAAGATGGCGGACTGTTGTTGTAGATTGATTGGACAGGCTGGCCGTCGTTGATTTTGATGTTGGACGGACGGACCATCGTTGATTTTGATTTTGGACGGATAGATCGTCGTTGCTTTGGAGATTGAACGGTCGGACCGTTGTTGATTGGAAGTTGGACGGACAGACCGTCGTTGATTTGGAATTGGACGGGTAGACCGTCGTTGATTTGATTTTGGACGGACAGACCGTCGTTGATTTGATTTTGGACGGGCAGACCGTCGTTGATTTGGAGATTGAACGGGTAGACCGTCGTTGATTTGATTTTGGACGGACAGACCCGTCGTTGATTTGGGGGTTGGACGGATAGATCGTCGTTGATTTGAATTTGGACGGATAGATCGTCGTTGATTTGAAGATTGGACGGATAGATCGTCATTGATTTTGAATTTGGACGGATAGATCGTCGTTGAATTTGAGATTGGACGGGTAGATCGTCGTTGAATTTGAGATTGGACGGACAGATCGTTGTTGAATTTGAGATCAGACGGACAGACCGTCGTTGGCTTGACTCTGCTTGGGGAAATGGTTTAATTGCGGAACGATGAACGTTGTTGGGGACCAAACCTCATTCGGCACACAAGAAGTTCCAACAAATCACGGGCAGGTCGCGTCAGGTAGGTTAAACTCCATCTGTTGGGAATCAGAGCCAATCTCCTTATCATGGACCATCCGAGACAGAGCAATAAGACTGTTGGACGATGCGCTACTTGTTGAATGGGACGGGCAGACCGTCGTTGATTTGAAATTGGACGGACAAACCATCGTTGAGTTGGGACGGTGGGTCATCATTGAGGATGACTCGTTAACCATCGTTGAGTTAGGACGGTGGGTCATCATTGAGGATGACTCGTTAACCATCGTTGAGTCAGGACGGTGGGTCATCATTGGGAATGACTCGTTAACCATCGTTGAGTCGGGACGGTGGGTCATCATTGGGAATGACTCGTTAACCATCGTTGAGTCGGGACGGTGGGTCATCATTGAGGATGACTCGTTAACCATCGTTGAGTTGGGACGGTGGGTCATCATTGAGGATGACTCGTTAACCATCGTTGAGTGAGTGAACTGACAATATTCTAATCATCGTTGAAAGATTGAAAAGGACGACATGGCTGATCGTCGGTGATGGATTGAAACGAACGACATGGCCGAGCGTCGTTGATGGATTGAAACAAACGACATGGCTGATCATCGGTTGATGGATTGAAATGACAATATGGCTTATCGTCGTTGATGGACTGAGAAGGACGACATGGCTGATCGTCGGTGATGGATTGAAACGGACGACATGGCCGAGCGTCGTTGATGGATTGAAACAGACGACATGGCTGATCATCGGTTGATGGATTGAAAGGACAATATGGCTTATCGTCGTTTGAATTTGGACGGGGCTGGCTGTCGTTGAGGTTGGACAGGACTGACTGTCGTTGAGGTTGAAGCTAACCATGACACAGATAGTTCCAGCAATCACGTGTAGGTCGCGTCAGGCAGGTTGAATTCCATCGTCGTTGATTGGAATTGGACGGGGTCTGCTTGGGGAAGTAGCAAACCGGGATGGAAACATGGATCAGGGCAACATGGGCTGCCTGTTGGGAATGGGCCTCAACGCTGATTTGATTTGGTTTGCCAATGCCGCAACACTGACGATAGAAACGCCTCAATGCTGGTTTGATTTGATTTGAAAGCCTCCACGTGCTTTGGATTGATTTTGATTTCATGCACTTTCTTGCTTTTGACATTTGATATACAATATGCAACGACAATATATGCTAAACACATATGTACAAATTGAAAATGCAAAGGCAGACTAGGGTGGCTTCTAGAGGACGGGATGACACAAACGACGACCAGGACAACTTTGACGATTGAGGGCTACCATTGAGCCACACTTTTGCTTTACTGCTTTGATTTGAGTTGCGGGCCTGCAGGTCCAGGTAGATAGCTTTCGAGTTGGTTTGAGCACCCTGTGACTTGCTTTACTTGCTTTCGTATTGGGCCAATGTGTCCCTATGTACTTGATGACTTGCTGCTTGGACTATGGATGCCGTAGCGGCGCTGTAAAAGTTGCATTATTCTCGGTTCATTGGAAAGAGAGTATAAACCAATCGCTAATATCCAACTTGCATTGACGAGCGAATCGAGTTGACACACAGACATACGCACACGTGTAGACTGCCTAGCTCCGAAGAATGGGGAAGAAGAGTCCTAGGATACAATGCAAACTCTCTGACGCATGGGCAATAATGAAACTTTGGGCATTAACAGGCCAAAATCCAAAATATCCCTAGATAGGTGAAACTGACACTCACACACAGTCAAATATGTACAAAGACCTGTGTGAATAAATGAAACAGAGAAGAAAGCCTCGGAATGGGCAGTAGACCGAAAAATAGAAAAACGTCGCAAAGATGGACAAAATACAAAAAGGGATGACTCATATAGGCCCGGACTGAAACCGACACCCCCGCACAGTCACATTAGACACATATGACCTGCACAGCATAGAAAACTTGGCAAGAGCCCTTAAAACCAATTTCGAGGCACCGGAACCTTGGTTTTAACTTGAAATTCCCACCGGGGGTTCAAAATCGTTGTTAGCGTGATGGCTGTCAACCGCTGTATGCTGCGGGAATTGGAGAAGCGCGCGCAGGTTTGAGACCAACGCGTGTCACTTTGAGCAAACGTGTGTGAGTCTCAAACTAGCGCGCGTGACTGAAAAGCTGCTCAAACTAGACTTCGCTGAACTTAGAATAAACTGTGAGCCCGTTGGGGCCTCTAGCATTTCGTTCTGCTTTTGATGCTTTAAATATATTTTTTTAGGGCTTTTGCTCAGCTTTAAAATTGAAGTAGTAGTTTGAAATAAGATTGAGAGATGAAAGGATTCCCCCTTCTGTTTCTTCAACAAAGCTTGTCCTGTTCTTGATCCTTCTCAACCTTTGATATGTACCAAAACGTCAAACACGGATCCAATTGATAGAATATGACCGAGTCTTGAAGAGAGACTGCCTACGTATCCCCCATTCTAGGGAATCAGGTCAAAACGTAGTTGAGGCCAAGGTTCACTTGTGTATTTTACCTCTCCTTTTACACTCTAACTTTTGCCTAGAACCGCCTTTTCAGGTTTTCAGTCTAGCGAGCTTTCGACTTTTGCCCATTCATTTTTGCCTAGACTGCCTCCTTAGGTTTTCGGTCTAGCAGGCTGCTCTAACTTTTGCTTGGAACCGCCCACCCTTGTGGTTTTCGGCCCAACGAGCTTCTCTCAGGGAAAAGTGGCTCTTGAATTGATCCAGGTTGGCCAGAGTGTTGAATTCGTTGTCGTCGAGATCGATGATCTTTGGCTGCAGCCCCGGATAAGATGGCTTTTGATAATGCAGGGTCCTGACTGCTTTAGTTGAAAATGCCTCGCTCCAGGCCACTTCTGCACCTTTCTAATGTGCGCTTGATGGAATGCTGCTAACGCTGTTTTGAACACAGTGCAAGGCTTGGAGCCTTCTGAGTTTCTGCTTTCTGGCTTGACATCCGATAGCAAGGGTTTCGAAGTTTCTTTATCTCACGATCAACGCCAAGCGCGTCTTTGTGAGACCATGCCAAAACGTCGATGAATTCTTTGATCCTGTCTGATCGGGCACGATGCTCCTTTGGGGGACAGCGTTGAGCCAATTTCGAACCATCCGGGGCACAATGCTCCTTTGGGGGACAGCGTTGAGCCAATTTTGAGTCATCCGGGGGTCTACCTCATCTTTCAAGTTTATTGACACTACTTCTTTTAATAGGCCGAGCATGCCTTTCATCTTCCCTTTCGGCGAGGGAACACATTTCCTTGGAGATGATCCCATCGAAATCTATCCCTTCGTCGTCAGGGTCGACACAGTTTATTCAAAAGCTAGCAAAGTACAGAGAAGCAAGATAATGCATATCATAAAGAAAGCCCCGCGGGATTGCCAAGTACAGCAAAAGACTCGAATTGAGAATATAAGCTACGACATGGAGGGCCAAGAGGCACGAACTCCGACTCAGAGCTAGACTAAGACGACTTGACAGACACTACGTCAGACTCAGACTCAAAAGTGTCAATGCAAAATAGACGCGATGAAAATGCAACATTTAACCTTGGCTTCCTTACAGAGAGGTAGGATCTAAAGGATGTCAGGCTCAAGCAACAGCACTTCAACTTCTTCGACCAAACCTACTCAGTGCTCCCTTGAACAAGGATCCTCAGCCCGCCAGTTTGCTCCTTGACTTGAACAAACTCCCTCTTGAATTCCGCCTTTGTAAGCCCCTCATCACTGCCGGACCAGGTGTTGGCAGAGAAAGCCTTAATTGCACAAACTGTGGCCACTAGATTGGCCTCAGGTTCAGACAGGGTGGATACAATCGGTTTGGGTTGATTTTCTGGGACAATGTAGAGGGTAGGGTTGAGTATGGTGGAGCTTGAGTTGATTTGAGTGGAGGTGGGGTTGACTTGAGTGGAGGTGATAGATATCTGACCAACCAGAGGGTCAGACTTAAGTTGAAGCAAGGAGCTAGGAATGTCGTTGGGTTTTGATGGGAGTGGGACTAGGACGATGCTATTATCGATGAGATCTTGAATGGCATGTCGGAGGCGATAACAGGCATTGGTGAGGTGGCCAGGCATTTGATGGTAGGTGCAGAAGTGATTAGGGTTGTGGCTAGCAGGGAGAACCTTAGGCAGTGGAGCTGGGGTTAGAGGCCTAATGGAACCGGCATCGAGAAGCTTCTCGTAAACTGAGGCCGGAGGTGCAGATAAGCATGAGAAGGTCCTTGGCTGGCCCCGGCGACGGGATTGAGGGTTCAAGGTGGAACCTCTGCTTGCTTTGCACAACACTGCGCCTTCAACAGGGTGCATTCTTTTGCTTTTGGGGGAGACTTTGAACAGGGATTCAGCATCTTCTTTTGGGTGAACTCTAACCTCATGGAACTCGGCCAAACTTTGGAACATGTCTCTTGAGCACGGCTTGATTCCGACCGCAGGAGTGTGGCGGGCCTGAGGAGGTTCTTTGGCTCCGGCATTAGCAGCGTTTAGCGCCAGATCCGATTTTGACAGGGCAGAGGTAAAAAGGTCAACCAGTCCCTGGATCATAATCATCTGTCTGTCCATTTTGAGACCCAGTTCCTCTACAGCTTTCTTTAGCTCAGCCAGCTCTGTTTGTGTTGCCATTCCGGATTGATGATAGAGGAAGGTGATATAGCCCCGACAGACGTTCCTAAGTAGGCTTGGCTCTTCTTTTCAGTACTTTCTTTGACGATGCCACGCCCAAAGCTTGACAGTAAAGCAATCGAAGGCTCAGAAAGTGTCCCTGCAACAGTTTTATTTGTAAGAACGCAATGAAGAATGCTCATGTCAACGTCATCGGTGTCCTCCTAGACTCTAGAACTAGCAGACAAAACCTTTTTATGACAGCCGGACGCTGCCCAGGTCCTCAGATTTCTTTTCGACGATGTACCTTTGATGGAATCGACTAACACTAAGAGATGTCGAAACAGCCTAAGTCTTTGACTATTCCGCTCTCGAAGTTTCAATGTTGGAACGGAACAACTCGGGGTTTTAACGTCATGATGTTGTAACCAAGAGGGCGTAAGCAGCACTGTGCCGGAGCCTTGGGCGGTGTAAGTGTTTAGCACTTTTAACCTGAGCGGTGTGAGCATCATGGCATGTTTCACGTTGTTCCTAGTTTTCTGTTTGAAACCACGATCGGGGTTTAGACAAGGACTTAGAAAGTCTCGATTGGGACTCGTTGACCCAAGGAATTGGAAAGTTTGATAACGTGCACCATCACGATGCACGACTCGTCATTGGTCCAGGCAGCGCCTTAGCAGGCGTAAAACGGGTTTGAAAGAGAGACAACCCTAAAAGCCGCCCTAGCATGCTCCTACGCAAAACGGTATGAATGTATGTACAGGCATGCGATATGGAAAGTAGTAACACATAGACAATTTATGGGGTTAGATGCAAGTAATCCTACCCTGTGGGTTCCTGTCTTAGTTTGAAAGGTTCTAGTGCTTTGTACATGTGACGAGGCTGGTTTTGGCTTAAGGGGGTTCCTCAAGCTAGAGATGTTTTATACCTCCCATCGCACTGCGTGCAGCAAAGCAATGGTCAAACGGTAATACGTCTCATCATCGTCCAAGGTTGTTGGGCATTCGAGGACCCCGGTCTCCAGTAAACTGTGCCGGTTACCCAAAATGCCTCAATGGGGCTGATAGAACACCGATGCAAATGCGCGCGTGCTAAAGAATGATTGAGAGAGAGAGAAATGGAACGCTTTTTGAAAAAAATGCCTTTTGAAGCTTGGCTCACTTCATTAATCGACACTCGGAAAAAACTACACAAGTGAACAATAGTAAAAGCCCCAGTTCGGAGTGGTCGGATGTAGAATCCTGTTATGTTACCATTCCGTTCTTCAGCAGCGCGGAGCGTACTGTTTTGACAGACTTTTGAAAAATTGTTCATTCATGTATTGATTTCCAAATGTTGATTAATGTAAACTCCCCAGCAGAGTCGCCACTGTGGGCACACGCCCCAAAAATCCCTACATTTTCAGTCTGTAAAAATCCCGGGTGCGCCCTTCTCGCGGAAAGTGCGGCGAAACGCTTCGCAGATCAAAGAGTCGCCACTCGGGTTTTGCGGAGAGTACCCAAGAAACCATGTTTTCGAAAAACGTTTGGATTACGCTTGTTTGAATTTGAAAAAGGCATGTAGACTGGACCAGCGTCACCTTCGATATCTGAGGTTCGGGAGCCAGATTACGAGAGGGGAAGGGTTTTATGGCACCCCCTCTCGCCCAATCCGGGGATCGGTCTCTACTCAGGCATTGTGTAAAAACATTTA
Source organism: Rhododendron henanense subsp. lingbaoense (assembly GCA_020567845.1). Lineage (NCBI taxonomy): Eukaryota > Viridiplantae > Streptophyta > Magnoliopsida > Ericales > Ericaceae > Rhododendron > Rhododendron henanense. The sequence goes on from CM036313.1 coordinate 27,891,118, forward strand.
CTTTTCTCTCTCATTCGACCATTTTTAGCCAGTTAGGGCGGGGGAACAGTTAATAGGGATTAAAACTGTAACACATTTGCAGTTATGTACAAAAACATGATGGATGTTTGATGTTTGATCTAAAGCAAGTATAATAGATTGAGAACAAGCTCATGTGAGTGTTTGGAACAAACTGGAACACACTGACCTAGGTGATGCACCCAGGATCGAGCCTATATGCACTGGCCAAGCCACTGCATGTAGTCATGACCTGCGTGCGCCACATCAGATCTGGCGTGCGCCGGTAAGCCCACACCCATAGCTCTTGCAAACAACCCTCTGGGCTCTGGAATGGACCAGTGCACACCCAGGACAAACCACGCAGTTGTAAAGGCAATAAAATATAGTTACAGACAGATCAAGGGCTTAAAAGCCACCAAATGGATAAACAACCCCTTAAACAGTGAGGGGAGGAAAAGCAGAGGCCAGGGCCTAGTTGCCATGCAAGGGCCAGCCACTGACCAAGGTATGACTGGCGCACGCAAGTACAAGGTACCGTGCGCCAATTAACACGACTTGGCCAGTGCTTGGCTTTACATCATCTGGGCTCTGGAACATGACCAGAAGGCTCCCAGGGGCATTCCAAAGCAACATAAATGAAATACTAAGTACCATAACTGAACAGTTCTAAAAGACAGAAAGCAGTAAACTGGTTTTAGCATGCTTGCAAGGTGCTCAGAACATAAATATCACAAAACAAGGATGATCGGTGATCCCCACGCCAGTTTTGCCATACAGCCATGACTGGCGTACGGCACTAATATCTGGCGTGCGCCACCTGATCACCACACACGGCTTTGAAGCCTTGCCAGCATTAGGGCCAGGACTGGTATAGATTACCAACCTTGACCCTGCCAGCCCCCCTCAGGGGTCAGAACAGAAAACAGAAGCAAAAGGTGATATACCTTTGCTTGAGAGTTTTGAGGAAGAACTTGAGCTTTGAGCTTGGGGTTTGAAGGTTTGAGAAGTGAGTGTATGGTATGTTATGGACTGAATGTAGCTCTCCTTGCCTTGTCTCTCAAGTGGATGAAAGAAAGAGCAAGAAAAACAAGAGGGAAGAAGGAAACCAAGGCTTGGCCTCTTAATGATGCTAACCCCTTGCAAATGAATGCAAGGGGGGTATTTATGGAGAAGGGGCTGACTGAGATCAGTTGGCCCTTAAGGCTTGTTTGGTGGCTAAGGAAAGGAGGGAGCCTCCCATGCCTTTAATGCATGGGACTTGGGTTGAAAGGTGATGTAGGAGTGGAGGGAACAAGAGGACGGCATCAGCCACCAGAGGACTGCTGGCAGACGCCAAGTGGCACCAAAACTCCCGCGTGTTCGGCTGAAATAAAGTTGATTTGACTGGCACTGACTGGCGTACGCACCTTGTTAAGTGGCGTGCGCCAGTAATCGGGGATGACTGACACGTGGCGGTGCTTCCAGCGCACGCTAGTCCACCACCAGCGTACTCCAGTAGGGTTTTGCTGAGGCCATTTGGTTCTGGCTTGAAGGTTTCGACAAAGGGTTCGGAAAGGTTCGGGTGAGATTCAGGATGCTCAAAGCTCAAACTCTTTAACAAACTCGGGATGTTCTCGACCTTAATCATCATTGGGGAATCAAATACCGTAAATAAACTATTCTGGAAAGTCAAAAATAGGGTGTCTACACATATCCAAACATGCTGTTAGCTAAACCTTTTCACCCGATTAAGTCAATAAATATCCAACTGATCATATTACCAACCAAATGTAGTACCAAAAGCCCGTAAAATAGATCCCTGTAGTTTCATCAAACAACTACAATAAAGCAGCTAACTCAAAACCGAAAGATAATTAAAGAATGCCCAAGTCCATCTACAACTTTCGGAGGTGATAATCAATTCACAAACACTTCACACCAGTGATCCCGACTCACACGTGGGGAAGTAAACAACGGATCCAAACCTACAGATTATGATAAGCAATAAAGTGAACGAAACAAACAAAGAGGGATTCATAATCAATTTAGTCTATGTTTGGATGCCCGTAATGCACTGATCAATTGTGACCAAATTAATTGGATTCCTAAGGCAAATTCTATACTAGAAGTACAAAGGAAGTAAAAAAGCATGCAATCATCTTGAACCTCAATTCGATCTATTCTACTGGAACCATTTTAATCTAAGTTTGGTACAAACAGTGCCCAACGCATGCAACCCCAACCAACCCAGCTCATTTGAAGTCTTGTCCACAATCAGAATAGATCAAGTATTAAGTAGGGAATGATTGTAGTTGAATAATAAAAAGGTAGGAGAGGAGGGAATGACTTGGGAACATTTGAGAATCATTCAAAGTGACAGTAACAGAATGTTGAATCTAGTATGAAACTTTTGTTACCTAAGGTGAAAATAAAATGATAGAGGCGAAGAATTACTACAGTAACAACAAGAAGATACAGCTGACAAGTCAAGTCAAGTCAAGCTAATTAAGTGTATAAAAGGGCACACACGCACCATAGAGAGAGAGATACAGATCACCACAGTCATGTCTTAGTCACATGTAATTGGAAAGGGCAACTTGCATCATACTCAGCAACATAATACCTTTAATGTCTTAATGAAAAGAACTTCAGAAAACAATGTAGACCTAGAACAGATAATAGTACCTGAAAATTGAAAACTCTTCAAAGCAATTGTCAAGATATTCGGTGCCTCGTGTATGCTCAACTGCTTCCGTGCTCTAACATATGCAGCGCACCTGAAAACATTGCATGTGTCCCGTTTTCCACCAACTTCTACATCATAATAAGCAAATTTAAGGGAGGAACAAACAACAGTTCTATTAGGAGGGCAACTAGAAAATAAAAACAGTAAGTTTAATCTCTCATGCTTATCAAAGTTTATCTTCCATGATGCTCCATGGAAGTTAAATCACCGACATTTGAGAATTTGATATATCATATAGCCAAGTGTAATTAGCTTCGTTTTAGCTAATAGCATAATAGTTTGGATATCCAATAATAAGTTTGAAGGCCCTCATACTGCAAAAGTGGTTTCAATTTGTGGGTTAATCAACTCTCATACCAGAGGAGAGGTCTTACAGAAATCCCAATTAACCTGGCCCATTGAATAAGAATATCATGTACCTTATGAGTTTCCAAATATGGTTTATATTCATAGATGAAGTGATACATTATCAAATAGAAGCATTGAGCAAGAACAAAATTAGAATGAACCTTACTGAGTACAACTCAACATTCTGAAATGTGTAGTTTGAATCCCTTCTCCTTTCTTGTTTTGTGCCTACATAGTGACTAAAATGTTAGCATGGAGTTGGATTTTCAGGAACTAGTATTCACAAACATAGAATTTATACAAGTAATTCCATAGCCAAAGTAAGGATTTTATAATTTCGTAACACCAAACCAAGCTTTTTGTGCCCTCGCCGAACCATCCTTCATCGCAACACTAAGTAGATACCCATCCCTGACTAGTGAAACCCAGATCCGCAGGAGCGAAAAGAAAATAAAAGAGGGAAACATACATACAACTACAGAGAAACAACAGCCGGAGCACCTCAAAACGCAACCTGGATACACACACAGAATTTGATGGTCACAAAAACAAAACGAACTCACACAAACCACCTAAAAACTCAACCGGCATACACACACACACACACAAGAATAAGCCTAAAAATCCAGAGCATCACAACCAACCTTCGAAGACGGCGAGCTGGAACCAATTGCCAAATCGGTACCCTAAATCTCCATATCACAGCCAGCCAGGCATCATAGCCCTAACTCTAGCCAAATTTCGCTGAATCAAAGTTTTTTGCACCTAATTCGAACTGTATTCCAACGATTTGAGTACTCTCGGACACCATGTGGACCTTTTCGAACCCTAATTGCGCATCTTAGCCTTCGATTATGCTTGTTTCGAGCTCGAATCGGTCTATTACGAAGAAGGCATGAAGAACGATCCATTTTTCTTGTAGTCGATCCATCACTCGTTCGCACGAGGTCGCAATATTTGTAACCCTAGCAGAGCTGTAAGCGATTGAGGCGGCGGCGTGTGAGGATGGGGGCGAAGAGGCGCCATTTCTTCCTTCACGATACTGGAGAGGCCAGGACCAGGAGGATGAGTACTGAGCTTCAACGTGTGAGTGGAGAGTATTAACTAGGGCTTATTTTGGGCTGGAGTGAAACGACGTCGTTTTGAGCACATTACTTTTCCAAGCGCGCCTAAACGAAGTTTTCGGTTTTTATCACAGTCTTTTATCTCGCCACAAGAGTGAGATCTTTTATCTCACTCTTTTTCGTGCCAAAGTTTTTTATCACACCGCAAGGGTGAGGTCTTTTTTTTTTTTTTTTATCTCACCGCATGAGCGAGGTCTTAAAGTCTTCTATCACACTGTAAGGGTGAGGTCTTTTTTCTTTTATCTCGTCTCAAAAGTGAGATTTATTATCTTGCTCTTTTCCGTGGCTAAGCACCACTTTTTATCTCAGTTTTTTATTTAAACTGAGATTAAAAAGTTAGCCTACAATTTTTTATCACGCTTTCACTGAAAATCGTGATCTTTGTGAACCTCCTTAGTGTGGTATTTATCTATTATTGTAGTAGTGTGATACTCTGTCAATATACACTCTCAAATCCCCTCTACAAAAGCCCCATCCTCCCAAAGGCAGCCGCGATCCAACGATCCAAACCCCGAAGTTCAAACCCTAACCTTAGGGTTTTCGAGAAGCAAATCAGTCAATCACAATCAATCCGAAGCAATCAAGCTACTAAGGGATCAAGGTGGTGAGGCCCAGGGGCCTTTGGTTTGTTTTACTTTCTATTTTTATGCTTAATCGTAGCTTTCTGATTATCTGCTAGTCGTATAGTCTGGTGTGAGGAAGAACATCGGCTGGATCTTCAATCCATCGGCTGATACATCAAACTAGGAGGATCCCTCGGCCGTGATATCTATTTACCGGCCGCGGGATCCATCTCCCTAGGACAGTTCATTTTGTTTTCTGCTTATTTTGATGCATGCTTTCAATTATCGTACTGGCTCACCTTATCAATTGTTAAAGGCTAAAAACCAGATTATGTGTTAGAATTAAATAAAGCAAATATACATTGTATGTCGAACGATTATAGGCCAGTCTCACGACTAGGTAAAAAGGGGTGCCTAACACCTTCCCCTTATTGTACTATTGGCTCCCGTACCCGGAATCTCTATCTGTTTTTCCTAGTTTTAATAAACTAGGTGGCGACTCTATTTTGATGATAATCGTTATCATGTGGCGATTTTCTTAGCCATGGGAATATCCACGATCTTGGTTTATGAAGTGGAACCAAACAAGCATGATCAATCTGTCTACAGCATACAGGTGAACAACAAAATAATCAATTAATCCAATTAACGATTCATCTGAAATAAGTCTCAATGGTGATCACAATACAATCTCCAATAACAATGGGGAACCACAACCAAAATCAATAGTACCAAGTGCCAGTGAATAAATCTCTCAAAAATTGGATCCAATATCGAAACTTAGAGTCACCACAAGTAGGCAACCCATGGAACTTTTCCCTAAGAATGATCCGGTCAATAACAACTGTTGAGCATTACTGTAAGGACCCGTATTTTTTGGACATTATTTAAAAGTTTTATAAATGTTAGAAATTGAGGAAAATGTGAAATTTATTGAGTTTATTTGATTTGGGGTTAATGTGTTAGGATTATTATTTGAGGAAGTGAAAGTGTGATTTGTATGGGTGCTAGTATATAAGAGTGGGTGTGTGTGTAGGAGAATAAAGTTCTCAATCCTCTCTCTCTCTCTATCTCCCGACACCTCTCCCTCTCTCGGCTCTCTCTTGCTCTCTTCCTCTCTCACTCAAAAATTCACCGAATCCCATATAAATCCACCTCCATTCCACCCCTCAATCGTAGTCTTGAGCTTAAATTTCGTGGGTTTCGTTTGGAGGAGGAGTATTCAGTTGATTTCGAAGTTCGGAGAGCTAGGGCTTGCTCAAATCGCATGGGTTTCGATTCTTGACTTGAGGTAGGTTTTTCTTACTCTTGTTATGGGTTTATTTGATGATTATGTGCCTAAATCGTGCTTTAGTTTGTTGGAATTTGACTTTGTGCTCATTCTTAGTTTTCTGCAAAATTGCCCGCTATAATGCATTGGTACCAATACCTACTTTTTGAGGTACCGATACCTTGATCTCTGATTGCTCACTGGATTGGTTTGATACCAATACCTACTTTTTGGGGTACCGATACCTTTGGTACCATTACCTACTTTTTGAGTTATTGGTACCAATGACTCAGAAAACTGTTTTGAACTTTGTTGATCATTCGTCGATTGTGTTGATCCCCGATCACTTCTAACACTCTCCAATCACATCCTAATCAACTCTAAACTTGATTACTCGGGTTCCAGTGATTCGTTGATCATTCCAACCCCTACGATACTCGTTAAAGGTAATCTTAGTACCATTGTAAACGAAAAATGTACCGTAAGTTTATTTAGGTGTACCGCAGGTTATACAAGGCATTGTGGTGAGTATGATGGGTAGTCGTGAGTTTGGCTAGTTATCCGAAAGGTAACATAGTAACTCGTATCCTTGTGCTTCATCTTGTTGAGCTCCCTAGGTTCCTTCGACACTCGTCTATAAGTTTCTCATTTAGAACCTAGCAAATGGTGTGTCGTGGAGTCATTTGTGGGTTCGGTACATAACGAAGGGCATCGTGATAGACTTATAAGTGATTTTAGGGTATTTATCAACGTACGATGTGACATGTTTATGAGTTGTATTACATTGTGAATTTGGGAAATGTTATCTGTCTATACATTGAACGATGTTTTGTGTGAGTGTATGATTAAATTGAGAATTCAAATAGAGGGTCCCACAACACAATGTGTGGTAATGCGAGGACTCTAGAGGGCCTGTTACGCAAGCGGTGGTAATGCGGAAACCCAGGTGGAGAGAATTCACTGTAATGCAAGGTGTGGTAATACAGTTGAATGTCTTGCATGATGAAGGGAATTATGATTGACTTTAGAAGTTCATGTCATTGTTTGGACTGTTTACTACTTGAGATTGTGACCATTAAAGAAAGAGATAAACGATTGATTTTATCGAAGTTTTTGAAAAGAAAGAAATTTGGTTTTGGAAAAAAGGTTTTTATTGAAAATCCTCCGATATTCCTGAGCGAATCAACGGTTCCGGTATTTGGGCACAAATCAACGGATTCCGGCTATTCAAGCTCGAATCAACGGAGTTTGACCATTAAAGGGCATGTATTTCTCTACATTACATCTATTCGAAAATAAAGGAATTTTTTTGAAGGAGGATTATGATGATGGATGAAACGGATTTTGATGACTGTGGACACCCCAATTTGGCTCAACGATTATTTCAAGTCCCACCTTAGGGACCATCCCAATGATGAATAGGATATGTGGTTGTTGTGGTTGACTTCAAGAAAGCCTTTGGAACTTTGTGGAACTCTTGAGGGAGTAAGGAACACTTTGGAATTGGATAGGAGTGCCAAGCGACACTTAGAGTGGATAGAAATGTGTTGACACATGTTTTAGCCTTGGTAGCATCGTCGATCTTCAATTAAGTCTTCTTTTTGCCCATTTTTCATAAACTAAACTTCCTTATTTTTGTGGTTGGATTCCACTGTCTTGTAGTACTTTCAAAACCCTCTTTATTGATATATAATAAGCCTTGAACCAATTTGAAACGAGGGAGATACGAGAATTTTAACAAAACAATCCATTTTCTGACCCACTAAGGGTAAAATCGTCATATCTTTTGATGCACTAAATATATTTGATCCAAACCACTTGGGTTAGAAAGTAGACTTAACAAGCTTTCTAACGGTCCAAAGAACACCCAAAACCAAGTTCGGGAATGTCCGGAGCGAGCCCACAAAGTTTGGTCTTTTGCTGGAAAATCCTTTTCTCGGCCGCGAAATCCTTTTCACGGCCGAGACATCCATTTGGCGGCCAGCAGATCGTTGTTTTCTAGGTTCTGGAATGTTCAACAGCTTTTTGATCCGTTCGCCCGAACCCTAGCAGCCACAAACCATTACTTCGGGGCTACGAATACACTTACCATAGAGCTAGGTCTTAAAGCTCTAAACTTCCATATCAATTGGGTTAATCCCGTCCGTTTGATCGGCCATTCGAAAACTTATAAATAGGGGTCCTCTAGAGCTCCGAAATACACATCTCTCCACTCCATGATCCGCCCCCAAACTCTACAGAAATCATCTCCTATCAATCCTCTACAAGAGCCCTAACCTCCCGTGAGTAGCCGCATCCGAGAGTAAAAACCCCCAAAGAACTCACTTTGTTCTAGGGTTTTGTGAAGTTGACCACCACAATCAACCACTATTATCTACAATCAATCGCAATCCAAGCAATCAATCTCTGAGGGATCAAGGTGGTGAGGCCCAGGGGCCTATGGTTTGATTTAATTTCGTCTCTTGCTTTTAATTAGTTCTTCTATTAACTGTTCGTATTCTGGTGTGAGGAAGAACACCAACTGGGACTTCGTTCCCGCGGCTGGTACATCAATCCATCAGGTTCCCTCGGCCGTGAAATCTATTCACCGGCCGTGGAATCCATTTGCTGGAACAGTTTTTCGTTTTGTTTATTCGGATGCATGTGGTTTACTTACTCGTCCTGGTTCACCTTATTAACTGTTTAAAGGCTTAAATAACCGGTTTATTTGTATGGAATCAAATAAAGCAGATATCGGTCTTATGTTGAACGATTATGGGTCAGTCTCACGACTGGGTGAAGAGGGTGCCTAACACTTTCCCCTTATCAAACTTTTGGCTCCGTACCCAGAATCTCAATCTGTTTTTCCTAATTTTTATAAATTAGGTGGCGACTCTATTTTGATGATGACCGCTATCGTGTGGAGATATTCCTAGCCATGGGAATATCCACGATCTTGGTCTATGAAGTAGAAACAAACAAACATGATCATCTGTATGGCGATGCCCCGTTTGGGAGGTGTCTAAAGTTTTTGGCGACTCTGCTGTGGACTTGAGAGCCATAACCAGAAAGTTTAACATGGAATTAATATTTTGCTTTATTTAATTCTTTTTCATGTGCATTGAGCGGGCAACCCACGTTGTGTTCACCTAATATCCCGGCATGTCACGGGCTATGTTAGGAGTTACGTTCCAGCAAACTCCTGACGGAGCACCCTTTGAGACTATCCAAAACCTTGCATATTGTAGAAAGACATAGAACTCTTTCCAAACTAGGACATGAAATATCAAGCAGGTTAGGACTACGTGTTGCATTATATCTCAAACTCTTGTTTAATTCAATGATTATTACTCTGTAGAGTTTTAATTGCTATAAAGATGAATTTCATGCTCTTTTTATTGAGAGTTTGTGATGAAGTCTTTCTCTCTTGAGATAATGAAAAGTCCTTATATTACTCTATCTCTCTTTGGGATAAATTTTGACTTGTGAGAGATTGCCACAGTCCTCAACTGTTAGGAGTTCTAAAAACAAAAGTCTTCTTTTTTTCTCTAGGATTTATAAATATCTTTCTCTATTTCTTCATAATCCTTACTAGGATCTTTTCTAAAAAAAAAGTCTTCTTTTTCCTCTAGGATTTATAAATATCTTTCTCTATTTCTTCTTAATCCTTACTAGGATCTTTACTAAAAAAAAAAAGAGAGATAGTCTTTCATTTTTCCTCTAAGTTTTACAAATTTCTTTCTTTCTTTATTTTCGCCAGCATCTTTAGAAAAAAAAGAGAAAGAGAAAAAAAAAAGTGGGGTTTTTGTCAATCTTGTATCTTGCATGACACATTGTATATGATCACTTGATAACATAATTGTTGCATGATTGTCTGTTGTATTACATTGTTACCTGATCATATAACTTCACAGTATGTTGTTCAACCACATGGTTGCATGCATGGTAAATGGGTCATTATATTAGGGGCAGCTTGCATTCTAGGGGGCAATAGGCGTTGGTGCACTGCACAATCACTTGATTTGAGATGTCTCAACATAAACGTAATTGAGTTTTTGCTTCTTTTAGATTTGCTTTTGGACTTAGCTGTGAGAGTTGTGGCCGCTGAGCTCTCAGAAGCCCTTTCCTCCAGAAGTTGACAGTGCCGTGATCATAATGGAAAACCATGAGGTTGCCCAACAAGTCAAGGACATCAAAGCTGCCTTTACTCGCTCAAAATGAGATCAAATCCTTGATTTTTGATGGACTCTGCCTTTTCCCAAATGCCAAACTGCCAGAGAAGTTCAAGATGCCCGATATAGAGAAGTTCAATGGCACAGGCAATCCCACCAACCATGTTCGCCATATCATCAACACCTTGAAACCTATGGGCCTGAATGATGAACTCATTGCCCAACTTTTTCAAAGGACTCTCACAGGCAATGCTCTCGACTGGTTTCTCACTCTGGACTTCACAAAGTACAAGGGGTGGCAAGAAATTGCCAATGCTTTCATCAATCAATATGCCTACAATGTCTAGATTGAGGTAACCACTCGAGATTTGGAGATGCTCAAACAAAAGCCAAATGAGAGCTTTGCCAATTTTCTTACTAGGTGGAGAAAGAAAGCCGCACAGACAAAAACTCTTCCCTCAGAAGAAGACCAAATCAGAATGGTGGTAAGAAATTTACAGCCACAATTCCTGAGGAACATGTATTCCCAAGCAATTTCTGCTTTTAAGTGCCTCTATGCTATTGGATTGCAAGTTGAAGACGGCCTTAATCAAGGATTACTTGACAATGGAGAAGGCAACCACAAGGTAGAGACAAGCACAAATTCCAACAATGATAGTGGTATAAATATGGTGAGATCTCATCACAAGCATAAGAGGGAATTTTTTCCTCTTGGAATGAAGTTGGAAAATGTGTTCCACATCTTAGAAGCAGCAGGCGATCTGAAACCATTGCAACCAAAATTTCCTAGTAATCTAGCACAAAAGGGTGGGGAGTATTGCAAGTATCACCAAGTGACTGGTCATTCCATTGAACAATGTGGGGCTCTCAAGAATGCAGTCCAGGATCTCATCGATCAAGGGATAGTTGATGCAACCAAGCTGGATGATTGAGAAGCGGCAGCCAAATTCTGTCATGTGCTTTGAGTCAGTTTTGTTTAGGCCTTTCTTTTGGCCCTTATTTGCTTCTTTTTAGGGTTTAAGTCTCGAGTTTGTTCTCCTTTAGGAATTTGAGTCTTGAGTTTACTTTCCCTTGAAATTAAAGTCATTTTGTTCATCATGATTTTGGACCAACTCTTTGCACTCAACATTAAATGTGAATCTCTCCCAGAATATGAATCTCCTTAAACATGAACTACGAATGGCCTGATTCTCTTTAGAGATACGTAGGCACCTTAGGGTCGGCCACATTTTTGAAAACATTTTCTCTTGTGCTAATTTGTTGCCATGGAATACTCATGATAACATTAAAGTGTTGAAAACAATCCTCAAGGGTTTCAAAGTAATCTCATGATATCGCTTGAAACACATCATAAATCACTCGAGTTGTCAAATGCAAAGAATGAGTTTTGACACATGTCATTCATGTTGAGTTGAGGGGGAGTTGAAAATATTTGTGTGCTCTCATGGAGCCGCTCATAGGAGAAACATATTATTGATAGAAGGGAAGAAAATGAGCTCACTAGATTGAAAACCCTCAAGGGCGGTTTAGGCAAAAGTTAGAGCATAAAAACAAAATGAAAATTTAGCCATGTCTCCATGCAACCACTTTGAGTCTCAAGACTTGTCCTCGATTTTGAAGAACCACTTGGTAAAACATCAAAGCCTCTTAATCTCTTGGTTAGGATTCTAGTTGGTCTATCGCATGATTCAAAATGAAGAAAGGCCATAATTTCTCTATCCAAACACTTATCCCTTGCTAGCCACATTGAGCCTCTGAATAGTTTTTTTCAAATAAAGCCCGCTAGACAGCCATCCCCCACACTGGGGTAGATAAAAATTCAATGAGAGATGACTACAAAACGGAAAGTAAGCATCCCGTCACACAAGGGGGTTTTGAAGAAGAAAAGAAAAACATCATCCCTTCCAATCCAAAAATATGGGACATTTTGAAGAAACATCTCCCTCTCATACAAAATAGAACGATTAGATGGCTGCTTGCTTTTGGAACCCAAGCATGAGTAGAAAGTAGGTTTGAGCCGTTATATCCCTTCCTTTCTTAAGCCAACACCCTAACCTACAATATGGTCCATAATAAAGTCCTCTCGGATTGAAGAACGCGACTTAGCGATAAGGTCCTAGATACTAGGGGCATAACCAATGTGGAAGGTATGGACAAGGAAAAGCGGTATGAAGCAAAGGGGCCCAACTACATCCCCCTTAGAAGCGCACAATCTCCCATGAGGCGTGCAGTGGTCTCTTATCAATCCAACTCAAAGTAGTCAATTCACCCTAAAGCAATAAACTCGCTAGGGTCATATGTTCGTGGAACAGTTTTGCGTCTCTTGACGACTGAATGGTTTGAATGTGAATCATGTAGGTAAAATGATGTGGTTTTGAAATCCTCAAGGAAAAATTTTAAAAATTGATTTTATCATAAGCATTTTTGACACAACAATACAAGCACAATTACTTATTTGCAAATTTTCACGGAGATAACATGGGTTTCCCATTTAATGAGGAGTGTATCTAGAAGGTCCCTTGGCCATACAGTGTGTTAGCAGCGTTACTAGAGTGTTGCAATCTTTCAAGTCTCTTGGATCTCATCGTCTACTTTGTCGTAGCTGTTTGGCTAGTATAGAGTTTGTTGCCATCTTGTGGTGTAGGAGAAGCACCAGCTTGAGTACGCGAAAGTTGATATATCCCAAAACACTTGTTTGCATATCACCACAATCACATAGTTGCTTGATGTGTAGTTTAGGCAGTTGCGTTGGCCTCTTGGCTCGTACAGTTGATTTGTCTACATGAGCACCTCACTGTTTAGTCTTATCTAGACATTTCCCTGGGCCTCTTTGGCCCGCACATTTGATTCGCTTTCATGTCTTTGTAGTTGTTGTGGTTGTTTGGTCTTGCATTGGTCTCTTGATCTAATACTTAATTTTTGTCTTCACTACTACATGTTTCTTGCATTATGAATGTGTTTGATTATCTGTTGGTGTGAGGCCTCTTGGCTCTTGTAGACACCCCAATTTGGCCTAACGATTATTTCAAGTCCCAACTCGGGACAATCCCGATGATGAAACGGATACAATGATTGCTGATTGCTTCCTTGAGAACCTTAGGACTTTCGGTAAGAACTTTGAGCCACTTAGAGGACCCAATTCAAAGCCATACAGCCTTTCAGACAGAAATACAGAAGCCTAGGAGAATCCATCTGTCGGCCGTGACATCGATCCCACGGCCCCAACATCATTTCCTCACCCGAGCAACCTGTTGCTAGCAAAATCTCCCTGAGAGATCAATCCCTCGGCCGCAAGATCTATCCTTCGGCCGAGACATCCATTCCTCGGCCGTGATATCCTTTACTCGGCCGCCAGATCGACCTTTTTCCAGACTCTGGAACGTGTTCTGTCAGACGTTTGATCCGATTACACTACCTTTCCGATGCGTTCGGGCTACGCTCAGAGATTACGACGTAGAGTTAGAGATGCATTGCAATTGCAATTGCCATCTCGTGATTTGATTGGCCGGAGTGAGTCACCAATTGCCTATATAAAGGGCCTTTGGACTCCGAAAATAAACACACGAAATTCATAGAGTACACACTCTCTCAAGCCACGAAACCCTGCCAAAATACTCTCTCAAACCCACTCTTCAAAAGCCCTAACCTCCCGAAGGCAGCCGTCAATCCGGCGATCAAACCCCGAAGTTCAAACCCTAACCCTAGGGTTTTCAGTCAAGCAATCAGTCAATCACACCCAATCCGAAGCAATCAAGCAACTGAGGGATCAAGGTGGTGAGGCCCAACGGCCTCTAGTTTGTCTTATTCACTATCTTTTTGACTAATCGTAACGTTTTGATTATCTGTTAATCTTTCTGTCTGGTGTGAGGAAGAACCTTGACCAGGGCTTCGATCCCTCGACCGGTACATCAAACTAGGAGGATCCCTCGGCCGTGACATCCATTCACCGGCCGCGGGATCCATCTCCCTGGGACAGTTTTGTTGCTTTCTCTGCTTTCTGAATGCATGCTTTAATTATCGCACTGGCTCACTTTGCTTACTGTTTAAAGGAATAAATAAACAGACTATATGTTGGAATTAAACAAAGCATCTATACGTCTTATGTTGAATGATTATGGGCCAGTCTCACGACTGGGCAAAGAGGGGTGCCTAACACCTTCCCCTTATTGTACTTTTGGCTCCCGTATCCAGAATCTCTATCTGTTTTCCTAGTTTTAATAAACTAGGTGGCGACTCTATTTTGATGATAACTGCTATCATGTGGCGATGTTCCTAGCCATGGGAATGTCCATGATTTTGGTTTACGAAGCAAGCAAACAAACATTGACCTAATCTGTATGGCGATGCCCCGTCTGGGAGGTGTCTACAGTTTTTGGCGACTCTGCTGGGGAATATGAGAGCCATAACCAAAAAGTTCAACATAAGACTAATAAATGCCTTGTTTAATTCATCTATCATATGGATCGAGCGGGCAACCCGTTGAGTTCACCTGATATCCCGGCATGACACGGGCTATGTTGGGGGTTCCAGCAAACTCCACAGTCACTCGTACCTAGTGGTATATCAAAAAGGGAATCACCCAATCACCGCCTATGATGGGCTCGTGAGAGGATTGGTGCCCTTTGACAACGGAGCACCCTGAGACTACCAAAACCTTGCATGTATTAGAAAGCCATAGAACTTATCAAACTAAGACAGGAACCTACTTGCATTTTCGCTTCCAAAGTTCTTCCTCACACCTTGTACCATCTGTTGTTGTAATTAACTCTTTCTGTGCAGAAGGGTTGGGATTTCCAGCCCAAATCCTAACCCTACACAAGCCAAGTACTGACTTACAGGTACTCTACTTTTCAAAGCAGACACAATAAATAAAACAAAGAAGCAACCACATCCAATTTTATAATCTTACAACACCCGAAGTCACGCCAAACAGAGGTCTTTGCAACCGTCCCGTCTGTCACTCTCACCGGCCAAAACACCTACACTGCTACGGTCCCAATCACTTCCAGGGACTCCGCGGTCATCTCCTCAACAAACTCAATCATCTACCAAATCCTAAGCTTCATCAAGTAATCCTCCCACTCTCATGACAGATAACGACGCCATCATTGCTAATCACCAAGCTCAAAGTCGCTACCTTACTAGCAGAGAAAGCAGCAAGAGATGCTGAGAACGAAGAGAAATCGGTGGAAGATGAGAATCCTCAAGAAGTGGTATTGGCAGAAAACCCTGAATTGGCCAAACAATTCAAGGAGATCAAACGTACTCTGGCCCGTTCACAAGGGGACCAAATTCTAGATTTTGAAGGACTCTGCCTTTTTCCAGATTCTCAACTATCTGAAAAGTTCAATAGAACTGGCAATCCCACTAGCCATGTCCGCCCTGTCATCAACACTTTGAAGCCAATGGGCTTGAATGATGAGCTCATTGTTCAGTTATTTCAAAGAACTCTTACTGAAAGCACTCTCAATTGGTTTCTCACTTTGGAGTTTGTGCACTATCATACTTGGCCAGAAATTGCCAATGCTTTTGTCAAGCAATATGCATACAACGTTCAAATTGAGTTAACAACTCGAAATTTGGAAATGACTAAGCAAGAATCGAACAAAGACTTTGCAACCTTTGTGGCTAGATGGAGAGAAAAAGCCGCCAAGAACCGCCCCTCTGAGGAAGATCAAGTGAGAATAGTCGTCAAGAGTTTGCAGCCCAAGTACCTCACGCACATTTGCACTCAGGCTATCATTGATTTCAAGCACCTGCATGCTACTGGGCTGCAGATTGAAGAGGGGATCAAGCTAGGCCTCATTGGGAAAGAAGAAAACTCCTCCAAAGGAAACCTTCCCAACCCGTACATCTCCTGCCTCCGTCAACACCCTTAACTCAACCTTACCACAAGACCCTTTTCAAAATTAGCTCATCCTGAAGCTCAAATCGCCCCCGTCGCAACTTTGACCCTCTCTATATGACCTCATCTCAAGCCTTAGCCATTCTGAGCCGTTAGGAGCATCTCAAACCTTTAAACAAACCACTTCCTCAGCCACCCTATGGCCCAAACCATGATCCTAACAAACAGTGCGCCTACCACCAACACCTTAGGCATGAAACAGATAACTACATGCGTCTCCGCCATGACATTCAAGATCTCATTGAAAGCCAAACTATAAAACTTCCAAAACCTGATGTGCAAGCCAATCCACAATGCTGAACCACCACCCCGAAACATCGATCTCATAAACCTATCTCACAACCCCACATACAATCCTGGCCAATACATTGTCCAAAACAAACCAAGCCAAGCCAACCTTTACCTTCCCAGAGGAGGATGAATGTTTCATGATGGAGGAGGAAGAAAACAATGAGTCCGATCAATCGGAAGTGATCGATCCTAACATGTCTAACAAAAGTAATGAGGAAGAACAAGCAAAGGGGAAAGTGACTTTGACGAAATGGAAGGAGAATGCGATGATCCACTCGATGGAATCTCCTTAACATCACTATTCGGCCAAGTGGAAGTAACTAATCTCTCTTATGATTGCATAATCAACGAGAAGGAAAAAAAGAGGTGATGAAAACCCAGACTGACATTTCCATTTGGGGGACTACTCATGTCTCAAAGAGGTAGCCACCGTGCAAGCCATGAAGATGGATCCAGTACAAAGGCTCTGTTTGGAAAAGAAGAGGGTGGAAAAGAGTATAAAGTTGCGAAAGGCAAAGGTTTTGAAAACAACCTCGAAATGCTATAGTAGCTACGAAGTCGCAACATGGCAAAAAAACATTAAACATTGCTTTTATCAAGCTAAAACATGTTTTGAGCCCCTGCTTGGGCATTTAATTTCTACCAAGTGAATTCCTGTTTCATCCTCTAGACTATGCTTATTCAATGATTTATTGCCTAAATTGCAATTACCAATACACTATAGTCTCTTTGCCAAACAAGGGAAATTTCAAGGAATCAAGTTCCTTGTGTCGCTGACAAAAAGGAAGGAAATGATGAACTCTAGTTGCTTAAGAAACTAGGTTTTTGTCAAAACTTAGAAAGAAGACACTATCTCTGCGAGAACACTTAGGGTTAGCTCGCTCATTATGAAGGTACAAACACAAGGGAGATTTAGAAAAATATCTCCATCAAATTCCTCTCCGAAACGCAGAAACCCTCTTGAGAGAAGCGCTTGTTGGGTAACCTGAAAACCCAAGCAAAAGTAAGAGCAAAGCCTGCTAGGGAAAGAAAATGCAAAAATGCAGCCTAGGCAAAAGTTAAGGCATTCAAAGAAAAGCTCGCTAGGGACTCAACCTCCATTAGGTAACCTAGGCAAAATCAAGAGCATGTGAGAAGAAAAACCAAGAGTGAAAACCCAACCCCCAAAGGTGGTGATCTTGGAATTACGTAAAAGGCCTGATTCCCTGATTAGGGATACGTAGGCAATCTCTCATTCGAGATGCGGCCCAAACATTTGGAGAGAAGGAAAAACATCAACAGATTTGTACTCAATGATAGGTATAGCTAACCCTGCGTATTGAGCTCGCAAAAGATGAGTATGCTTTTCTCGAAGAATTGGCAACAGCAATAGACACGAGAGCTATAGGTCATCCCCTCTAACCTAAAGGTAATTGACACAATGAGCAAGATACCTTGAAAACTCCCGAGTTTGGCAATCGGACTATGAAACATGGCAAAAGCAAAAGGCAAGAAAATCAAAACCAAGCATAAGAAGGAAGAGAAAAGAGGATGCCACTTGGCCAAAACAAAATCCACCTTTGGAAAATCAAAGTAACGGCCGAAGAATCAATACATCGGCCATAATATCAATTCTTTAACCGAGTAATCGATTCTTCGGCCAATATTTCATTTTCACACAAATTGCTGTCTATCAGCAGATACTTGTTCAAAAAGCCATGTTCTGACTATCGCATGCAAACTCAAGACATCTAGGGGCATAAAAAGCATTTCTCATTTCATGAACAAAAGCTTGCCTACGAAATCATCACTGTGGTTGCTTTCACTATACAAATACATTTTCTGCTTCTTTCTTTACTAACCATGAACAAGAAAGAAAAAGAAAATCCTAAAGCTGGTCGTAACAACGTCTTCAAGACAATCTCTGAGACAAAGAAGGGGATTGCTGATTATCCTCCCCACTGATAGCTGGTGCTCATTCAACCTCAAGCTACAAGGAAAAGAATGCAAAACAAGGGGCAAGCACCAAGCGCCTCTTCTCCGTCATCAAAATGGAAGGAGACAAAGGAAAGGGCCCGTGGCCAAACAAGAGCAACTGAAGGAACAGCAGGCAGAACCAAGGAAAAATGGCAGTACTCCATACAGTCACCTGCCTAAAGAAGCAAACCCGCCTAGATCTGAGCATTCTCCAAGTCTACTTTGGACATCGAAGAAGTAGACCTCATCAACGCCGGAGGGGGATGAGGAACAAACTAAAGATCCTCAGCACGCGGGCGCCACTGGCTGGCCACCCGATCACATAAGTACCAGGCTTAACAAAAGGGACCCTCGAACAGGCTACGAGTACAATCTGGAACCCTGGAACGTGCAAGAGGGGTGTCCTCTGATACACCACTCTGAGGGTCGAACCTCGCCTACAAACAAAGTCTAAATCAGCCACAGCACAGAGGAATGGAGATCTAAAGACAAGGAATGCAAGGGGTACCTGGTCAACCGTCAATCGGATCAAAACTCGTCGCCAAGGCTCAAAATTGGCAACCGTGGCTTCCGTTGCCCCACCAACCATCGCTCGTAGTAAGGGAAAAATCATAGCAAGAAAAGAAGAAGGATATACCTCAAGTACTCGGTAGTGACCGCCAAGAGCCCTGTCCCATGAACAAGCCCTAAGGAGGCCATACAAGGTGGCCAAGACAGATGCTTCCCAATCAAGCCCCCAAACAGCCTCCAAATACTGCAAAGGGGTTAGAGACTGCCTATGCACTGAACTATCCTTGTTGACAAACAACGAGGTAGAGAAGAAAGGCCCGTGTCAACTACTCAACACTCACCTGAGTCAAGATATCAACCTTCAGAAAAGTCTTGATCAGCCAAGAGACGTCAACATGACCACGCGAGTGAAGAGGGGGCACCTTGCCCAAGAACCACTCTAAATCCCCTACTCGCTCCCAAAACCTAGGGTTAACCCAAAGAGGAGCTCCACCTACTCATAGGCCAGTAAGCAAAGAAAAATCACCTGGCGTGATCGTCATCTCGCCAACAGAAGGAAAGTGGAACGTGTTGGGAGTATCCCACCACCTTTCAACCAGCGAGGTCATCAACGACCAATCCATCTTCGGAAGATTGAGGCCCAAAATAGACGGCTCAAGACCAACAGCGCGTACTAACTCCCGAGTCTGCTTTGGCAACGTCACAAACCACTTGTGCACCTCTTTGCCTCCACTACGAGCCTCCAGTCTCCTATTTCTCTGCCAAGGACAAAAAGGGAGTTAATCTCATAATTGCATAAACAAATAAAAAGCTAGGGGCATCAAATCAACGTTTAAAAAGCATGCATTGCCTAAACAGGGGGCACAGTTATCTTAACTTCTTTAAACAGAACAATTTCGACCCAACCATGGGTCCTTCTCATTCACGCCCCTGGCTAAGAGGGATCTCATCCCGCAAATCAAAACAAAAAACAAAAAAAAACTCACTTTTGATCATGCAAATCAAAAACTCCGAACTAAAGCAAACTTTTTGCTTTTCAGGAAGCTTACCGAAACATTGAGGACGCTCAAGTGCTGTTCAGCGGCTCTACGCCCACACCTCAACAGCTCTATGCCACGCCATGTGCACAACCTCGCGCTCAGCAGGCCAGCAAAACAATCTGTGGCTTCCACTCAGAAGGCGTTTATATTGCTAGCTTCCAGAAAGCGCTTATGTTGCCAGCTTGCAAAAATCATTTAGCCACCAGAAGACATTTGAGTCGCTAGAAGGCGTTTGGCCTCCGGAAGGCACTCCCAGCAGTGGAAGTAATGGAAATCTCCCTAACAAATTGGAATATGGTCAAGAACTAGCATTGGGGGCAATCCCGAGCATACACAAATCTAGCCTTGGGGGCATATCCAAGCATAAGGGAGTTCACTCTCCACAAACTGCTGGCCGAAGCAAATCAAGACACTCAGTAGCTCTGCTACTTATCACTATCAAACATCTCAACGGCTCTACGCCCACCATCTCATTACTCCAGCAGCTCTACGCTCGCTAGCCTTGTGCACAAGTCATCCGACAACACCATGCTCCTTGCATCACCGACCGCTCAGCAGTTTCGAACTCATCACCATCAAATCGTCCAGCGGCTATAAGCCTGTGTCCACCTTCTCAACAGCTTCCCTATCAATTCAACAGGCTCGAAGCCTATTTCTGTCATCTCAGCGGCTCAAAGCCCATTTTAAAAACATTCAGCAGCTCTACATTCACCATCTCGACAGTAGGCTCTATGCCTATATTCGAGCAAACTCAGCGGCTCTATGCCTGTATCAAATCAGCGGCCCTGTGCCTACCATCTCTGCCACCTTAGCGGCTCGAAGCCCATTATCGACAGGCTCTACGCCCATGTTCACTCATTCAGCGGCTCCAAGCCCACTACCTCAACTGGCTCAAAGCCATAACGACTATCTCAACCGGCTCGAAGCCGTAACAACCAATCCAACGGCTCTACGCCCTTATTCACTCACTCAACCGGCTCGAAGTCGTAACAACCAATCCAACGGCTCTACGCCCGTATTCAAAACAATCTCAGTGGCTCGAAGCCCATTACCTCGACAATCTCAGCGGCTCGAAGCCCATTGCTTCAACAGGCTCGAAGCCTATATCTACCATCTCAACTGGCTCAAAGCCATAGCAACTCACTCAGTGGCTCCAAGCCCTCAACTCAGCGGCTCCAAGCCCACTATCTCAACTGGCTCGAAGCCGTAACAACCAACTCAGCGGCTCCAAGCCCATTATCAAAACTGGCTCGAAGCCATAAACAAGCAAATCTCAAACAGGCTCTACGCCGCCCCAACAATCAAGACATCTATTCTCAGGCTCTACGCCTGAATGCTCAAAAATCTAACATTTTTGAATGCTCAAGCTCTACGCTTGGATGCCCAACCACTGTGTACTGGATGCTCAAGTTATACACTTGAATGCTCAAGCTCTACGCTTGGATGCCCAACCACTGCGTACTGGACGCTCAAAGCCTGTACTTTGAATGCTCGGATTCTACCGTCCGAATGCTCGAGCTCTACGCTCTGAATGCTCAAGTCCGGAACTTGATAGAAGCTCTAAGCTTAAAAACAAACACACACGCACGGGCCCGTGCACATATTGCATTATCACATCGAGTCTGCATCATCATATTTGTTCACATCTAACAACCATCATCACACATATACATTCTGCATATCTCTCATGAAACAGGTCAATCCTGCAATCAACCGGCTCTACGCCTCGGTTCTATTGATCGATTCAGCGCCTCGATCCTTTGGCTCCACGCCAACACTTATGATGGAAAAGCTCCGTGCACAGACCATTAGAATACAACCTGCTCTACGCTTCGGTTCAAAACACGTCAAGCTCTAAGCTCCGACAACTCAGGCCCTCGCCTCAAGACTGCAGCAGGCTCCACGTCTCAATCTAATCACCTCAGGCTCCATGCCTCGATTCCTTCACCTCAGGCCCTTGCCTTATACCAGCTCCGCGCTTCGGTTCATTACGTCAAGCTCAAAGCTCTGACACCACAGGCTCTCATCCTGATCATTACCAGCTCCGCGCTTCGGTCCCATCATGCTCTGAGCTCACCTCAGGCCTCCGCCTCATAAACCACAGCAGGTTCCACGCCTCAATCTAGTCACCTCAGGCTCTCGCCTTATGATCAAACACCAGCTCCGCGCTTCGGTCCTATCCAATCTCCTCAGGCCTTCGCCTCAAGACTGCAACAGGCTCCACGCCTCGATTCCATCACTCTCCAGGCCTTCGCCTTATGACTACAACCGGCTCCGTGCCTCGGTTCCCTCATCACCAAAGCTCCGCGCTCCATTTACTGGCCTTGCGCCTCCATATCTCAAAAGCAACCGGCGTCCAACTCGTCCCCAGCAGATGGTTTGGATTCCGCCCCATTACATCAATCCCTTCCAGCTCATTCGCAAGGATAGGCTACTCTACTGAGCTCCTTTCAGTCAAAGTAAGGATGATCAAGAAAAGCAAACGCACATGCAGTGTACTGATCTACCCCAAAATACTAAGGAAGCTCTCTGCAAAAACTCCCTAGGAAGCCCCGCGCTCCTTCAACTATTCTTCGCCAAAACCCTGGCTCTGTCTAGGTACGTCACACTACGGCTTTTTAAGCCCTAAGGTACGTCTTCTGTCTCTAAACCCTCCAAACTTTTATTTTGTTTTATTGCCCGAACTACGATTGGTCTGAATTTCCCTTGTGGAATACGTAGGCAGCCTCCCGGCCCGACCATAACAAAACCTTTTTCAAAAACCCCTTGGAATAGTGGTTGGACCAAATTGAGTTACTTTTTACAGCTTTGACTCTTACTCAAACATGTCTCGCGATCCGTCTGAGTTCAGTCAAAGAGGGGCATCTATAGACACCCCAATTTGGCCTAACGATTATTTCAAGTCCCACCTTGGGACAATCCCGATGATGAAACGGATACAATGATTGCTGATTGCTTCCTTGAGAACCTTAGGACTTTCGGTAAGAACTTTGAGCCACTTAGAGGACCCAATTCAAAGCCATACAGCCTTTCAGACAGAAATACAGAAGCCTAGGAGAATCCATCTGTCGGCCGTGACATCGATCCCACGGCCCCAACATCATTTCCTCACCCGAGCAACCTGTTGCTAGCAAAATCTCCCTGAGAGATCAATCCATCGGCCGCAAGATCTATCCTTCGGCCGAGACATCCATTCCTCGGCCGTGATATCCTTTACTCGGCCGCCAGATCGACCTTTTTCCAGACTCTGGAACGTGTTCTGTCAGACGTTTGATCCGATTACACTACCTTTCCGATGCGTTCGGGCTACGCTCAGAGATTACGACGTAGAGTTAGAGATGCATTGCAATTGCAATTGCCATCTCGTGATTTGATTGGCCGGAGTGAGTCACCAATTGCCTATATAAAGGGCCTTTGGACTCCGAAAATAAACACACGAAATTCATAGAGTACACACTCTCTCAAGCCACGAAACCCTGCCAAAATACTCTCTCAAACCCACTCTTCAAAAGCCCTAACCTCCCGAAGGCAGCCGTCAATCCGGCGATCAAACCCTGAAGTGCAAACCCTAATCCTAGGGTTTTCAATCAAGCAATCAGTCAATCACACCCAATCCGAAGCAATCAAGCAACTGAGGGATCAAGGTGGTGAGGCCCAACGGCCTCTAGTTTGTCTTATTCACTATCTTTTTGACTAATCGTAACGTTTTGATTATCTGTTAATCTTTCTGTCTGGTGTTAGGAAGAACACCGACCGGGGCTTCGATCCCTCGGCCGGTACATCAAACCAGGAGGATCCCTCGGCCGTGACATCCATTCACCGGCCGCGGGATCCATCTCCCTGGGACAGTTTTGTTGCTTTCTCTGCTTTCTGAATGCATGCTTTAATTATCGCACTGGCTCACTTTGCTTACTGTTTAAAGGAATAAATAAACAGACTATATGTTGGAATTAAACAAAGCATCTATACGTCTTATGTTGAATGATTATGGGCCAGTCTCACGACTGGGCAAAGAGGGGTGCCTAACACCTTCCCCTTATTGTACTTTTGGCTCCCGTATCCAGAATCTCTATCTGTTTTCCTAGTTTTAATAAACTAGGTGGCGACTCTATTTTGATGATAACCGCTATCATGTGGCGATGTTCCTAGCCATGGGAATGTCCATGATTTTGGTTTACGAGGCAAGCAACCAATCGAGCAAACAAACGTGATCAATCTGTATGGCGATGCCCCGTTTGGGAGGTGTCTATAGTTTTTGGCGACTCTGCTAGGGATATGAGAGCCATAACCAAAAAGTTCAACATAAGACTAATACATGCCTTGTCTAATTCATTTATCATATGCATCGAGCGGGCAACCCGTTGAGTTCACCTGATATCCCGGCATGACACGGGCTATGTTGGGGGTTCCAGCAAACTCCACAGTCACTCGTACCTAGTGGTATATTAAAAAGGAAATCACCCAATCGCCGCCTATGATGGGCTGGAGAGAGGACTGGTGCCCTTTGACAACGGAGCACCCTGAAACTACCAAAACCTTGCATGTTTTAGAAAGCCATAGAACTTATCAAACTAAGACAGGAACCTACAGGCTAGGAACCTACTTGCATTTTGCTTCCAAGTTCTTCCTCACACCCATTGTATATGTATGTTGTAAAATTTCTCTTTTGCAGGTTAAACCTTAGTAATCTCTCTAAGTCAAATAAACAGTAGGTAAGATTAATCAATCTAACTAAAGCAAAAACCTTTTCAGGAAAAATGACTGCATCACTTCTCATGTCTGATTCGCACTTTCAAGTTGTCACCAAGCTGTCTGGCCCGCTCCACTTTGCTGTTGAAGACTTCAATCCCTCCAAATACATCACTCCAGTAAGTCAACCAAAGCCTATAGTGGCTATCATTGAAGACAACCATGTCATGTTCGCTGGAACGGTTTATGAGGAAGAAATAGAAGACCTGATCGAAGAAGAAGGGCTTCGCAGGGTTCCAATCTATTTTTATGACCCCTATGCACCTACCGACGACTATTGGCCAATAGACGAGGTCAACAATCTCGAAACTGAAGAGGCAAAGGAAGAAGAATCTGTCGACAATGACCCACTAGACGAAATATCACTAAACCTACTCTTTGATGAGGGGGTCACCAACAATGAAATAAGGGTGATCCACCCCATCACAGATAGCTTTGGTAATTGGTGGGGTTTTGTTGGCACACGACGAGTCGACAATAGCGACGAAGCAGAGATTGAAGCTCAATTGGAAGAAATAACAGCGATAGCAAATCAAATGGCCCTCCAAGACTTGCAGGGTGACAATGATGAAAATGCGAATCAAGGTGACAGTGAAGTACTGGTGATCGACCTTGGTGATGAAAAAGACTGCTCTAAGCTGATTGTGGATGCTGAAAAATGGGCTTACCCTAACTGGACCGTGGAACACACTCTGAAATACAAAATGAAAAGTGCTAATTCTGATCTTAGTTCTGATTCCGATTCCGACTACGAGTCGACTCAGTCCGAGTCAAGCTTTTCATCTTTTGAAACTACTAAATCTAGTGAGGAAAACCTGGTCAAAATACCAAGGCATAGCATTTACTTTGAGTTCGACTCTGAAATGTCTTTTGATAATCTTAGCAATGAGAAGGAAGATTTAGAGTATTTCACTTTGCCTATGATCAATTGTGTGGATTCCGACAAACCAAACTTTGAGGAAGAAATTCCAAAAGAAATTCTAGAATTCATCGAGAGAGAAGAAGAAAGGCACGCTAAACCTTTTTCTGAGGAAATAATCATAGCAAACGTAGGCTCTGAAAACGAGTCCAAAATGGTTAAAATTGGTGCCGCACTATCCCCTCAAGAAAGTGAAAAACTAATCCTTTTGCTAAAAGAATACAAAGATGTTTTTGCCTGGTCTTACGAGGACATGCATGGAATAGACCCTGAAATTGTTCAGCATAAAATTCCTCTTCATCCTGATGCAAAACCAGTTAAACAAAAACTGAGACGTATGCGCCCTGATTGGGTCCTAAAGATAAAAGAAGAAGTCACTAAACAAATCAACGCCGGTTTTCTCATAGTCACCGAATATCCACAATGGGTAGCTAACATCGTTCCTGTAACAAAGAAAACTGGAGGAATCAGGGTCTGCGTAGACTTCCGAGATCTCAACAAAGCCAGTCCAAAAGATGACTTCCCATTACCTCACATAGACGAGCTAATAGATAACACCGCAAGCCATGCATTGCTATCCTTCATGGATGGATTTTCTGGGTATAATCAAATCCTTATGTCTCCTGAGGATAGAGAGAAAACTACCTTCACTACACCTTGGGGAACCTACTGCTACCGAGTGATGCCATTTGGGTTGAAGAATGTTGGAGCCACTTATCAGAGGATGGCCACAACACTGCTGCACGACATGATGCACAAAGAGGTCGAGGTGTATGTCGACGATATGATAGTCAAATCAAAGGAAAGGGAAGGACACTATGGAGCACTCCAAAAGTTCTTTGAGAGGATTAGGAATTACAAGCTACGTCTTAACCCTCAAAAATGCACTTTTGGGGTAACAGCTGGAAAGATGTTGGGATTCCTCATCACTCAAAGAGGAATCGAGGTAGACCCTTCCAAGATATAGGCTATCATGGAGATATCACCGCCTAGGACAGAGAAGGAAGTAAGGAGTTTCTTGGGGAAGGTACAATTCATCAGCAGGTTCATTTCCAAGCTCACAACCACCTGTGAACCTCTTTTCAAGCTACTGAAGAAAGGTACTGATTTTGAATGGAGCCAAGACTGTCAGCAAGCGTTCGAGGCAATTAAAGAATATCTTCAGAATCCACCTGTACTGTCGCCGCCTATCCCTGGGAAGCCATTGATTCTGTATCTCTCAGTAACAGACACGTCCATGGGATGTATGCTAGCGCAAGAAAACGACGCCAAAGTAGAGTGCGCCATATACTACCTCAGCAAATGATGGATTATGAGACAAGGTACACTCCCCTCGAGAAAACCTGTTGGGGGCTAGTATGGGCCACAAAGAAACTGAGGCACTACCTGTTAGCACATCCGGTGGTGCTGGTCTCTCGTTTAGACCCAATCAAGTATCTTTTCGAAAAGCCAGCACTTATCGGAAAGCTAGCTAGGTGGTTATTGCTGCTAGCAGAGTTCGACCTCAAATACATGACAAGGAAATCAGTAAAAGGAAGAGCTGTGGCAGAATTCTTGGCAGATCACCCTGTGACAGAGGCCGAGGCAGAGGACTTCATGTTCCCCGACGAGGACATCTTATGTCTCTTAGACAACACCTGGCAACTTTACTTTGATGGAGCATCAAACCGATGTGGATATGGCATAGGGATATTGCTAGTTTCCCCAAACGACTCCCACATCCCTTTGTCATATAAACTGAGGTTTGAGGTCACTAACAATCAAGCTGAGTACGAGGCTTGTATTGCTGGAATGGAGGCAGCCCTAGAGCTAGGGGCAAAGAGGGTAGAAGTCAGCGGGGATTCAAATCTGGTCGTATCTCAAGCCAGAGGAGACTGGAAGGTCAAGGAAGATACACTGAAGCTATATCACTCTGTGCTGGAAGATCTAATTCCACAATTCGATTCTGTTATCTTCACACACACTCCTCGAGTGAGCAATAGATTTGCAGATGCACTAGCGACATTAGCATCTATGGTCGAAATACCCCTGGGATTCACAATGCGGCCTCTCATGATCGAACAAAAAGTTAAACCAGCATGTGAATGCACCTTTACCGAGGAAGGTGAAGACGATGGCAAGCCATGGTACGAAGACGTGAAGGAATTCCTGGAAAAAAGAGAATACCCATCCGAGGCCACCTCGA
This sequence comes from Rhododendron henanense subsp. lingbaoense, assembly GCA_020567845.1. NCBI lineage: Eukaryota > Viridiplantae > Streptophyta > Magnoliopsida > Ericales > Ericaceae > Rhododendron > Rhododendron henanense. Next base: position 27,918,854 of record CM036313.1, read on the forward strand.
AGGACAAAACGGCTCTGCGAAAGTTTGCCGCCCGGTTTGTAATCTGTGGAGGAGCATTGTACCGAAGGGCACACTTGGGTCCAAGTCAACTTTGCGTCACAACGGGGGACAGCCGCAAGGTAATGGAGGAAATACATGAAGGAATTTGTGGGCCACACATGAATGGGGCAACGATGGCAAAGAAGATCCTACGTCAGGGATATTACTGGACTACAATGGAGGCCGACTGCGCTGATTATGTCCGCCGATGTTACAAATGCCAAACTCACGCTGATCGTATGCGTATTCCCCCTACGGAATTGTACAGCATGACATCCCCTTGGCCATTCTCCACCTGGGGGATAGACGTCATTGGAAGTATAAATCCAAAGGGAAAATACAAACATCAGTTCATTCTGGTGTCCATTGACTACTTCACCAAATGGGTAGAAGCAGCTTCTTATGCTACCCTCAAAGCCACTCATGTAGCCAAATTTATTCGCACTAATATCATCTATCGATATGGTGTACCTCATGAGTTCGTCTATGACAATGGATCGCACTTCAAGGGGGCGACAAAGAAGCTTTTCGCCGAATTTGGAATACAGAATCATCGGTCATCTACTTACCGACCTCAAACTAATGGAGCAGTTGAGGCTGCAAACAAGAATGTTAAGAGGATTCTGCGGAAGTCTACCGACACTTACACAGACTGGCCAGAAATGCTACCTCTGGCGCTATGGGGATATCGAACAACTGAAAGGACTTCAACTGGGGCCACTCCCTACTCTCTGGTCTATGGAATGGAAGCTGTCTTGCCTTTCGAACTGGAGTTACCTTCGTTAAGGGTTCTAGCTGAGACTGGAATGATGGAAGAAGACTGGGTTCAAAACCGCTACGACGAGTTGGCACTACTAGACGAAAGGAGACTGAGAGCCTTATACCATGTACAAGGTTATCAACGCCGCATTGCACGAGCATTCAACGAAAAGGTGAAACCTAGGGACATCAAGGTATGAGACATGGTACTCAAAGCAATTCATCACCACGTCTCAGACCCAAGGGGCAAGTTTAGACCAAACTGGGGAGGCCCCTACCTTATCAAACGCATACTTTCTGGAGGAGCAACCTACATTGCAGACTTGGATGGAATGGAATTCGCAACGCTAGTCAACATTGACAAGTTGAGGAAGTATTACCCATGAGAGATGCTCGTTGGACCGAAAACCACAAGGGTGGGCGGATCCAAGCAAAAATTAGAGCAGCCTGCTAGGTCGAAAACCCGCAAGGGCGGCTTAGGCAAAAACTAAGGCATAAATAAAACGCTCACTAGACCGAAAACCCGCAAGGGCGGTTTTAGGCAAAGTTTAGAGCACAAAAGGAGAGGAAAATACCCGAGTGGACCCTAATTAAAAACAAAACAAATCCCCTTTTGTTGGAACTACGTTTATGGCCTGATTCCCTCCATGGGATACGTAGGCAATCTCCAAGTTCGAGATTCGGCCACTGCTATCATCATCACTTCCAAAATTTCTAGGTCTATCCTAAAGCATGTTCGCTATCAAATCATGGCAATAACATCTTCAAAATAAAACGACCAAATGTTTTATTATTTCCAAAGAGAAAGGACAAACCAAACCTAAGCAAATTCTTAATCCATGAAAGCTAGAATCAAACAAACATCTTTTAAATAAAATAAAAAAACATAAGCAAAGCGTCAATCTCTAGGTCTTCCTTCTCTTTGCACTACTATCCTCCAAAAGGTTTTTCTTCAACCAGCGTTTGTAAGAACCCGATAGCTTAACAACGAAGTTCTCAGCAACCTCCTGCATCACTCTATTTGGCCAAAGACGCAACATGTTGCGGCGGAAGTTGGCATCATGGATCTTAGAGACGGTATACTCAGGGTCACCCAGGATTGCGGTTTGTTCAGCCCCAAACTGCCTTTGAAAGCGAGCAGGAAAGTAGAAAACGACTTGAGCGATACCAATCGCTGCTACACCAAAATGGTTCATGGTACTCACAGTCATACTCTCTATACCATACCAGGGGCAAACCCATTGAATCCAATCACCTCTGCAAGTCTTCATCCATGCTTCCCAAGCAGCCTCAGTTGGGAATTGCTTAATCATGCGACGCTCCGTGCATTGGTCCGGATTGTGAGTTGAGAGAACAAGGGGAAAATTGTGAGTTGAGAGAACACGTGAGTCAAAACAAAAGAGTGATGAGCGAAAAGATAAACTTGACAAATAAACAAATAAAAGAGAGAACCTGCAATAGCAAAGGACTGTCTGAGAACTGAGCTGTAGGACTACCCTTTATCACATCTAGACCTATCAAGGTCTCTGCCAACACTAAGCCAGCGAAACCCACACGGTTTCTAATTTGCTGAGCAAGGTTAAGCAATACAGGATCAGCAATCAAGGACTGGTTGTGCCATGTGTAAGGAACTGCTACTGACGATGCTATCGGGTTCGTAGAACGCGTATTTATAGAACTAAGTCGAGTCTTAGTCCGAATCGGAATTGGATTCTTAATCCTCAGAATTTCAATCGATCTCTCGGCCGATACTTCGATACGACGGCCGTAGGATCTATCCATCGGCCCGTGAAAATCAGGGTTGACTGCAAGTCAAACCCAGGCAGACAAAACGATCCTTCGGCCGCCAGATCGAAGCCTCGGCCGTGTAATCACTAAATTGGCCGCCAGAACGGCTATTTTACAGACTGTTCCTATGGTTCAGTTCGTTACATTGGAATAACGAATATATCACACGCAAACAACGTAAACACAGCGTACACAATCACAATAGCAGAGCAAAAAGGTTTTTTTGTTTCATATAATGAAAGCTTTTTACATCACAAGGTGGATCATCCCACATTTCCTAAACAAACTATACATCGATTTCCTGTCAAACTAACCTATGCAGGAAGAGAAACAGAAAAGAAACAAAAAGAGGAAGCAGAAGAGGATGCCGAACCCTCTGGTGGTCCGAACACCAGAGACCAGCTGCAAAAAAGAAGAGGACGCCCCTGGGGCGATGTATACCAAAGGAGTACTACGGTGCAGAAGGGACACCACATGGCTCAAAAGAATCACCACATGGCCCAGAAAAACCACCACACCGCGTACCACCGCCACGCCAGGAGCTCCGCATCACGGAAGCAAGCCACCCATGCGAGGGCCCCTAATCAAGCATACCCATGCGAGGGTCCCAAATCAAGCATCAAGACAGGACCAAAAGCAAACGCGGTCTCCCTCCGCGCGCGCAAGCCACGTCGGCATATCATCCATAGCCCAGGGCTGTCGGAAACGAAGAGAAAGGGTGAGAGGAGTTTTCGGTGGGTTTCTCGGATGAAGAGAGAAACCGAGGAAAGAGAGAAATGGAATGAAACGGCTGAGGCCGTGACCTTTTATAGGCCCCTGGAAATGAACCGATTAAGCAGCCGAGACATCGGTTCCTCGGCCGATACATCAATCCTTCGGCCGAGAGATCGATCTCCTGATCCTTCTAATCCATTCCTTTCAGCCCCAATGGATTTTGCTCAGTACACCAACTCAAGCGATTACAGACTTCTAAGTCCTCAACCAACCAAGTAGCCTTGGGGGCATCCTCGAGTCAACACAATGTGATCAAAATTAGCCTTGGGGGCATGCCCAAGCATCAAAGCTCTCTCTCCACAAACTGCTGGCCAAAACAAGTCAAAACACCCAGCAGCTCTATGCCCGTATCCATTATCAAAGAACTCAGCAGCTCCATGCCCATGTTCACCCATATCAACTCACCTAGCAGCTCTACGCTTGCCATTCCAGCGACCATACAACCATCAACTTACTCAGCGGCTCTATGCCCATACTCACTCATTCAGCGACTCTACGCCTTCAACTCAGCGGCCCTAAGCCCATTACCTCAACAGGCTCGAAGCCTATGTTTACCATCTCAGCGGCTCCAAGCCCTCGACTCAGCAGCTCTACGCTCGCTATCACAAACAACAGGCTCTACGCCCGTTATCTCACCACAGCGGCTCCACGCCCACCGTTTCAACTGGCTCGAAGCCATAGCAATCAACTCAGCGGCTCGAGACCCATTATCGACAGGCTCTACGCCTGTACTTACTCACTCATTCAGCAGCACTACGCATGCTATCACTATCTCAGCGGCTCGAAGCCCATTACTCCAACAGGCTCGAAGCCTGTATCTATCATCTCAGCTGGCTCAAAGCCGTAAACAACCAATCTTAGTGGCTCGAAGCCGTAACAACCAACCCAGCGGCTCTAAGCCCATTGTCTCAACTGGCTCGAAGCCGTACACAATCAAACAGGCTCGAAGCATGTGTTCATCATCTCAACTGGCTCGAAGCCGTAAACAAGTAACAGGCTCTACGCCGCCCCATCAATCAAGACATCTATCCTCAGGCTCTACGCCTGAATGCTCAAAAATCTAACATTTTTGAATGCTCAAGCTCTACGCTTGGATGCCCAACCACTGTGTACTGGATGCTTAAGTTATACACTTGAATGCTCAAGCTCTACGCTTGGATGCCCAACCACTGCGTACTGGACGCTCAAAGCCTGTACTTTGAATGCTCGGATTCTGCCGTCCGAATGCTCGAGCTCTACGCTCTGAATGCTCAAGTCCGGAACTTGAAAGAAGCTCTACGCTTATATCAAACACACACGCACGGGCCCGTGCACACATTTGCATCAATTGCATCATCATTATCACATCGAGTCTGCATCATATCTGTTCACATCTAACAACCATCATCACACATATACACTCTGCATATCTCTCGTGAAATAGGTCAACCCTACAATCAACCGGCTCTACGCCTCGGTTTTATTTGATCGGTCCAGCGCCTCGATCCTTTGGCTCCACGCCAACACTTATGATGAGAAAGCTCCATGCACAGACCATTAGAATGCAACCAGCTCTACGCTTCGGTTCATATCTTGTCAAGCTCTAAGCTCCGACAACTCAGGCCTGTAGACACCCCAATTTGGCCTAACGATTATTTCAAGTCCCACCTTGGGACAATCCCGATGATGAAATGGATACATTGATTGCTGATTGCTTCCTTGAGGACCTTAGGACTTTCGGTGAGAACTTTGAACCACTTAGAGGACCCAATCAGAGCCATACAGCCTTTCAGACAGAAAATACAGAAGCCTAGGAGAATCCATCTGTCGGCCGTAACATCGATCTAACGGCCTTAACATCAATTCATCACCCGAGCAACCTGTTGCTAGCAAAATATCCCTGAGAGATCAATCCCTCGGCCGCAAGATCCATCCTTCGGCCGCAACATCCATTACTCGGCCGCCAGATCGACGTTTTTCCAGACTCTGGAACGTTCTGTCAGACGTTTGGTTTGATCCAACTACACTACCTTCCCGATGCGTTCGGGCTACGCTCAGAGATCACGACGTAGAGTTAGAGATGCATTGCAATTGCAATTGCCATCTCGTGATTTGATTGGCCGGAGTGAGTCATCCCTATGCCTATATAAAGGAGCCTTTGGGCTCCGAAATAAACACACGAAATTGATACACCTTCACACTCAATTAAGCCACGAAACTCTGTCAAAATACTCTCTCAATCCATGCTCCAAAAGCCCTAACCTTCCGAAGGTAGCCGTCAATCCGGCGATCAAACCCCGAAGTTCAAACCCTAACCCTAGGGTTCTCGATCAAGCAATCAATCAATCACGCCCAATCCAAAGCAATCAAGCAACTGAGGGATCAAGGTGGTGAGGCCCAACGGCCTCTGGTTTGTCTTAATTTACTGCATTTTTGACTAACCGTAGTGTTTTGATTATCCGTTAATCTTTTTGTCTGGTGTGAGGAAGAACACCGATCGGGGCTTCGATCCCTCGGCCGGTATATCAAACCAGGAAGATCCCTCGGCCGTGACATCGATTCACCGGCCGCGAGATCTATCTCCCTGGGACATTTTGTTTGCTTTATCTGCTTTCTGATGCATGCTTCAATTATCGCACTGGCTCACTTTGCTTACTGTTTAAAGGAATAACTAAACAGACTATGTGTTGGAATTAAACAAAGCATCTATACGTCCTATGTTGAATGATTATGGGCCAGTCTCACGACTGGGCAAAGAGGGGTGCCTAACACCTTCCCCTTATTGTACTTTTGGCTCCCGTATCCAGAATCTCTATCTGTTTTCCCAGTTTTAATAAACCGGGTGGCGACTCTATTTGATGATAACCGTTATCATGTGGCGATGTTTCTAGCCATGGGAATGTCCATGATTTTGGTTTATGAAGTGAGCAACCAATCGAGCAAATACAACGTGACCAATCTGTATGGCGATGCCCCGTTTGGGAGGTGTCTACAGTTTTTGGCGACTCCGCTGGGGAATGTGAGAGCTATAACCAGAAAGTTCAACATAAGACTAATACATGCATTGTTTAATTCATCTATCATATGCATCGAGCGGGCAACCCGTTGAGTTCACCTGATATCCCGGCATGACACGGGCTATGTTGGGGGTTCCAGCAAACTCCACAGTCACTCGTACCTAGTGGTATATCAAAAAAGGAAATCACCCAATCACCGCCTATGATGGGCTGGTGAGGGGATTGGTGCCCTTTGACGACGGAGCACCCTGAGACTACCAAAACCTTGCATGTTTTAGAAAGCCATAGAACTTATCAAACTAAGACAGGAACCTACAGGCTAGGAACCTGCTTGCATTTTACTTCCAAGTTCTTCCTCACACCCATTGTATATGTGTATGTTGTAAAATTTCTCTTTTGCAGGTTAAACCTTAGGAATCTCTCTAAGTCAAATAAACAGTAGGTAATACTAATCAATCTAACTAAAGCAAAAACCTTTTTCAGGAAAAATGACTGCATCATTATTCACGTCTGATTCGCACTTTCAAGTTGTCACCAAGCTGTCTGGCCCGCTCCACTTTGCTGTTGAAGATTTCAACCCCTCTGAATAGATCACTCCAGTAAATCAACCAAAGCCTATGGTGGCTATCATTGAAGACAACCATGTCATGTTCACTAGAATGGTTTATGAGGAAGAGGTAGAAGACCTGATTGAAGAAGAAGGGCTTCGCAGGGTTCCAATCTACTTTTATGACCCTTATGCACCTACCGATGATTATTGGCCAATAGACGAGGTCAACAACCTCGAGACTGAAGAAGCAAAGGAAGAAGAGGCTGTCGACAATGACCCACTAGACGAAATATCACTAAACCTACTATTTGATGAGGGGGTCACCAACAATGAAATAAGGGTGATCCACCCCATCATAGATAGCTTTGGTAATTGGTGGGGCTTTGTTGGCACACGACGGGTCGACAACAGCGACGAAGCCGAGATTGAAGTTCAATTGGAGGAAATAACAGCAATAGCAAATCAAATGGCCCTCCAAGACTTGCAGGGTGACGATGATGAAAGTGCGAATCAAGGTGACCGTGATCGACCTTGGTGATGAAAAAGACTGCTCTGAGCTGATTGTGGATGCTGAAAAAGGGGCTTACCCTAACTGGACCGTGGAACACACTCTAAAATACAAAATGAAAAGCGCTAATTCTGATCTTAGTTCTGATTCCGATTCCGACTCCGAGTCGACTCAGTCCGAGTCAAGCTTTTCATCCTTTGAAACTACTAAGTCTAGTGAGGAAAACCTGGTCAAAGTACCAATGCATAGCATTACTTTGAGTTCGACTCTGAAATGTCTTTTGATAAACTTAGCAATGAGAAGGAAGATTTAGAGTATTTCACTTTGCCTATGATCAACTGTGTGGATTCCGACAAACCAAATTTTGAGGAAGAAATTCCAAAAGAAATTCTAGAATTCATCGAGAGAGAAGAGAAAAGGCACGCTAAACCTTTTTCTGAGGAAATAATCACAGCAAACATAGGCTCTGCAAACGAGCCCAAAATGGTTAAAATTGGTGCCGCACTATCCCCTCAAGAAAGTGAAAAACTAATCCTTTTGCTAAAAGAATACAAAGATGTTTTTGCCTGGTCTTACGAGGACATGCCTGGAATAGACCCTGAAATTGTTCAACATAAAATTCCTCTTCATCCTGATGCAAAACCAGTTAAACAAAAACTGAGACGTATGCGCCCTGATTGGGTCCTAAAGATAAAAGAAGAAGTCACTAAACAAATCAACGCCGGTTTTCTCATAGTCACCGAATATCCACAATGGGTAGTCAACATCGTTCCCGTACCAAAGAAAACTGGAGGAATCAGGGTCTGCGTAGATTTCCGAGATCTCAACAAAGCCAGTCCAAAAGATGACTTCCCATTACCTCACATAGACGAGCTAGTGGATAACACCGCAGGCCATGCATTGCTATCTTTCATGGATGGATTCTCTGGGTATAACCAAATCCTTATGTCTCCTGAGGATAGAGAGAAAACCACCTTCACTACACCTTGGGGAACCTACTACTACCGAGTGATGCCATTTGGGTTGAAGAATGCTGGAGCCACTTATCAGAGGATGGCCACAACACTGCTGCATGACATGATGCACAAAGAGGTCGAGGTGTATGTCGACGATATGATAGTCAAATCAAAGGAAAGGGAAGGACACTATGGAGCACTCCAAAAGTTCTTTGAGAGGATTAGGAATTACAAGCTACGTCTTAACCCTAAAAAATGCACTTTTGGGGTAACAGCTGGAAAGATGTTGGGATTCCTCATCACTCAAAGAGGAATCGAGGTAGACCCTTCCAAGATACAAGCTATCATGGAGATATCACCACCTAGGACAGAGAAGGAAGTAAGGAGCTTCTTAGGGAAGGTACAGTTTATCAGCAGGTTCATTTCCAAGCTCACAACCACCTGTGAACCTCTTTTCAAGCTACTGAAGAAAGGTACGAATTTTGAATGGAGCCAAGACTGTCAGCAAGCGTTCGAGGCAATCAAAGAATACCTTCAGAATCCACCTGTACTATCGCCACCCATCCCTGGGAAGCCATTGATTCTGTATCTCTCAGTAACAGACACTTCCATGGGATGTATGCTAGCGCAAGAGAACGACGCCAAAGTAGAGTGCGCCATATACTACCTCAGCAAGAAAATGATGGATTATGAGACAAGGTACACTCCCCTCGAGAAAACCTGTTGGGGGCTAGTGTGGGCCACAAAAAAATTGAGGCACTACCTGTTAGCACATCCGGTGGTGCTGGTCTCTCGTTTAGACCCAATCAAGTATCTTTTCGAAAAGCCAGCACTTATCGGAAAGCTAGCTAGGTGGTTATTACTGCTAGCAGAGTTCGACCTCAAATACATGACAAGGAAATCAGTAAAAGGAAGAGCTGTGGCAGAATTCTTGGCAGATCACCCGGTGACAGAGGCAGAGGCAAAGGACTTCATGTTCCCCGACGAGGACATCTTATGTCTCTTAGATGACACCTGGCAACTTTACTTTGATGGAGCATCAAACCGATGTGGATATGGCATAGGGGTATTGTTAGTTTCCTCAAACGACTCCCACATCCCTTTGTCATATAAACTAAGGTTTGAAGTCACTAACAATCAAGCTGAGTACGAGGCTTGTATTGCCGGAACGGAGGCAACCCTGGAGCTAGGGGCAAAAAGGGTAGAAGTCACTGGGGATTCAAATCTGGTGGTATCTCAAGCCAGTGGAGACTGGAAGGTCAAGGAAGATACACTGAAGCTATATCACTCTGTGCTGGAAGATCTAATTCCACAATTCGATTATGTTATCTTCACACACACTCCTCGAGTGAGCAATAGATTTGCAGATGCACTGGCGACGTTGGCGTCTATGGTCGAAATAGCCCTGGGATTCACAATGCGGCCTCTCATGATCGAACAAAAGGTTAAACCAGCATGTGAGTGTACCTTTACCGAGGAAGGTGAAGACGATGGCAAGCCATGGTACGAAGACGTGAAGGAATTCCTGGAAAAAGGAGAATACCCATCCGAGGCCACCTCGAAGGACAAAACGGCTCTGCGGAAATTTGCTGCCCGATTTATAATCTATGGAGGAGCATTGTACCGAAGGGCACACTTGGGTCCAAGTCAACTTTGCGTCACAACGGAGGACAGCCGCAAGGTAATGGAGGAAATACATGAAGGAATTTGTGGGCCACACATGAATGGGGCAACGATGGCAAAGAAGATCCTGCGTCAGGGATATTACTGGACTACAATGGAAGCCGACTGCGCTGATTATGTCCGCCGATGTTACAAATGCCAAACTCACGCTGATCGTATGCGTATTCCCCCTACAGAATTGTATAGCATGACGTCCCCTTGGCCATTCTCTACTTGGGGGATAGACGTCATTGGAAGCATAAATCCAAAGGGGAAATACTAACATCAGTTCATCCTGGTGGCTATCGACTATTTCACCAAGTGGGTAGAAGCAGCCTCTTATGCTACTCTCAAAGCCACTCATGTGGCCAAATTTATTCGCACTAATATCATCTATCGATATGGTGTACCTCACGAGTTCGTCTGTGACAATGGGTCGCACTTCAAGGGGGCGACAAAGAAGCTTTTCGCTGAATTTGGGATACAAAATCATCGGTCATCTACTTACCGACCTCAAACTAATGGAGCAGTTGAGGCTGCAAACAAGAATGTCAAGAGGATTCTACGGAAGACTACCAACACCTACACCGACTGGCCGAAAATGCTGCCTCTGGCACTATGGGGATATCGAACAACTAAAAGGACTTCAACTGGGTCCACTCCCTACTCTCTGGTCTATGGAATGGAAGCTGTCTTGCCTATCGAATTGGAATTACCTTCGTTAAGGGTTCTAGCTGAGACTGGAATGATCGAAGAAGACTGGGTTCAAAACCGCTACGACGAGTTGGCACTACTAGACGAAAGGAGACTGAGAGCCTTATACCATGTACAAGGGTATCAACGCCGCATTGCACGAGCATTCAACGAAAAGGTGAAACCTAGGGACATCAAGGTAGGAGACATGGTGCTCAAAGCAATTCGTCGCCACGTCTCGGACCCAAGGGGCAAGTTTAGACCAAACTGGGGAGGCCCCTACCTTATCAAACGCATACTTTCCAGAGGAGCAGCATACATTGCAGACTTGGATGGAATGGAATTCGCAACACCAGTCAACATCGACAAGTTGAGGAAGTATTACCCATGAGAGATGCTCGTTGGACCGAAAACCACAAGGGTGGGCGGATTCAAGCAAAAATTAGAGCAGCCTGCTAGGTCAAAAACCCGCAAGGGCGGCTTAGGCAAAAACTAAGGCATAAATAAAAGCGCTCGCTAGACCGAAAACCCGCAAGGGCGGTTTTTAGGCAAAATTTAGAGCACAAAAGGAGAGGAAAATACCCGAGTGGACCCTAACTAAAAACAAAACAAATCCCCTTTGTTGGAACTACGTTTATGGCCTGATTCCCTCCATGGGATACGTAAGCAATCTCTAAGTTTGAGATTCGGCCACTGCTATCATCATCACTTCCAAAATTTCTAGGTCTATCCTAAAGCATGTTCGCTATCAAATCACGGCAATAACATCTTCAAATAAAACGACCAAATGTTTTATTATTTCCAAAGAGAAAGGACAAAGCAAACCTAAACAATTCTTAATCCATGAAAGCTAGAATCAAACAAACATCTTTTGAAAAAAATAAGCAAAGCGTCGATCTCTAGGTCTTCCTTCTCTTTGCACTACTATCCTCCAAAAGGTTTTTCTTCAACCAGCGTTTGTAAGAACCCGATAGCTTGGCAACAAAGTTCTCAGCAACCTCCTGCATCACTCTATTTTGCCAAAGACGCAGCATATTGCAACGGAAGTTGGCATCATGGATCTTAGAGACGGTGTACTCGGGGTCACCCAAGATTACGGCTTGTTCAGCCCCAAACTGCCTTTGAAAGCGAGCAGGGAAGTAGAAAACAACTCGAGTAATGCCAATCACTGCTACACCAAAGTGGTTCATGGTACTCGCGGTCATGCTCTCGATGCCATACCAGGGGCAAACCCATTGAATCCAATCACCTCTGCGAGTCTTCATCCACGCTTCCCAAGCAGCCTCAGTTGGGAAATGTTTAACCATGTGACGCTCTGTACACTGGTCTGGATTGTAAGGAAGTCGCTCCGGCGCATCCCACACTTTTAGCTTCTCAAACAGCCACACCTAGAGAAAAAGGGAAAATTGTGAGTCGAGAGAACACGTGAGTCAAAACAAAAGAGTGATGAGTGAAAAGATAAACTCGACAAATGAAACAAATAAAAGAGCGAACCTGCACTAGCAAGGGACTGCCTGAGAACTGAGCTGTAGGACTACCCTTCATCACATCTAGACCCATCAAGGTCTCTGCCAACACTAAACCGGCGAAACCCACACGGTTTCCAATTTGCTGAGCAAGATTAAGCAATATAGGATCAGCATGACCAGAGGAAGGACCAAGCAAGTAGTAATGAAGGAGACAAATGCACAATGCATGAAAGCATGACTTCTGTAGGGAAACTTGGCGATGAGCCTCGGCTGTACCAAAACGCTGAATGAGTTGCAGAATCTCTAGCCTTCCTTTCACCAGGAAGAATTTAACTTCATGTTTCTGAACTTGGAGTAAATCCTTCAGGAGATCACCCCGGTTGAACAAGGGATTAGGGGCAACAAAACCTTCCCTGTCTGAATGGTCCATAATAGCCGCAAATTCCTCGATAGTAGGACACAACTCCTCTCTCTTAAAGCGAAAGACGTGAAAATCAGGGTCCCACAAACTAGCGGCTGCCCTAAGGAAGGCAAAATTTTACGGGAATGTAACGAAGGGAAAAGAGGAAGTCCATGCCAAAGGACTTAAAGTGCAGACGGTCAAGGCCATTAAAGGAATCCAACCACTGATCAAGGACTGGTTGTGCCATATGCAAAGAATTGCTGCTGACAATGCTATCGGGTTCGTAGAACGCGTACTTATAGGACTAGGTCGAGTCTTAGTTCGAATCGGAATCGGATTCTTAATCCTCGGAAATTTAGTCGGTCTCTCGGCCGGCACTTCGATAAGACGGCCGTGGGATCAATCCACCGGCCCGTAGATAATAGGGTTGACCTGCAAGTCAAACCCAGGCAAACCAAACGATCCCTCGGCCGCCAGATCGAAGTTTCGGCCGTGTAATCACTAGATCGGCCGCCAGAACGGCTATTTCACAGACTGTTCCCACGGTTCAGTTCATTTCGTTGGATTAACGAGAATATCACACGCAAACAAACATAGAAACAGCATGTACAATCACAATCGCAGAGCAAAAGGTTTTTGTTTCATATATCGAAAGCTTTTTACATCACAAGGTGGATCATCCCACGTTTCCTAAACAAACTATACATCGATTTCCTGTCGAACTAACCTATGCAGGAAGAGAAACAAAGAAAGAGGAAGCAGGAGAGGATGTCGAACCCTCTGGTGGTCCGAACAAAAGAGACCAGCTGCAAAAAAGAAGAGGATGCCCCTGGGCGATGTATACCAAAGGAGTACTACGGTGCAGAAGGGACACCACATGGCTCAAAAGAATCACCACATGGCCCAGAAAAACCACCACACCGCGTACCACCGCCACGCCAGGAGCTCCACGTCGCGGAAACAAGTCACCCATGCGAGGGCCCCTAATCAAGCATACCCATGCGAGGATCCATAATCAAGCATCAAGACAGGACCAAAAGCAAACGCGGTCTCCCTCCGCGCACACTAGCCACGTCAGCATATCACCCACGGCCCGGAGCTGTCAGAAACAAGGAGAAGTGGAGGGGGGGGGGGGGTCTTCGGTGGAAGCCTCGGACGGAAGGAACGGAGAGGGAAGAAAGGAAAGTGAAACAAACGGCTGAGGCCGTGGCCTTTTATAGGCCCCTGGAAATGAATCGATTAAGCGGCCGAGACATCGTTTCCTCGGCCGATACATCAATCCCTCAGCCGGGAGATAGATCTCCTGGCCCTCCAATCAATTTCTTTCGACGAGAAGCAGATTTTGCTCAGTGCACTAATTCGAGCCATTACAGACTTCTAAGTCCTCAACCAACCAAGTAGTCTTGGGGGCATCCCCAAGCCAATGCAACGTGATCAAAACCAGCCTTGGGGGCATACCCAAGCATGAGGAAAATCTCTCTCCACAAACTGTTGGCTGGCAAAACGAGACATTCAGCAGCCTTGAGCTCAAAACTACAACGGTTCTATACCCGTATCCACTACCAAGGAAATAAGTGGCTCTATACACATACTCGCTCACTCAGCAGCTAGCTCTACGCCTACAACTCAACGGCTCCACGCCCACTATCCTGACAGGCTCAAAGCCCATCGTCTCCACACAACTCAGCGGCTCCAGGCCTGCTATCTCAATTGGCTCGAAGACGTAACAAAATACTCAACAGCTCCACACCCACTATCTCAACTGGCTCGAAGCCGTAACAACCAACTCAGCGGCTCCAAGCCCACCGTTTCAACTGGCTCGAAGCCGTAACAATCAATTCTACTTCAGCGGCTCAAAGCCCATTACTTCAACAGGCTCGAAGCCTGTATCTACCCTCTGAAATGGCTCAAAGCCGTAACAACCAACTCAGCGGCTCTAAGCCCACTATTTCTGCTGGCTCGAAGCCATAACAACCATCCTAGCGGCTCCAAGCCCATTATCGACAGACTCTACGCCTATAATCACTCAACTCAGCGGCTCAAAGCCCATCATCTCAACTGGCTCGAAGCCGTAAACAAGCAACAGGCTCTAAAGCCGCCCCAACAATCAAGACATCTATTCTCAGGCTCTACGCCTGAATGCTCAAAAATCTAACATTTTTGAATGCTCAAGCTCTACGCTTGGATGCCCAACCACTGTGTACTGGATGCTCAAGTTATACACTTGAATGCTCAAGCTCTACGCTTGGATGCCCAACCACTGAGTACTGGACTCTCAAAACCTGTACTTTGAATGCTCGGATTCTGCCGTCCGAATGCTTGAGCTCTACGCTCTGAATGCTCAAGTCCGGAACTTGATAGAAGCTCTAAGCTTAAAAACAAACACACACGCACGGGCCCGTGCACATTTGCATCAACATTTTCACATCGAGTCTGCATCATATCTGTTCACATCTAACAAACATCGCACATATACACTCTGCATATCTCTCATGAAACAGGTCAATCCTGCAAATCAACCGGCTCTATGCCTCGGTTTTATTGATCGGCCCAACGCCTCGATCTTTTGGCTCCACGCCAACACTTATGATGGAAAAGCTCCGTGCGCAGACCATCAGAATGCAACCAGCTCTACGCTTCGGTTCAAATCACGTCAAGCTCTAAGCTCCGACAACTTAGGCCCTTGCCTCAAGACTGCATGCAGGCT
Organism: Rhododendron henanense subsp. lingbaoense; assembly: GCA_020567845.1. NCBI lineage: Eukaryota > Viridiplantae > Streptophyta > Magnoliopsida > Ericales > Ericaceae > Rhododendron > Rhododendron henanense. The sequence goes on from CM036313.1 coordinate 27,934,158, forward strand.
CCACGCCTCGATCACTTCAGGCTCCATGCCTCAGTTCCTTCATCTCAGGCCCTTGCCTTACACCAGCTCCGCGCTTCGGTCCCATCAAGCTCTAAGCTCACCTCAGGCCTTCGCCTCATAACCGCAGCAGGCTCCACGCCTCAATCCAGTCACCTCAGGCTCTCGCCTTATGATCAACACCAGCTCCGCGCTTCGGTCCTATCAATCACCTGAGGCTCTCGCCTTATGATCAACACCAGCTCCGCGTTTCGGTCTTATCAAACCAATCCCCTCAGACCTTCACCTCAAGATTGCAACAGGCTCCACGCCTCGATTCTGTCACACCTTAGGCTCTCGCCTCATGACTATAACCGGCTCCGTGCCTCGGTTCCTTCATCTCCAAAGCTCCGTGCTCCAGCTACTGGCTCTGTGCCCCCCTACATCTCGAAAGCAAACCGGCGTCCAACTCATCCCCAGCAGGTGGTTTGGATTCCACCCCATTACATCAATTCTTTCCAGCTCATTCGCAAGGATAAGCTGCTCTACCGAGCTCCTTTCAGTCAAAGTAAGGATGATCAAGAAAAGCAAACGCACCTGCAGTGTACTGATCTACCCCAAAATAACTAAGGAAGCTCTCCGCAAAAACTCCCCAGGTAGCCCCGCGCTCCTTCAACTACTCTTCTCCAAAACCCTGGCTCAGTCTACGTACGTCACACTACGGCTTTTAAGCCCTAAGGTACGTCTTCTGTCTCTAACCCTCCAAGCTTTTTACTTTTCTTAACCGCCCGAACTACGATTGGTCTGAATTTCCCTTGTGGAATACGTAGGCAGCCTCCCGGCCCGACCATAACAAAACCTTTTTCGAAAACCCCTTGGAATAGTGGTTGGACCAAATTGAGTTGCTTTTTATAGCTTTGACTCTTACTCAAACATGTCTCACGATCCGTCTGAGTTCAATCAAAGAGGGGCATCTGTAGACACCCCAATTTGGCCTAACGATTATTTCAAGTCCCACCTTGGGACAATCCCGATGATGAAATGGATACATTGATTGCTGATTGCTTCCTTGAGGACCTTAGGACTTTCGGTGAGAACTTTGAACCACTTAGAGGACCCAATCAGAGCCATACAGCCTTTCAGACAGAAAATACAGAAGCCTAGGAGAATCCATCTGTCGGCCGTAACATCGATCTAACGGCCTTAACATCAATTCATCACCCGAGCAACCTGTTGCTAGCAAAATCTCCCTGAGAGATCAATCCCTCGGCCGCAAGATCCATCCTTCGGCCGCAACATCCATTACTCGGCCGCCAGATCCATTACTCGGCTGCCAGATCGACCATTTTCCAGACTCTGGAACGTTCTGTCAGACGTTTGGTTTGATCCAACTACACTACCTTCCCGATGCGTTCGGGCTACGCTCAGAGATCACGACGTAGAGTTAGAGATGCATTGCAATTGCAATTGCCATCTCGTGATTTGATTGGCCGGAGTGAGTCATCCCTATGCCTATATAAAGGAGCCTTTGGGCTCCGAAATAAACACACGAAATTGATACACCTTCACACTCAATTAAGCCACGAAACTCTGTCAAAATACTCTCTCAATCCCATGCTCCAAAAGCCCTAACCTTCCGAAGGTAGCCGTCAATCCGGCGATCAAACCCCGAAGTTCAAACCCTAACCCTAGGGTTCTCGATCAAGCAATCAATCAATCACGCCCAATCCAAAGCAATCAAGCAACTGAGGGATCAAGGTGGTGAGGCCCAACGGCCTCTGGTTTGTCTTAATTTACTGCATTTTTTACTAACCGTAGTGTTTTGATTATCCGTTAATCTTTTTGTCTGGTGTGAGGAAGAACACCGACCGGGGCTTCGATCCCTCGGCCGGTATATCAAACCAGGAAGATCTCTCGGCCGTGACATCGATTCACCGGCCGCGAGATCTATCTCCCTGGGACATTTTGTTTGCTTTATCTGCTTTCTGATGCATGCTTCAATTATCGCACTGGCTCACTTTGCTTACTGTTTAAAGGAATAACTAAACAGACTATGTGTTGGAATTAAACAAAGCATCTATACGTCTTATGTTGAATGATTATGGGCCAGTCTCACGACTGGGCAAAGAGGGGTGCCTAACACCTTCCCCTTATTGTACTTTTGGCTCCCGTATCCAGAATCTCTATCTGTTTTCCCAGTTTTAATAAACTGGGTGGCGACTCTATTTGATGATAACCGTTATCATGTGGCGATGTTCCTAGCCATGGGAATGTCCATGATTTTGGTTTATGAAGTGAGCAACCAATCGAGCAAATACAACGTGACCAATCTGTATGGCGATGCCCCGTTTGGGAGGTGTCTACAAGGCCCTCGCCTCAATTTAATCACCTCAGGCTCCACGCCTCAGTTCCTTCACCTCAGGCTCCTGCCTTATACCAGCTCCGTGCTTCGATTCATCACGTCCAGCTCAAATCTCTGACACCACAGGCTCTCACCTTATAAACAATACCAGCTCCGCGCTTCGGTCCTAACCAATCACCACAGGCTCTCACCTTATAAACAACACCAGCTCCGCGCTTCGGTCCTATCCAATCTCCTCAGGCCTTCGCCTCAAGATTACAATAGGCTCCACGCCTCGATTCTATCACTCTCCAGGCTCTCTCCTCATGACTACAACCGGCTCCGTGCCTCGGTTCCCTTATCGCCAAAGCTCCGTGCTCTAGATACTGGCCCTGCGCCCCCCATATCTCAAAAACAACCGCGTCCGACTCATCCCAGTAGATGGTTTGGATTCCACCCCATTACATCAATTCCTTCCAGCTCATTCGCAAGGTTAGGCTACTCTACCGAGCTCCTTTCAGTCAAAGTAAGGATGATCAAGAAAAGCAAACGCACCTGCAGTGTACTGATCTACCCCAAAATACTAAGGAAGCTCTCCGCAAAAACTCCCCCGGCAGCCCCGCGCTCCTTCAACTACTCTTCGCCAAAACCCTGGCTCAGTCTAGGTACGTCACACTACGGCTTTTTAAGCCCTAAGGTACGTCTTCTGTCTCTAACCCTCCAAACTTTTATTTTTCTTTATTGCCCGAACTACGATTGGTCTGAATTTCCCATGTGGAATACGTAGGCAGCCTCCCAGCCCGACCATAACAAAAACCTTTTTCGAAAACCCCTTGGAATAGTGGTTGGACCAAATTGAGTTGCTTTTTTACAGCTTTGACTCTTACTCAAACATGTCTCGCGATCCGTCTGAGTTCAGTCAAAGAGGGGCATCTGTAGACACCCCAATTTGGCCTAACGATTATTTCAAGTCCCACCTTGGGACAATTCCGATGATGAAATGGATACAGTGATTGCTGATTGCTTCCTTGAGAATCTTAGGACTTTCGGTAAGAACTTTGAGCCACTTAGAGGACCCAATTCGAAAGCCATATAGCCTTTCAGACAGAAATACAGAAGCCTAGGAGAATCCATCTGTCGGCCGTGACATCCATCCCACGGCCCTTACATCATTTCTTCACCCGAGCAACCTGTTGCTAGCCAAATCTCCCTGAGAGATCAATCCCTCGGCCGCAAGATCAATCCTTCGGCCGAGACATCCATTCCTTGGCCGTGATATCCTTTACTCGGCCGTCAGATCGACCTTTTCCCAGACTCTGGAACGTGTTCTGTCAGACGTTTGATCCGATTACACTACCTTCCCGATGCGTTCGGGCTACGTTAGAGGATTGCCATGGAGAGTTAGAATCACACTCTAACTCCAATTTTTATCGTGCATTGCGATTGGCCGGAGTGAGTCATCCCTATGCCTATATAAAGGAGCCTTTGGGTTCCGAAATTGATATACCTTCACACTCTTTCAAGCCTCAAAACTCTGCACAAATACTCTCTCAATCCCATACTTCGAAAGCCCTAACCTCCCGAAGGCAGCCGTCAATCCGGCGATCAAACCCCGAAGTTCAAACCCTAACCCTAGGGTTTTCAATCAAGCAATCAGTCAATCACACCCAATCCGAAGCAATCAAGCAACTGAGGGATCAAGGTGGTGAGGCCCAACGGCCTCTGGTTTGTCTTATTCACTATCTTTTTGACTAATCGTAACGTTTTGATTATCTGTTAATCTTTCTGTCTGGTGTGAGGAAGAACACCGACCAGGGCTTCGATCCCTCGGCCGGTACATCAAACCAGGAGGATCCCTCGGCCGTGACATCCATTCACCGGCCGCGGGATCCATCTCCCTGGGACAGTTTTGTTGCTTTCTCTGCTTTCTGAATGCATGCTTTAATTATCGCACTGCCTCACTTTGCTTACTGTTTAAAGGAATAAATAAACAGACTATATGTTGGAATTAAACAAAGCATCTATACGTCTTATGTTGAATGATTATGGGCCAGTCTCACGACTGGGCAAAGAGGGGTGCCTAACACCTTCCCCTTATTGTACTTTTGGCTCCCGTATCCAGAATCTCTATCTGTTTTCCTAGTTTTAATAAACTAGGTGGCGACTCTATTTTGATGATAACCGCTATCATGTGGCGATGTTCCTAGCCATGGGAATGTCCATGATTTTGGTTTACGAAGCAAGCAACCAATCGAGCAAACAAACGTGATCAATCTGTATGGCGATGCCCCATTTGGGGGGCCAGGTGTCTACAACTTGCGGGGAGTTTGACCATGTCGCGAGGAACTGTCCTCAAAAGAAGATAATCCAGGATGAGTTGGGTTTAGTATAGCAACCAGGAACTAGGCTAATCATTATTCAGCCGCAATCCCAGAATGCACAAAGGCAACCAACCGTTAGCATAAGTACGTTGCCAAGGAATTTTCGAAGCCAAGAGAGGAGAAGGCAAAGGGAACCAAATCAACCTTCGCGAAACCAGATTAATCTTGGACCGCCTACTTTATCCGGGAATCAGAGAGTCTCACAGCTTGATAAGCTTTGTTATGTCTACCGCAAGCCTGACCACTTTGCGAGAAATTGTCCTCAGGGATCCGGAGTACATGGAGAGTCGAGTTCATTGCAGCCGTATAAGCATACACCTCAACAGCAACAGATGCAGTTTCGTAGCTAAACTATCACCTCCTACTACTCTCTAGCTCTTAGAAACGTCACTTGTTTGAGGTATCATCTTTTCCTAGTTGTTGTACTCATTCGCTATAACATTTTTTATTCGGAAGCATTTCACTCATTAAGAATCCCATTCTTGTTCATGTTTGGAATAGAAAATAAGAAATATTAGTCCACGCGTGTTGAGAAATATCGATAGATCATATTTGCCGAGATTAGGGTTAATCGTTCCATATGGAAGTGTTGTCTTTGACTTCTTTAATTTAAGCATGGCGAGAATTGATATGATTTGGGAAGAGACTGGTTGTATCCATGATAGTAGGTGGTATTCCAAATACGATTAAGCATTGTTTCTTTAAGTACCCTTGTTCGTTGGCCTGGTTGAGTCTTGTTAGAATTGTATTGTAATCTGCTTTCCGTGAAATTCTTGATATTTAAGTTAACTGTTACGCAATCCGTTTCTAGCTTTTCTTAGGTATATTCAAATTCTTGTGGCAAAGTATCCTATGGCATTTTTGCTGTTGAAGTTGACAAATGTTTCTTGTTCCCTATTCGAGGTCTTATTTTGACACTATCACGTTTGGGGTAAGCTTTCGTTGGTCAGTTTAAGTCCCTCCGTTGCGACTAACAGTTTCGTCGTTTGTTTGTAAATGTTATTCCGCGCAAGTTCTTATGTTGCAACTTCAATTTATTAAACCCAATTTGTGCTCACATACTTTATGATAGATGAATTCGTGGGTACTGTTCAATCTAGATTTTGTTGCTACCGTTACCAATTTGGTGCTACCATTTGTTCTGATTCCTTAACTATGAAATCGCGTGATTTGAACTTGTATCCGCTTTGTATCCGTTTGATTGCCTAGATCTATTCGGTTGGTTTGGATTGGATTTCATTGCTACAATTACTAGTCTATCTGTTGAAACTTGTTACCCTATTTGAGTTCTTATGTTATAATTGGCGCAAAATCTTGTGGTTACAATCACTCTTTTGTGGGTCCTCAACTCTGGAGGCACATGACTCGTTCTGCAACGCTCAGCCTTAACTTGTTGGAAGTTCTTATCATTTCCGGTATTGGATAATTTATGATCTTGTATCAGTTAGTTTATCAGAGATCTATTTCACTACTATCCTTAGTATCGACATCTTTTAGTTGCCAAAAGGTTGTCCTCTGACTCCGTTGACTTGTAGAGCGATAGGAAGGTTATGAGTGATCATTTCAAGATTCTTCGAACCATCATGGGATGGTACATTGAGTTTGTTGTCTGGCCGCTTTAAAGATTTCAAGTGTTCTTTGAATTCCAGATACCCCATTATCGTTCTTGAAATTCTTGATAAGCGTTGATTGAGTTCTGGGGATTGCTCTTTTCATTTAAGATGACAATCGAATCCTTTCTTATTACCTGGATTGACCCAACCTGGTGTGAGAAATTGGTGCGGCTTTTAGAAGAATTGGCACGTGTTCTAGGCTTGCTAGATTTAATATTAAGGGGTGCGATGGAATCTATTCGCTGACGACATTTGGGAGCTCGAAAGAGAATGACCGAACTAATCAAGGGATTATGCCAACTGCTATCGTCATCTATAGTCATTCGAGGGGGAATCGTATGTTTCGTAGAGCATCACCGCATTGGAGTTTGTCTCATCTTGGGCAGAAAGGAAGCGTTCACCGCTAGAAAGATAGATTAAGTGTTGGATACGGGGCGTGTCTTTCAGATACCCAGGTGACAACCGATGAAATCCAGTTGGAAGAGGTGCTTGATCACCGCACCTTCTAAATGGAAGTCTCGGGAAGTCAACTGGACTATCAGGTTACGTTTAGAGGCAAGATCTTTGTGCTTGGATAGATAATCGTATATAGAAATTTTGCAATAAATGTGTGGGCTACCCGCCCGAAAAATATATTTTGATTTGAAAGATTGAGGAGTTGAAGAGTCGCCAAATATGGTTTGATTTGAAGAATTGAAAGAGTCGCCACCCAGATTTATGGTTTATCACTCGAGAAACCGTTTTGTTTGAAAATGATGGATTTGAAATTGAAAACCAGAGATCAGTTTCAAGGGTCCGGAAGCCATGTTACGAGGGGGGAAGGGTTTTACGGCACCCCCCTCGCCCGATTCAAAATCGGTCTCTACTAAACATTCATGGGATTTTCAAAGGGATTTTGTTTCATTTAACCAGCTAGCAAGTATCCACAGTTATACCAAATAAGAGGTGTATACTGGTGCATGTGTACAGTAGAGGGTGAAATGGCCATGCATGAAATACTAGATAACTGAAAATGCAGTTCTGTCACTGTATTCACTCTCGAGCGCTCGGGAGTGGTCCCGAGCGCTTGGGAGTGGTCCTGAGCGCTTGGGAGTGCTGACACTCTGATCCTGCAAAACTTTGTTAGCGCTGACATGATATAATGTAAAACTGGAAACTGAAGTGCTGTTATGTACACTACTGGCTCAGCAGAGGACTTGAAAGACTGAGCTAAACCTTCAATCTTTCAGATCATGCATCCCTGCCTCAACATAATTGGATCTACAAGTTTTAGAAGAGTAAGAGGATACATTCATGCATGCAGAAAGGCAGAGGACACAACAAACTGGGGAAAATGGGGTGCCATGGCATGCATGCACTCCCGAGCGCTCAGGAATGGTTCAGAGCGCTTGGGAGTGAGCTGCATGCCAGCTTAGTTTTAAACAGGAAATGATACTAATTGGACATGCAAACACCCCTGTTTTGGTTTTTCCTAAGAGAAAACGTCTTTTAATCTTGGAAAACCCTTTTCTTACATGAAAACTTGAAATAAACATTTCTGTTTTAGGGAAAACCAATTTCCTGTACATGCATGCCTAGGTGAAACCATCTCTTTTCTGGTGATTTTTGAAAGCTTTTGAAGTTTTAGGTTGAAGCTTGAGTTTGAAATCTTTTGTTTTGAACAAGAGAGAGAGAGAGCAGAAAAGGGGGTTCCCAGAGAGAAGATTTCGTGGTCCAACCTCAGCTGAAAACCAGTTTTATATATAGGCCACATAACCTATAGTTTGAAAATGAAATGGATTTGAATAAAACATTTTTTTAAAGAGAGGAAATCTTCTGGCCTGGTCTTCTCTGACTGAGGTTGAGTACTAGTGTTGACTCAGACCTCAGCCAACTCAAGGTGGTTGTCATGATGGATCGCATGGGTAGAAGCCTTGCCATCCATTGGGCAGCACAAAAGACTCGAGCGCTCGGGAGTGAGCCAGACCAAAGGTTTTGGAAAATGGTTTGGAGCGCTTGGGACTGCTCCCAAGCGCTTGGAAATGCTTTTGACCATTTTTATTTCCTTTTCAAAAACCTTCAAGGAGCAAAGTTTCACTCGGTACGAGGCTTGTTTTGATCCAAATTCATCATCGGGGAGCCTCCGGGCCACGAATCAAGGAAATTCGAGAAGTCCAAATTGGGGTGTCTACAGTTGCCCCTCTTTGGGCGACGCTCGGCATCATGTCTGGATGCGAGTGGCGTCCAAAGATTGAGACAGCCCAATTCGAGCCAAATCAAATCCTCAATTCAAAATCAAATGCAAGTAAAGATGTACAAGCATTCAAAACATGAGATCGTGCTCTTCCGAGCTGCCTACGTACCCTTTTCTGCAGGGATCAGACCAGCGTAGTTCTTCGGGGCAAATGCAGACATGCAAGTAAATGATGGAAAGGTGTCCCTCAGGACGGTGCCAAATCTATGGCGGGGTATGAAGGTGTCCCTCAGGACGGTGCCAAATCTATGGCGGGTGGAAAGGTGGTGCCAAATCTATGGCAGGTGGAAAGGTGGTGCCAAATCTATGGCGGAAAAGAAGAGTGCCAAATCTATGGCGGAAAAGAAGAGTGCCAAATCTATGGCGAAAAAAAGAAGGGTGTCAAATCTATGGCGGAAAAGAAGAGTGCCAAATCTATGGCAGCGGATGATTGAAGGGGGGCGTCCCTCAGGACGATGCCAAATCTATGACAGCGGATGATAGAAGGGGGGTGTCTCTCAGGACGATGCCAAATCTATGACAACGGATGATTGATGGGGGGGCGTCCCTCAGGACGATGCCAAATCTATGACAGAGGATAATTGAAGGGGGGCGTCCCTCAGGACGATGCCAAATCTATGATAGCGGATGATTGAAGGTGGGTGTCCCTCAGGACAATGCCAAATCTATGACAGCGGAAGGTTGATGGGGGGCGTCCCTCAGGACGATGCCAAATCTATGACAGCGGATGATAGAAAGGGGGCGTCCCTCAGGACGATGCCAAATCTATGACAGCGGATGATTGAAGGGGGATGTCCCTCAGGACGATGCCAAATCTATGACAATGGATGATTGATGGGGGGCGTCCCTCAGGACGATGCCAAATCTATGACAGCGGATGATAGAAAGGGGGCGTCCCTCAGGACGATGCCAAATCTATGACAGCGGATGATTGAAGGGGGATGTCCCTCAGGACGATGCCAAATCTATGACAGCGGATGATTGATGGGGGGCGTCCCTCAGGACGATGCCAAATCTATGACAGCGGATGATTGAAGGGGGGCGTCCCTCAAGACAATGCCAAATCTATGACAGCAGATGATTGAAGGGGGATGTCCCTCAGGACGATGCCGAATCTATGACAGCGGATGATTGATGGGGGGGCGTCCCTCAGGATGATGCCAAATCTATGACAGCGGATGATTGAAGGGGGGCGTCCCTCAGGACGATGCCAAATCTATGACAGCGGATGATTGAAGGGGGGCGTCCCTCAGGACGATGCCAAATCTATGACAGCGGATGATAGAAGGGGGGCGTCCCTCAAGACGATGCCAAATCTATGACAGCGGATGATTGAAGGGGGATGTCCCTCAGGACGATGCCAAATCTATGACAGCGGATGATTGATGGGGGGGCGTCCCTCAGGACGATGCCAAATCTATGACAGCGGATGATAGAAGGGGGGCGTCCCTCAGGACGATGCCAAATCTATGACAGCGGATGATTGAAGGGGGATGTCCCTCAGGACGATGCCAAATCTATGACAGCGGATGATTGATGGGGGGGCGTCCCTCAGGACGATGCCAAATCTATGACAGCGGATGATTGAAGGGGGATGTCCCTCAGGACGATGCCAAATCTATGACAGCGGATGATTGATGGGGGGGCGTCCCTCAGGACGATGCCAAATCTATGACAGCGGATGATTGAAGGGGGATGTCCCTCAGGACGATGCCAAATCTATGACAGCGGATGATTGATGGGGGGGCGTCCCTCAGGACGATGCCAAATCTATGACAGCGGATGATAGAAGGGGGGCGTCCCTCAGGACGATGCCAAATCTATGACAGCGGATGATTGAAGGGGGATGTCCCTCAGGACGATGCCAAATCTATGACAGCGGATGATTGGTGGGGGGGCGTCCCTTAGGATGATGCCAAATCTATGACAGCGGATGATTGAAGGGGGATGTCCCTCAGGACGATGCCAAATCTATGACAGCGGATGATTGATGGGGGGGCGTCCCTCAGGACGATGCCAAATCTATGACAGCGGATGATAGAAAGGGGGCGTCCCTCAGGACGATGCCAAATCTATGACAGCGGATGATTGAAGGGGGACGTCCCTCAGGACGATGCCAAATCTATGACAACGGATGATTGAAGGTGGGCGTCCCTCAGGACGATGCCAAATCTATGACAGCGGATGATTGAATGTGGGCATCCCTCAGGACTATGCCAAATCTATGACAGCGGATGATTGAAGGTGGGCGTCCCTTTGGACTATGCCAAATCTATGACAGCGGATGATAGAAGGTGGGTGTCCCTCAAAAGACGGTGCCAAATCTATGACGAAAAGCGATTAGAAGATGTCCCTCAAGACGGTGCCAAATCTATGGCGAAAAGCGATTAGAAGATGTCCCTCAAGACGGTGCCAAATCTATGACGAAAAGCGATTAGAAGATGTCCCTCAAGACGGTGCCAAATCTATGACGAAAAGCGATTAGAAATGTCCCTCAAATGTCCCTCAAGACGGTGCCAAATCTATGGCGAAAAGCGATTTAAGAGACGTCCCTCAGGACGGTGCCAAATCTATGGTAGGATGCAGCAGTCGTGTTTAATTGACAAATATGATAGATGAAGGTGACTATAAGAGGTCGAGACTAGAAAGTGAGACCCGTGGTTCGACGTTTGACAACAACGATGATATTTTTATTTTTATTTTTTTGAAAAGCAAAGGACATGTCTGAGTATCCTTTCTGCTTTACTGTTTCTGATCAGCGGGCTGGTATTTTCAGGACCTTGGGATTTGGGATGGAGTTCGTCTTTGGATGGAAATTGGGTTTGAGCTGGAGTTGGTTTGAGGTTGGAGCTGGTTTGAGTTTGAGTTTGATTAGGGCTCGAGTTTTGAGCATTCATGCCCCAGTCTTGATGTTGGCTGTACGCTTGCAGTGATTGATGGCATTGGGCTGATGTGCCCCCGTGAGTGATGGACCTTAGTTCTGATTCTTTTCCTTGATTCCACTTATAGTTTCGGCAACCAGTTTTATCATGAGTGCAAAAGCGCGGGTTCTTCCATGTATTGGAGTTTCTCTCACGAGTTGGGGTCTCAATGACCTTGTGTGAATTTGGACAAGGCCCAGATGACTCAAAAGATAAGAAAAACCCTTTATCAGATGGCTGGCTCTCAATGATGACCTTGATTGGACGAGGAGCTTGATTATTTGAGGATTTGATGTTTGAAATTGTCATGATAAAATCAAGTTTCGATGATTTTCCCATTCGGGGTTTTGAAATTGTTTTTGCCCCATCAAGTGACGCTCATTCTTGTTTTGTCAAAACATGAGAATTTTTACAACGAACCGTGCCCCAGATTGCTGATGAGAACCCATGGATTTTGCAAATGCCCCAGCTTGGATTTTGCGGGATTTGTGAAATGCCTTGCCCCTCCTTCTTGTTTTCTCCTATTGTCCAGGATTTTTGTTATCAAGTTGTGTTTTTCAATCTGACAGGACTTTATTCGGGTTGTAACATGGCCAAGGTTTGGCTTAGCAAAGAAACGATAATAGGCTCAAAAAATTTCATTTTCTTTGGGTTTCGAGAGCTAGCAGCCATCTTGAACATCTTTGTGCCCTTTTTGCTTTTGATAGGCGCCTTCTTTCACTTGATTTGCTTTGCCTTCTGCTGTGCCGATGAGTTTGGCACTTTCATTGATTTCGAGCTTTCTCTTATTTTTCTTCGATGTTTTGCATGTCATTGTGCCCATGTATTTGGCACTTTCACGCTTTGAATTCTGATGCGCCGATGATAACCAAGTGTTTGGCACTTTTGTCTTCCTTATTTCACCCCAGTGTGGGGGATAGCTGCCTAGCTGGGTTCTTTCAAAGAAATCAATTTAGGCTCAAAAGGGGTTTATCAATGGATATATATCTCCAAGTGTTTGATAAAAGAAAAGAATGCCTTTCTTCATTTTGAATTGCACAACTTGATAACTGAATCCTAGATGCAAGTTAAGAGATTTGTGTGCTCTAACTTTTGCCTAGATCACATTTTGAGGTTTTGATCTAGCGAGCTTATTCTCGGGCCAAGGCATCGCTTCTTGACAGCGACAGGGAGTGGTCCCATGAAATTCTTCTTCTTGCAAGGGCAAAATATCTCGTGTTTTGATTCCTCAATTGAGGGTGAAAAACAATTGCAAGTTGCGGGATTATCACAAAACGCGAGTTTATTATCACAATTTCGACACAAGCTTGAGATTGATTTCGAAAGATGGGACGACCGACGAAGGATTGACTCGAAAGATCGTGACCGAATTTTGGGATTGACTCGAATGAACATGACCGGGCCTCAGGATGAGGCTGCCTACGTATCCTTCTTGCAAAGGAATCAGGTCATAACGTAGTTCGGCCCTACGAAACTGACTTCCTTTTTGGTTTTTTTTTTTTTTTTTGACTACAAACTTGAATTTGAAAACATACAGACACGAAAGCATGAAAGACCCAAAGTGCAAACTGACTCGAAATTGAAAGACAAAGACTTGACTCGAAACTTAGAAACTTCCCAGACTCGTGAGAAATTCCATTCATGGATTGACTTTACTGCACTCAAAATCCTCCTTCATATCTGAGGTCCGGCACTGGGATGGTCCCGTTGTCGATGAGATCTTGGATCTCGTGGCGGAGACGGAAGCAGTTATTGGTGGGATGGCCGGTATATTGGTGAAAGGCACAATAGACGTTTGGGTTGTGGGACGCCGGGAGCTTTCGAGGTAGGGGAGTTGGAGGGAGCGGCTCGATGAGGCCAGCTTCAAGGAGCTTCTCATAAACTGAGGACAAAGGTACAGGAAAGCGGGAGAAGATCCTTGGTGGGATTTTGCAGCCGGGTTGAGGGTTCATGGTGGAGCCGAGTGGGCCTGTGGGGAAAGCTTTGTTTGCTTTGCAACTGCATAACACTCTTTTGCTTTTGGGGTTGATCTCATCAATGTGCACATCTTGCCTTTCAGCACTAGTTTCAGGCAAGGATCCAACATTCTCATTTGAGTGAGTTCTGGCATCATGGAATTTGACCAGATCTTTGACCATGTCCGAGAGCTTCGCTTTTGAGCATGGTTTGATTCCGACTGTTGGAGGGTGGTAGATTTGTGGAGTTTCTTTGATCCTGGCCTTACCAGCATTCAGTCCCAGATGTGGATTCGACATGGCGGAGGTGAAAATGTCAATCAGCCCTTGCAATAGAGCCGTCTGCTCATCCATTTTCTGATTTATTTCCTCTACAGCCCTTTTCAGCTCAACCAGCTCTGCTTGCCCTGTCATTTTGAGGTAGTCGGAGAAGGTGGTATGACTTTGTGTAGGATGGGTGGCCCAGTGCTGACAGTAAAGTAAAAAAAGTGAACTCATAATATGCCCCTGTTGTGATTTATTGAAAAAAAAACGTGTATGAATAAAAGAATTGTTATTCACGTGTTGTCATCGTCGACTCAAGGGATCAAACTTCACGAATAGTTCCAACAGTCACGGGTAGGTCGATGTCAGGCAGGTTAAATTACTCACGTTGGGAATCAGAGCCAATCTCCTTATCTAAGACCATCCGAGACAGAGCAATAAGACTGCTGGAAGATGCACTTAAGGCTAGACTGAACTAGAGGAGCCGTTCGGGCACGGCGAACACCGGAGTTATCCCAAACTCCATGGATTTATGGTCTCCTAGACCCTGACTCAAGAAATGACAACCTGTGGAGGATTGCCTTAGTCCTTAGAGATTCTTTTGAATGTGTATCCTTTGATTAGGAATGACAAGATTTGGGAGATATCTTTAACATTTTTCCCCCGAAATTCCTGTTTTGGTTTCAAAATTCGTTTAGCGTAAATGACATGATACCGTAACCGAAGCGGCGTAAGTGGCATGGCGCCATTAGCCTAAGCGGTGTAAGTGACTTCGCACTATAACCTGAGTGGTGTGGGTATCACGACATTGTAGCCTAATTTTTTCGTTAATTTTCGTTGAATCCATGATTGAAAAATGTATTGAAGACTTAATGAATTTTGATATCCCAAAACCCCGTCGTTCCAAGGACTAATTAATTTCAACAACGTGCCTTTAAAAAGCACGACTCATCATCGGTCCAGGCAATCCTAAACAAGCTGCGCAAGCAAGTCTAAGAGTTCTATACGCGATACGAAAGCGAACGGACAGCATAAGATGCAAGGTGCGATGTGCAAGCGGGATAAGATTACGGTCTCTCGAAGGTTGCCTCATTCCTCAGAATCTCTTTTAGGGTGTATCCTTTGTTTAGAACGGCAGGTTCTAAGAGATGTCAAAATGAACTAAGTATTCAACTAGTCCTCATTTAAAGTTTCAATTTTGAACTTAGAATAGCTTAGTACAGACGACGTGATACCACAACCAGAGTGGTGTCAGTGGCTTGGTGCCATTAGCCAGAGTGGTGTAAGTAAAGTGGCATCACGGCGTCGTTTCCTTGTTATTCCTTATTCTCCGTTGAATTTTCGATTAGGCATTAGTCAAGGACTTAGTATATTCTCATTTCCCAAAGTCTCATTGTTCTAAGGACTCATGTAGTTTCGATAACTTACACTAGAGTGCACGACTCATCATCGGGCCTCGGCAACCTTTTATAGACCGTGCGAGCGAGATTAAGAGCACATGACTTGAAATTGAATAGATCGGCAGCATGATGGTATGACTTGGATGAGATGCATGGTGAGATGCAGAAAACAATAACATGTAGGCAGGATATAGCACATAGTCCTACCTTACGGGTCCCTGTCCTAGTTTGGAAGGTTCTATTGCTTTCTACACATGTATAAAGGCCGGTTTTGGCTTAAAGAGGGTTCCCCGGACTAGAGTCAAAGTATACCTCCCACTATTGAGCGTACACCCAATAATGGTACAAATGGTAGGGATAACTCATCACGGTCGAGGGTTGCTTAGCGTTCCGGGATT
Source organism: Rhododendron henanense subsp. lingbaoense (assembly GCA_020567845.1). NCBI lineage: Eukaryota > Viridiplantae > Streptophyta > Magnoliopsida > Ericales > Ericaceae > Rhododendron > Rhododendron henanense. The sequence goes on from CM036313.1 coordinate 27,949,640, forward strand.
CCCCATCACCGGCAAGCCGGGTAGGATTGCCGAAACACAACAGCGAGGCTGCACAAGATATATACAAGAAATAGACAATGAAACAAAATAACTTTAAAAATCCCACAAACGTTTTTCAAGCTTGGCTCACAAGTTTAATTGATATTCAAGGAAAGCGGGCCGTTTCGGGAACATGCCAACTTTTTCTCAAGTATCAATTAAACATCCCCAGCAGAGTCGCCACTGTGGGCTACCAGCCCGAAAAATATATTTCCGTTTTGAGAAAAATGATTTGAAGAGTCGCCACCCGGATTTGTGGTATATCACCCGAGAAACCGTTTTTGAGTGAGTTAGTGCAGAAAACGCTTTTGTGCCTCTTTGCTCTTGTTTTTCACTAAGGTCTCCCAACCATGCACCCAGTATTGAAGACTGGGACAGGCTGAGAGACCCCCCTCTGAAGGGAAGAACAGCCTCTTTGTTTTGTGATCAAAGGTAAAGATTTCTACCTTTTGCTTAAACTTTGCTCTTTGGAATAGCTTTGAAATATGACTACAGAATGGAAAACACAAGATACCAGAAGCAGAGAGTATTCTGGATTTCTTGCCTTTTTCCTTGGTGATTTTTGAAAGCTTTTGAAGTTTTAGGTTGAAGCTTGAGTTTGAAATCTTTTGTTTTAAACAAGAGAGAGAGAGAGAGAGAGCAGAAAAGGGGGTTCCCAGAGAGAAGATTTCGTGGTCCAACCTCAGCTGAAAACCAGTTTTATATATAGGCCACATAACCTATAGTTTGAAAATGAAATGGATTTGAATAAAACATTTTTTTAAAGAGAGGAAATCTTATGGCCTGGTCTTCTCTGACTGAGGTTGAGTACTAGTGTTGACTCAGACCTCAGCCAGCTCAAGGTGGTTGTCATGATGGATCGCATGGGTAGAAGCCTTGCCATCCATTGGGCAGCACAAAAGACTCGAGCGCTCGGGAGTGAGCCAGACCAAAGGTTTTGGAAAATGGTTTGGAGCGCTTGGGACTGCTCCCAAGCGCTTGGAAATGCTTTTGACCATTTTTATTTCCTTTTCAAAAACCTTCAAGGAGCAAAGTTTCACTCGGTACGAGGCTTGTTTTGATCCAAATTCATCATCGGGGAGCCTCCGGGCCACGAATCAAGGAAATTCGAGAAGTCCAAATTGGGGTGTCTACAAAATGGAAGCTTCGAAATTGCGTACTGTTTGGCATTGCCGCCGAAACTTTCAGGTATTTGTGACTCCCTCTATGTGTAGATATTAAGGAAGTACGAATTGAATCTATTGCATGTGTTAGAAAGGTCCGAACTTGAGTTAGAAGCCGACGTGTCCCATGGAAAGAATTCGATACGTACCCCCTAAATTTGCGTAGTCTAATGTTGAGAGGTAAGCCGATGCCGTTAGCGTGAGTTTACATAGGAAGGGAGGACGAAGTTAGAAAGATATACTCGTGTTTGTTGTGGTTTGATTAATATGAATCTTTGACGCAGATTTTCATGATTATCGAATTGTTGCATGTTTGGTTGGGCTTGGTTTAGCAAATTTCGAGGATGAAATTTCTTTAAGGAGGGAAGGGTGTGGAGTATGAGGAAGAGGTTGAAACCCATATCCACAAGGAATCCACTATCTCTGTCGAGAATTCTTTAACTTTGCTACAGCCGAAGATTCAAAATCGAAGAACTGAAAGCAGACCTTGCCAACCTTAATATTGGAGAGGAGAGCAGGTGACTCGGACTGAGTCGGGAGGAATCGTGATGCAAGGGGATCTGGAGATGGGGAGTTTCGCTGGTGACACGAGCATTAGTAGGAAAGGAGTGGTTCTCCTGCAGTGTTGTTCCTCGGTCTCTCTTCCTTGCTGGCACTGACACCATACCAGCAGCCGACGACGCCGATCGGATTTCCCCCAACTTACACACCACTTGAGCAAAAGAGTTGAAGATGGGGAGCGACAGAGATGTTCCATACAGTAAATGGAGAGAGGGAGAGAGAGAGAGGAGTTGGAAATAAAGGTGAGGAGAGAGAGTTCTCTTTGATGCTAGTCTCCATGAAGCCTGATCACTGTCACCGACGACGAGTGGCAGAGGGAGGAGCTCCCTCGTGCTGCTCTCATCAATAAATCAAAGGACTATAGTTGTGAGGAATTTGTCAAAGACAAGTAGGTCAGGTCTCTATCCCTCTCTCTCTCTCACTCCAATAAATCAACGTCCAACTCTCTCACTCCAATAAATCAACGCGTCTCCATCCAGTTCTCTCTCTCCCAATAAGTTGACCTGTGAAAAACCAAACCGACCCCTACGAAACCCTGCGCTAAACGTCAAAATAGTATACAAAATTTGGGACATAGATGGAAAACATCAAAAGTCTGAAAACCCGTTAAAGTAATCTTTAAAAAACCAGCAAATAAACCTAACTTACCCCTGAAAATGGCTACGTGTACAATGGACAAAGGACCCAATTGGAAAAATTGGACCGAAATTGTCCAATTTGAATTGGAGTTCTCATGTTCTTTATTGCTCTCGGACCATGGATATTGCATGGCTCATGTAGCAACTGATATGTTCTAGCTAAAACCATTCCTAGTTCAAGGAATGCAGAGTCTGCTAGGTTTCTGTTGAAATCAATAGAGATACCACCATTTTTGTGCCAAACCTGTAGAGTTCATCTTTACTGTAGTATCCCGTGCAGATTCAAGGTTGATAAATATATGGTGTGCTCTTTGTGATGAAAGCCCAACGAAATTTATATTATCCCTTGCAAGAAGGTAAAGTAAGACCAAGTTGACAAGCGAGAAGTGCACTATGAAGATGAAGAAATCCTGGAAATTCATGCTTATCAAAACAGATTTGAGAAGCAAAAGATTAGTGGAAGAACCAAAAAGAAGCAACTGATACTCAGATCAATTATTTTTTTACTACAATAATTCCAACGACCTGCTATACAATAAGTTATATGAAAATAACCGTCCCTTCAATTTTCTACTTCTTCCATGTTTTTCCTCGAGCATTGGGACAATAAGTTGAGAAGAAACATAAAAAAGCTTTTGGAAAATACGTCTACTACTATGTTTCATTTGTACCCTTTCAGCACTCCCAAGGAAATAACCTCCCAAGGAAATAACCAAGTTTGGATAATGGATTGTCAAGGATATTCTGTTGGTCCCTGTCTTGGTTTGATGTATGTCCTATCATCTATTGTACTTATCGCCACAACACATTAAGCTATGTTTTGGCAGAAAACGATGCGCAAGTTTGAAAAAAATCATTCAGTTGTCATTCCCCATGAAACTGCACTTCAAAATAAATTACTCCTCGTATCAACCCACTAAACTCACCCAAGTAACGCTCTGAGTTATAGATGGATACCTGAGAATTCGTTGATGAGAGAAAAGCAATTTGGACAATAAAAATAGGACACAGTTAATCTCCATGGACAAATCCCAAGCTCATTGGTTTCCATCTTGTGAGGGTAGTTAGAGGGGAACAATCAAGTTACTGGGCAAAGTGCGGATCTTGAGATGCATTTTGGGGGTACCACAAGAAAAGATGAAATTAAGACCCAAATAAGAGAAACAAATTAAGATCTTTGGCAATGAAGACCAAGGACTACAAAAGTGATGAAAAGTGGTGACACCTAGACAGAACGTCTAGATGCGAAGGAGGACCCAATGTAACGTGCATTGAGAGAAAAAGTGCAGCCATTATGATAACAGTGTAACCCAAAGTAGGCTTTTTTAAGAGGCAGAATGACAAAACAGGATGTACATAACTACAATGCACACCACCATCATCAACGATATCAACTCCAATTAGTCCCAGATTACTTTAACTTGGAAACGGGGAGTCAAACAATATATAGCATCAACATTAACGGTAACTTCACTACAATATCAATATAGTAACACAGTCATAGCATTAGATCAATTCTACCACTCAAATGTGTAAATAAATGTTGGATGGGCAATAAAGACATTTCAGTTACTCATGGGTTCTACCTTAGGCACTCCTCTTCTCCACTAAATCGACGATGGTCCTCAAGAAAAAGATCAAGAGCAAGTTTTGAGTTGAAAATTTGCACAAAGGGACACTTTTTGGGCAAATCTAACATGCATGAATTCAAAACATACACACGAGGGCTTCTTTCTTATCAAAGGGCATGAAAAAAATATTGAGGGAACAGAAGGGGGAAAAAAATAGAACAATAAACCTTCTGAAAAACAAAAAATAAAATATTTAGACCCCCTTTTGCATATCCTTGTTTAAGAAAGTTGTATTGACATCCATCCACCAACAACAATAACAGAACCCATATAGTCCCCAATCATTAGGGGTATGGGCGGGGGAGGATTGGAGACAGACCTAGTCTTTGGCAATATGCACAAAGTTGCTGCTATTGACATCCATCCGAAAATACTAAAATTTATAACCAGCAACAATCGGGATAATAACTCGAATGGAGGTCATCTTAGCTGCACGTTATCAAGTATTATTTACCTGTCTTTCTTTTTGAGTGCAGAGGTGAATAACGAAAAATAATAAAACCGTAAGTGCAAAGAGAGTTTGAGTAGACCAAAAAGTCTAACAATTCCAAACACATTTAATTTAATCAGTATCCAGATATATGTGGCAAAAGCAATGAAATTGTTAAAAAACACCGAATCCACTCATGAGTATACAAGCTCACCCGTCTTATCGATTCTCTCCTCTAAATTAAGCTGTCTATGATTCCCGTTTACTCCTCTCTTATCTGCAAAATCATCACAAACATAACGGATATTGTGTGTATCAATGTATGTATACATACATCCTTCATGTATGAATATAAAGCACAGGGGGTTTAAAAAAAGGGACCTCTCGAATCTTCCAAATAGTGATAGAAGGTGGAAATCAAACTATACATCCGAAATCAAATAAGAAAACTTATCTGAAATTGTAGACCCATAAGTGTGGATCTGAAACGAAATCAACTTTGTGCACTTGGACATTTCATGTTTACGCTCTGCAGAATGCATGCTTTAATTAACAAATCGATTGACAGGAACGAACCTACATGTTGTATTTCTTATTGAAATTTTTTATGGTTTTGCAAACTTTTTTTCCTTTTCCTACGGGCTAGTCCAAGACTTCAATTGCATATTTCATTCCTGTAGCCATATCTCAAAATCGTCCATTTGAAGATTTATGTGGGGTGTAAGCTATGACAAACCTGACCAGAAACAAAGAACTTATTCACTCTAAATCCTAATCAAACGGAGTATGTTATATTTTAGGGTTTCAATACCATAATCACTGAAAATTCAGAATACTAACAACAAATAGTTTCCACGAGAACATCCAGGCAAAACCACATGCAAAAGTAAGGCTCACCTATGTTTTTTAGGAGTTCAGAACACCCAAAAGCTTCGAAATGAAAACACAAAATAGAAAGAGTAATGAACTCTATAACTATGAGAAGAATTCCCTTACTTATTTTCGGAGATCCAACAAGCAAACACGACTCAATGGCCCTAAAGAACGAAATAAGAAACGGAAAAACAATCAAGAATCACAAAAATAGTACCCGGAAGACTATAAAATATCCCAAGGTAAAAAATTGTACAATCCTTATTATGGTCTACCATTCACAGTAAAATCTTTAGACGAATATAATGACAAGAAAATTTAATCTACATAACTCAAGACCCACAGTATGTTAATCGCGATCATAGCAAGAACTTTTTAAAAATTCTGCAATCCACGATTACACCCACAAAATAGAAATAGTCCGCTTGGATGGAGTGATTTCAAGAGAAAGAAAAGAGAAGGTTTCAAGGAAAATTGATAGACAAGCCCAAAAATAAAATATTCTGATTGGCTCCTTCCCTTTCTTGCCCAACCTGACCCAAAATGGGCAGACTTGATGAGAAACAACTTCATTTTCTTATCTCATCCTTTCTCATCATCCAAATGGTCGTGGGTAGGGCTGCTCGAAAAATCCGGTAAACCGTGAAACCAGTCCGGACCGAACCGCTCCATACCTTTTGGATTTTATCCGTGGATTAATGGTCCAGACACGGATTGAAAAATTAGAAAACCGTGACTCGCGGTTCGGTCCACGGATTTTCATTACGAAACCGTGGATTAACCGAACCGGATCGTGAGATATTTATTTTATATAAATAAATAATAAATATATGTGTGTGTATTTATATAATTAATTGTTAGTATAGTTAAAACTTTTCTACCAATTTTAGTATTTTATGTTAATAATGGGATATAGTGTAGATGTATATAAAATATAGGGGGTAAATCGTAGTTTTTTTGTATAAGTTACTCCTAGTAAGTTACGGGTAACCCTAGTTCAATTTCAGTAGTTTGTGTCTTTTCCAAAAAAATTTATGTTATTTACTATAATGATACAATCTAGTGTTTAGACTCTTTTGAATCTGATTTCTGAAGTAGGCCTTTGATAGTTTATGTAACAAGTACTTTCTGGTGGTGTTAAACTTAATTCTGAGTGTAACCTTCTTCCCTTTTAGTGTGAGATTTATGCTTAAGCTTTATTTTTGCTAAAATCCGTGGACAAAACCATAACCGATCCGCGAGTCACGGATTGGATTGGAACCAAACCGTAGGACTTTTGGTCCGGACATGGATTTCATTTTGTAAAAACCGTGACTAGCGGTTCGGTCCTCGGATTCCTAGAAATCCGAACCGAATCGGACCGCGAGCAGCCCTAGTCGTGGGCGCCTAAAATCATTTCCAAACCCCTAAAAAAATCGTACAAACAAAACACTTGTAAAACTCAATTGAATGGCAAAAAACCCACACACAGACGGACAAAATCCATGCATAATAATAACCCAGACGAACAAAATTCACACACAAAGAACCCGTAGGACCAAGAAATCTAGATAATGTGGCAAAACCGCGTGAAACAAAAATGGCATACAACAAACCTTATTGAACAACCAAAAGCATCAAAACCCACACCCAAAAGTTTTAAAAAACACCAATTACATGTCGAAGAAAGAACACTCACCGTCGATCGCAGCAAGAAGCGGCGGAACAATCTGACGCTAGTTCCAATCCGATCATGAAGAACTGATTTTTTTTAAGCGAACAAGCGTACTCGATACTCACACCTGCATGAGGAAAATCGCACAATATTAGTGTGGCGTCATCACAACCACAGAGATCAGCACACCTCAATACCGCAATGTCATCACTACTGCAGACTAAAAAGACCTAAATACCCACCGATTGGAGGGGCATAATTGGAAAAATCAGACCAAAAAGCCCCACCAAAACAATTTACTGCAGTCTTCTTTTACTTAACAGGTAAGATATGGGTGTTATGTGCATACCCTGGTCCGAGTGTCTAGTGTCTGACACGCTACTTTATAAGTTTTTTGAAGTCCACATAGGCATTGGCAAGATCAACTTAACCATATGGATAGTGGCAGCCAAGGACAGATCATATACTGAGAGTCAGTTCATGAAATGCAAATATTCAAAAATATTCAATTTCCTAGAGAAAATTCTACCTCACAATATTTTCAAAACATTACCTCACATTCAATACACGTTCCTCAACATGCCAAGAGAAAGGCACATCGCAAGGATACCTAAGCAAAATTTGTGGCTACATATACCACTTACAAAAACTCGAGTGAGTCAGTTATATATTAGTATATTTATCTCTCCATCAAGCTCCATTATCCATAAACAAAAACCAGTTCCAAGTAACTACAATCTGGAAAGCGATATGTTGCAGGTAAAAATTTTCATGTCTATGTGGTTCTTGGCTAATTTAGAGTTAAAGTTTGTATTGAACTTTTTTGTTGAAGTTGTTTCCACCACATATATTTTGTATGAAGAGAAGTAAATGTGAAGAAACATGTGCTCGAATATTTTTGTCCATCTTACATGGCCTGCATATAACAAGCACGACTATTACGGCAAAAATAATAAGTTTAAGCATTAAAACTATGGTGACATATGATGGAAAGTATTAACATGAACATTCAGATGTTATGCGATAAGATAGATGAATAGTTGCTTACATTCAAGAAGAATCTAAAGCAGGACCACAAAAACATTCTTCAACCTTGGGAAGAATAGTCACCAGGCCGCCATCCTTTACATCCAAATTTCTTGACTCCACATTACCACCTAAGAGAAAATATTCTCTTATTCGAATCAAAGCAATTTGATATTCAAATGAAATTCTTTGAGCCACAACTATAGCCCTACTTAAACTTTGTATGTCGCATAAGAATCTCATCAAGTTGCAACGTACAAAATCTAATCAGGGTTACATCTACGACTCTCAAGAGTTTCCTATTGAATATCACTAATTTGAGCCAATCAAAAGAAAATGAAATTTGATAGTCAAATAAAAACTTTTCAAGCCACAAGTAGAACTCTGGTTAACTTTTGCCTGCCAGGTAAGAATGTCATCAGTATAAGGCGTGCAAAATTAAAACCAAATGGCAACTTTTATCGGTTACTCCTAATAGTTTTCTGATGAATATAAATTTCAGCCAATAAAAAAAACCACAAAACAAAAAAGTGTCACCAACATGTGATAATCACGATAATTTTTTCTGGATATTATGGCATATACATTGGCTCACCCCCACAGGCTAACAGTATAATTTTCAATAAGATGAAGATGTTCGTAACTTTTTTGCAAGCATGCAAGACATTTGTTTATCCTTCGCTAATAGCCAATTGATACCGCAAGAGACACAGAAATAAGGAAAACAGATCAAGTAATCTTACAGGAGGTTCGAGTGCCAGAACTGCTTAATGGTGGAAAATGCATCACTGGTGGGGGATGAAAATGACTCTTTATTCACTTTCTTGACTTCCTTTATACTCTCAATTTTGGTCTCTACCGCAGACTGAAGGGTATCAATAGGCTTTCCACCGTTAATATATCCCTTCCTGGGAGCTAGACCAGCTTTCTTTTCTAAAACAAATATCACAAGACTAGATGCACCTGCATAAGATAAACTCAGTTACAGTACATATTGTGTGCATTAGATTGATGGCCACAAAATCTTTTTAAAGTTCAAGTTGTTAGAGAAAGAGTCAAGTATATTTATGTTCTGAACACCCATCCCACTGTGTGGCCAATCTTTCTGTTGGAGTTTGTCCCACATCAATTAATTATCTCTTCCAAAACTAGTATATGAGCCTGGACGGCCTCTCCACTCTTTGCCAATTGGTTTGGAGTTGGATGCTTTAACACTTTCCTCCATGGTCAAACACGTACAAGTATTTGAACTAATAGTTAGGTGGTGAGTTTCAATATGAATAAGAAAAGAATAAATTCTAAAAAGAAGTACGAATACACCATTGTACTACCAGCAGGATATAACCAATTGATGTTCACAAGAGACCATTCATGATTGTGATAACACACCATAATCTGCAAGACATATTTTTAACACAAATAAATGCCAAAATTGATGGAGAAAGAAAGAAATTGGCAAGTCATCATACTTTATATTTCACCGTACAATTCCAATTACAATGGTTGAATTCTTTCTACAGCGTCACTAGTACTGCAGTAGGCTAATTTACATATTTCAGGCCAAAAGCATAGTAATCATTAAGTATTTGTAATAAATGGTTAGACTATGACCAAGCTCAAAAGCCTAATAAAAAAGATCTCTATTCCAACTAAGTTTAGAAAAGCACAGGTTGAAAGCTCTAGCAAAATAAGAGATCAGGTTCTGAGTTATGTCTTCAAAGAGCAGTTCTTTCTCACTTCAATTGTAGAGACTCGTAAAAATTTTCTATTTTCTTTAATCGTTTAAATAAATGGAAGATCGTATTTTGATTAGGTTATATGTTTATTAATGTGGGAGTATGGATTTACGTCTACCGTCGTGTATCGTACATTCGAAGAGTAGTTGGACTTTGAGTTTCGGGGTTGAAATGACGTGTGGGAGTGGTGTGGAAGTGTTGGTAGCAAGTGGGGTTTGATCCGATGACCGTTGCAAAATTTCATTTTCTGTCCAGCTTGAACCGGTACTGGCTGTTGCCCAGTATCGGTACATGAAGTCCAGAAGTGGTGTTTTTGGGGATTTTGAAGGCCCCTGAACCGGTACTGGGAGCCGGTACATGCTGTGTTTTTCTGCAATTTTCAGCACGCTTTTTGGACCTCTATAAATACCCCATTTACCATTTTTCACACCCATTGGCCACGAAAACAGATCTGAAAACCCTCTATCACCTACCCAACTCCAATCTCACTCAAATCTCTTGATTTCTACCTCAAATCATCAAGATCCAAAGGATTCCTACCTCAAATTCACATGATTCTTGCATTTGGTGAACAATGGGTAAGTCTTGTGTTCTTGCTCACACTTTTCGGCTCTCAATCACGTTTTTCTCTCTCTCCTCTCAATCACTTGTTGATCCTTGCTTGTTTATCTTGTTTTTGGGTTATATTTACCCTAGATCTTGTAGCAAAGCTTGGGAGGAGCTTGTTCTTGGAAGATTTGGGCTTAATCCACTTGGTGGACTTAGGGTTTTGCTCAAAACCCATTGTGGTAGGGATTTCTTACTCTTGTTATGTGTTTATGGGATGTCTCCGTACTTAGATCATGCCTTGTGGTTGTTTGCCGTTGGGTTCGGCTTTTGGATATTTGAAATTCACAAAAAATCTGGAGGTGTCGACACTCTCCCTTATTCTGAACAGTTTTGCCTTGTGATGATCCCTCCGTACTCATTGATCGTTCTCTTTCCTTTGGCCTTCGACAAACGTAATCCTAGTGTAATAGTGAATGGAAGACGTACCGCATAGTTGTTATCGGACATCGTAGGCTAACAGTATATTGTGGGGTGTGTAGTTGGTTGATGTGGACCTGTCTAATAGTCTAGATGAGAATTTGGTAACTTTTATCCTCGTACTTCATCTCGTTGGTCTTTCTAGGTTTACTTGGTTCCTATTCTATAGACTCTTTTCTAGAGCTTAGCGGGTGGTGCGTCGTGGGGTTATTTATGGGTTCGATACGTAACAAAGGTCATCGTGATAGACTTAGAAGATTGACGTCATCTTAATATATTTAACAAAGTACGATGTGTTATGTTTACGAGTTGTTTTGCAATGTGAACTTGGAGAAAGGGTTGCTTGCTTGTACATTGAACAATGGTTTGTGTGTGTTTATGCTTGAATTACGAATTCGAATAGAGGGTCCTGCAACGCAAGGTGTGGTAATGCGAGGACTCTAGAGGGCCCGCCATGCAAGGGGTGTTAAAGCAGAAACCCAGGTGAAGAGAATTCAATGTGACGCAAGGGGTGGTAACACAGTTGAATGTCTCACATGATTAAGAGAATCATGATTGACTTCAGAAGTTTGTGTTGATATTTGTACTGTTGGTTGATTGGGATTGTGGCTGTTGAGAAGGGAAATTAGTGGTTGATCCAATCAAGGTTTATTTAAAGAAAGAAGTTCAAGTTTTTTTTGAAAATAGGATTTTTATTTAAAATCCTCCGGTATTCTTGAGCGAATCAACGGATCCGGTATTTGGGCACAAATCAACGGACTCCGGCATTCAAGCTCGAATCAATGGAGCTTGACCTGTGATGGTCTTGAGTTTTCATTAAAGTGTTTGGAAATCTAAAAAGGAAAGTTTTAAGTAATGAGGCACCATGGTGGATGGTATGAAATGAGGAGGTGGTTTGTGGAACTCATTTGAAACGTTGTTAAATGGTTGAACTATAGTTGTTGTTCGTTTGATTGATATAAGTCCTAATACTACTTCTAGTCGACGTGTGGATAGTTAGGGTTATCTCTAAGATATCCGGAATCCCAAGGTCTAAATTTGTCAGTTCTTTTTGGTAATCCCTCTTGCATCTCTTGTTCGCTTGTTGAGTCTCATTCGCGTTTGGTGCGTATTTCATCACATTTTCTTATAACTTGAGTATGGAATTACCTACTGGGCTAGTGTAGCTCAACAAAATCCTTCTTTTCAGGTTTCAAAGCTAGGCGGTAGCTTGCATTACATCATGTGCTCAATGTGGAAGGCATTTTGTAGACACCCCAATTTGGCCTAACGATTATTTCAAGTCCCACCTTGGGACAATCCCGATGATGAAATGGATACAATGATTGCTGATTGCTTCCTTGAGGACCTTAGGACTTTCGGTGAGAACTTTGAACCACTTAGAGGACCCAATTCAAAGCCATACAGCCTTTCAGACAGAAATACAGAAGCCTAGGAGAATCCATCTGACGGCCGTAACATCGATCTAACGGCCATAACATCAATCCCTCACCCGAGCAACCTGTTGCAAGCAAAATCTCCCTGAGAGATCAATTCCTCGGCCGCAAGATCTATCCTTCGGCCGAGACATCCATTCCACGGCCGCAAGATCCTTTACTCGGCCGCCAGATCTACCTTTTTCCAGACTCTGGAACGTTCTGTCAGACGTTTGGTTTGATCCAACTACACTACCTTCCCGATGCGTTCGGGCTACGCTCAGAGATTACGACGTAGAGTTAGAGATGCATTGCAATTGCAATTGCCATCTCGTGATTTGATTGGCCGGAGTGAGTCATCCCTATGCCTATATAAAGGAGCCTTTGGGCTCCGAAATTGATACACCTACACACTCAATCAAGCCTCAAAACTCTGCACAAATAATCCCTCAATCCCATACTTCAAAACCCCTAACCTCCCGAAGGCAGCCGTCAATCCGGCGATCAAACCCCGAAGTTCAAACCTTAACCCTAGGGTTCTCGATCAAGCAATCAGTCAATCTCGCCCAATCCAAAGCAATCAAGCAACTGAGGGATCAAGGTGGTGAGGCCCAACGGCCTCTGGTTTGTCTTAATTTACTGTATTTTTTACTAACCATAGCGTTTTGATTATCCGTTAATCTTTCTGTCTGGTGTGAGGAAGAACACCAACCGGGGCTTCGATCCCTCGACCGGTACATCAAACCAGGAGGATCCCTGGGCCGTGACATCCATTCACCGGCCGCGAGATCCATCTCCCTGGGACAGTTTTGTTGCTTCTCTGCTTTCTGAATGCATGCTTCAATTATCGCACTGGCTCACTTTGCTTACTGTTTAAAGGAATAAATAAACAGACTATGTGTTGGAATTAAACCAAGCATCTATACGTCTTATGTTGAATGATTATGGGCCAGTCTCACGACTGGGCAAAGAGGGGTGCCTAACACCTTCCCCTTATTGTACTTTTGGCTCCCGTATCCAGAATCTCTATCTGTTTTCCCAGTTTTAATAAACTGGGTGGCGACTCTATTTGATGATAACCGTTATCATGTGGCGATGTTCCTAGCCCTGGGAATGTCCATGATTTTGGTTTATGAAGTGAGCAACCAATCGAGCAAACAAACGTGATCAATCTGTATGGCGATGCCCCGTTTGGGAGGTGTCTACAGTTTTTGGCGACTCTGCTGGGGAATATGAGAGCCATAACCAAAAAGTTCAACATAAGACTAATACGTGCCTTGTTTAATTCATCTATCATATGCATCGAGTGGGCAACCCGTTGAGTTCACCTGATATCCCGGCATGACACGGGCTATGTTGGGGGTTCCAGCAAACTCCACAGTCACTCGTACCTAGTGGTATATCAAAAAGGAAATCACCCAATCGCCGCCTATGATGGGCTGGTGAGAGGATTGGTGCCCTTTGACAACGGAGCACCCTGAAACTACCAAAACCTTGCATGCCTTAGAAAGCCATAGAACTTATCAAACTAAGACAGGAACCTACAGGCTAGGAACCTACTTGCATTCTACTTGCAAAAGTTCTTCCTCACACCTTGTATCATTTGTTGTTGTATTAACTCTTTCTGTGCAGAAGGGTTGGGATTTTTAAACCCAAATCCTAACCCTACACAGGCCGAATACTGACTTCCAGGTATTCTATTTTTCAAGCAGGCACAATAGGTAGGTTAAAGAAGCAACCTCAGCCAGTTTTATACTCTTACAATACCCGAAGTCACGCCAAACAGAGGTCTTTACAGTCATCTCATCGGTCGCCTTCGTCTACCAAGACACTCTCACCGCAACGGTCCCAATCAGTTTCAGGGACTTCACGGTCGTCTCCTCAACAAAACCAATTATCTACCCAATTCCAAGCCTCACCAAACAATCTCCCTACCTACACCCCGAAAATGGCAGATAATGATGCTACCATCACCGAGCTCCGAGCCCAAATTGCCTATTTACAAGCTGAGAAAGCAGCAAGAGATGTTGAAAACAAGAAAAACGAGGAGGAAGCAGAAAATCCTCATGAAATTGTAGAAAACCCTGAATTGGCCAAACAGGTCAAGGAGATCAAGCACGCTTTGGCTCGCTCACAAGGAGACCAAATTCTAGATTTCGAAGGACTCTGCCTCTTTCCAGAATCTCAACTGCCTGGACGGTTCAAAATGCCAAACATCGAGAAATTCAACGGGACTGGTAACCCTACCAGCCATGTCCGCCATGTCATCAACACTCTGAAGCCTATGGGCTTGACCGACGAGCTCATCGCTCAATTATTTCAAAGAACTCTCACTGGAAGCGCCCTCGATTGGTTTCTCACTTTGGAATTTGTGCACTATCAAACTTGGCCTGAAATTGCTAACGCTTTTGTCAAGCAGTATGCGTACAATGTCCAAATTGAGCTAACTACCCGAGATTTGGAGATGACTAAACAAGAATCCAATGAGGACTTTGCTACCTTTGTGGCAAGATGGAGAGAGAAGGCTGCCAAGATGAAAAGCCACCCTACCGAGGAAGATCAAGTGAGGATAGTTGTCAAAAACTTACAGCCCAAATACCTCACTCACATTTACACTCAAGCTATCACCGACTTCAAACGTCTACACGCCACTGGATTACAAATCGAGGATGGGATCAAGTTGGGCCTCATTGGAAAAGAAGAAACCCCTCCACCCAGAAAAACCTTTCCAAACCGTGCATCTCCTGCCTCCGTCAACACCCTTGACTCAGTCGTGCCACAAGACCCTTTTCAAACTAGCTCATCTAGAAACACGAATCGCCCTCGCCGCAATTTCAGCCCACTCTATATGACTCCATCCCAAGCCTTAGCCATCCTAAGCCGTCAAGGGCACCTTAGGCTCTTGAATAATCCGCCTCCTCAGCCACCTTATGGCCCAAGCTATGATGTCAATAAGCAATGTGCTTACCATCAACACCCTGGACATGAGACAGACCGCTGCATGCGTCTTCGTCATAACATCCAGGATCTCATTGATAGTCAAGCCATAAAACCTCCTAAGCCTAATGTACAAACCAATCCACTTCCCGCTCACAACAACGAACCACCGCCTCAAAATATCAATCTCATAAGCCTATCCAATAGCCCCACATATAATCCTGCCCTACACATTATTCCAAATACCCGAGCCAAACCATCCCTAATCCTCTCTAAGAACGAGGAATGCTTTGCAACAGGGGGAGAACCCCACATCTATGCCATTGATGATGGGGATTGGTGGTTGGACATGCGTCAAGCCCTGCCAAATGATTGGAAAGTTGGAAGAATTGAGCCTGCTGATCCTTGGGGTACCCAAGAAGAAGAAGTGGGTCACCTCACCCGAAGCGGAAGGGTGTATAAACCTCCTAAACTAAGTGGGGAAAGTTCAACCTCAACGCGAGTAATGGAAGAAGAGGAAGGAGAAGAAAGCCAAAGGACCAAACCTGAGGAAGACAGGGTGCTAAGACAACTAAAGAAAATCCAAGCTGATATCTCTATTTGGGGATTGCTTATGTCCTCCTACGAACATCGTAACTCCTTTTTCAAAACCTTGGGGAAAGCCAAAGTTCCCATCGACATCACCCCCGAAGAACTCGTGAGTTTCATAATGGCGTCAAAAGCTCCGAAACCAACGATAGCTTTCACCGACAAGGATCTACCTCCTGAAGGGTCTGCACACAACAAACCTCTCTACATTTCACTTAAATGTCTCACTAAATGGATCCCACTGGTCTTGGTAGATAATGGGTCTGCTTTAAACGTATGTCCTCAAAGAACCCTCGACAAGCTAGGGGTAAACGCCACCGACGTGCGCCCTTCAAGCCAAGGAGTAAGGGGGTATGACAATTCAAAGAGAAGAGTGGTTGGGTGTGCCACACTGCCAGTAGAAGTGGAGAAGATCAAAAGGGATGTGGAGTTCCATGTGATGGATATACCGGCCACCTTCAATCTTTTATTAGGAAGGCCTTGGCTACATGATGCTGGGGCAGTACCTTCCACTTTGCATCAAAAAGTCAAATTCGTGGTAGATGGAAGGGTTATAACCATTCTGGGGGATTCATCAATCCGGGCTCATTCTGATACGCCTGTCAAGAGGTAGAAACCGAGGAAACCTTCCTTACTGGATTCAGTCTTGAGGAAGCAACTACTGTGCAAGCCTTAATGGCTGAGAGAAACTTCTATGTAAGCACCCCCGCCATATGGATGATGAAGAAGCAAAAATACCTCCCTGTGTTGGGTTTAGGCAAAAGATCACAAGGCATCTCACAAATGATTGATCCTCCGCATAATCAATACGCCTTTGGTCTTGGCTACACCCCGACAGAAGCCAAGGTAAAAAGGAAGAAAAGCATGGAAAAGGCTAAGGCAAGAGGAAGCAGGGTCAAAGAAAAGAAACTCGTGATCCCAAAAACGCTCAATGGCTGGTTTGTGAGAGAAAGAGAAGACTTTCCATTCTGTGGCTTCGCAGAGACATGGGAAGACGAAGTTACCAAGCAACGGTACCCCGGAATGCAAATCTTCTTTGATCAGGAATGGACCGACAGTGATTTGGAAGAAGAACCAACCAATTCATCTCCTACTCTCAAAGACTGGATTGATGTGCTAGCTGAATTTGACCTAAAGATTCTGTTTGGCAAAGAGGGTGAAGAAGAGTATAAAACTGCAAAAGGAAAAGGAGCCACTCCCGAAATACTGCAGTAA
Organism: Rhododendron henanense subsp. lingbaoense; assembly: GCA_020567845.1. Classification (NCBI taxonomy): domain Eukaryota; kingdom Viridiplantae; phylum Streptophyta; class Magnoliopsida; order Ericales; family Ericaceae; genus Rhododendron; species Rhododendron henanense. The sequence goes on from CM036313.1 coordinate 27,966,572, forward strand.
ATCGCATGACAAAAACATTGCTTTCATTTCCTAAAGACAAGTTAGGACATGTTTTGGGCCCCTGTTTGGGCATTATCTACGATTGAATAAATCCCCATTTTATCACTTCTATGCTTGACAAATGATTCCATCTTTAAAATGTGATTGTTATACACTACAATCTCTCTGCCAAAGATAAAAGGATTTCAAGAATCTAATTCTTTATGTTACCAACCAAAAGGAAAGAGGGGACGAACCCTGGTTACTTAGAACTAGGCTTTTTATCAAAACTCAGGAAAAAGATGCTATCTCCGTGAGAACACTTAAGGTTAGCTTGCCCATTGTGAAAGTACAAACACAACAGGAGATTCATAAAAACATCTCCATCAGATTCCTCTCCAAACACCTCTTGAGAGAAAAATGCTCGTTGGGCAATCTATACACCCAAGCAAAAGTAAGAGCAGAGCCTGCTAGGACAAAGAAAAAGCGAAAACGTAGCCTAGGCAAAAGTTAAGGCATTCGAAGGAAAGCTCGCTAGGGACTCAACCTCTATCAGGTAACCTAGGCAAAACCTAGAGCATGAGAGAAAGAAAAACCAAGAGTGAAAACCCAACCCTCAAAGGTGGTGATCTTGGAACTACGTAACAGGCCTGATTCCTTGATTGGGATACGTAGGCAATCTCGCGTCGAGATATGGCCCAAACATTCGAAGAGAAGAAAGACAACACCAAAAAGTTTGTATTCAATGATAGGCACAGCTAACTCTGCGTATTGAGCTCACAAAAGATGAGTTAGTCGTTTCTAGGGAATTGGCAAAAACAAATATACGTAAGAATCATCGTTCGTCCTCTCTAACTCAAAAGTCGTCGACATAAGGGACCAAGCATTTTAACAATCCCAAAACATGGCAAAGAGATTGCAGGAACAGCAAAAGCAAATAAAAGAGCCTGAATCAAATTCAAGTGTAAGAAGGGAAAAATGCCGTTTGGCTAAAAGCAAAAACCCAACTTCTTTAGGAAATGGAAGTAGCGGCCGAAGAATGGAACCCTCGGCCGAGTGATCCATTCTTCGGCCCATGTTTAAATCCAGGCATTCACAAAACTTTGAAAAATATTGCATAAATATCTAATTTCTCATACATGCTGAGGATGCTTCAAATACAAACAAAAAATACAAATGTCAAATTATCTGTTTTTAGAACTAACAAATACAGGTACAAGAAAGGAAAGGCTAGCTACTGCCCACGACCCCTCTTGGGCGCGGGACGAAAACGCTCAGGAACTGAGACACTGATCCTCTGTCCCTCACCAGCCGCGACATCTTCATCACTAGCTCCAGTACTCCCACCCTCGCTAGCTCCAGCACTCTGGGTAACCGACACTGTCGGTACTCGCTCTGCTTCAAGCTGCAGAGACACAGGATATAGGCATTTAGTTTCACATGAAACGTATGATGGAAAAAGAAGAGATCAAAGGATGCATACTGCAGCTATTCGGCCGCGCTGCCGCCGAGCCAAAGCCTCTGCACTCTGGAAAGCACGCAACCATTCCTGAAACACCCCAGCGAGCACCTGCAGAGGAAGCAATTGCATATACAATCAAGTAGGCAAGGAATGTTGAAGGAAACCAAAATCTACAAATATTACCTGCTGAATCCCGGCAGGAAGCACGTAGAACTGCGTAGTACACGGTGTCAGTGGCAAACGCTCCTCTTCTCCATTTGCATTGTGGAAAGAAATGAAACTGGGGGCCCGTGGCCAAACAGGAGGAGCAGCAGTAGTGGTGGGAAGGGTCAATGAGGCCGAACGAATGGCTGAGTAATCTCCCACTACGAGAAAACTCGTGGCTGGCTGTCTCTCAAGAGCAAGTAGCAAGCCCTCCCCGGTCAAAAGATGGGTCGATCTCATGCCAACAGGAGGAGGGAGAGGAACAAGCTGCAACGCCTCGGAACGTGGAAAGTACTGGCTCGCTACCCTCTCTCCAAGATACCAGGCTCTCGAAAATGGCCCCTCCAGAAGGAAGTGCTGGCTGTCCAACGCCCGAGCTGAGGTCAACTCCAGAGGAGCATCATCAAGTAGCACGCCCCATGGGTCAAAACGCACCTATAACAAGGGAAGTAGCATCAAAATGACAGAATGAGGAAATTGCACGAAAATCAGAGGATAAAGAAGATGTCATACCTGATCCACCGTTAGGCAATCCAAAACTCGCCTCCAAGCCAGCAAGTCCATGGCAGGCGACCGTGACTTCCGAACTCCTTTCAACCAACGGGCTGCCCGCGGAACGAACCTAGGCTCTCTGTGCCCAGTCGGAGGAGGAAACTGCAACAAGTGCTCAAAAGCCCAAAGCTACAAGCAAAGACGGAAAACATGAATAACAAAGATAGAAGCAACAAGAGAATAATGCAGAAATCAAAATGCATACCTCAAGAATACGATGGTGTCCGCCAAGCGACAAACTAACTCCCCGGGAACAAGCACTGAGGTGTCCATACAACGTGGCTAGGGCAGGAGTTCCCCAATCAAACTCTGCTATGGTCTCTAAGTGCACCAAAGCAGCCAAGAACTGGACATGTACCGAATTCTCCTTGTTGCAAAACAAAGTTTGCCCAAGGAGATAAAGCAGGAAAGCTCGTACCAGTTGAGAAAGGGGAATCTCCGTCAGGATATCAACTTGATCAAACTCTTCCCGAAGCCAGGTATATGTGATATGGCCACTCTCTGACACAATGGGAACCTTCCCCAAAAGATATCCAAGGGCACCCTTCCGCTCATGGATCCGCGGGTCAATTGGAAGAGGATCGCCGCCTACTCTCAGGCCTGTGAACAAAGCAAAGTCACCCGGAGTGATCGTCATCTCCCCAGCCTCCGGAAGGTGGAAAGTGTTGGTGGTATCCCACCACCGCTCGACCAAGGATGTGGTCAATCCCAACTCCGCCTTCGGAAGATGGAAACCAAGTATCAAGGGTTCGAAGCCAGCCAAAGCAACCGCATCCTTGGCTTCCTGAGGAAGCCTTTCATACCACTCAAACACCTGGGGGCAGCTTCCCCACACGCGCAGCCTCTCGTTTGCCTGACAAAATACGAAGAAGGAATCAAATACACAAGATATCGCCTATACAGGGGGCAACTTCTAGAACTCAAACTCCCTATCAAAATATCAAACTATCACTCTGTGAAATCTCACATACAAAAATCATTTGACAGGATAAAAATTCTACCTTCCTGTTGGTGAAACCAAAGTGCTGCTCTGGCTCCTTGTGCAAGACCTCAGGTGGGATGTTACTGAGGGGTGGACGGTATCGCAAAGAACCACCACGCCCGACCAAGTGAACCTGAGGAGCGTAAGTAGCAACGTCAAAAGGTGGAAGAATATCACCGCCCACATCAGTAGAAACCTCGGGTTCAACCCCGGGAGGAATGGGTTGCGAGGAACTTCCCCCAACAGTGGCTCTGTGCCGACTTGAACGAAGAACGCGGGAACTTGAAATCCCACCAAGAGTCGCGGCCTCAACGGCCGGAGCTTTGCCCGTGTCCCTAGGCACGGCAGGAACATCAGATGACGGAGGAGGAGGCGGTGATGAAGACATGACAGCTGGAATCGTATGGTCGGAAGGGACGGCGGCGGTAAGGTGGGGGATGGCGGCGGCCGACGAGGAGAGAGAGGAGAGATCGGCGGCGATTGTTTGGACGAGAGAAGAGAATGAGGAATGGAAAGGATGATATGACCCATGAGATCGATTTAACTAAACTTAAATCGATTTCCTGACTTTAGGCGTTCTCACGGCCGAGACATCAATTTCTCGACCGAGACATCAATTCTTCGGCCGAGAGATCGATCTCCTGGCCCCTTAATCAATTTCCCTCAGCAACATCAGATCATGCTCAGTGCACCAATTCAAGTCATCATGACTTCTAAATCCTCAAACAACCAAGTAGCCTTGGGGGCATCCCCAAGCCAATACAACATGATCAAAACCAGCCTTGGGGGCATACCCAAGCATGAGGAAAATCTCTCTCCACAAACTGCTGGCCGAAGCTCCTACTACGGCAAAACAAGACACCTGGCAGCTCTACGCTCGCTGTCACTACTCAGCGGCTCGAAGCCCATTACTTCAACAGGCTCGAAGCCTGTATCTGCCATCTGAATTGGCTCGAAGCCATAACAATCAACTCAGCGGCTTGAAGCCCATTACCTCAACAGGCTCGAAGCCTTCGTCTACTATCACCCAGCGGCTCGAAGCCCTCGAATCAGCAGCTCTATGCTCACTATCACGGCAACAGGCTCTACGCCTGTAATCACTCAACTTAGCGGCTCCAAGCCCATTGTCTCAACTGGCTCGAAGCCGTACACAATCAAGTTCTTAACAGGCTCGAAGCCTGTTTTCATCATCTCAACTGGCTCGAAGCCGTAAACAAGCAACAGGCTCTAAGCCGCCCCAACAATCAAGACAGCTATTCTCAGGCTCTACGCCTGAATGCTCAAAAATCTAACATTTTCTGAATGCTCAAGCTCTATGCTTGGATGCCCAACCACTGTGTACTGGATGCTCAAGTTATACACCTGAATGCTCAAGCTCTACGCTTGGATGCCCAACCACTGCGTACTGGACGCTCAAAGCCTGTACTTTGAATGCTCAAATTCTGTCGTCCGAATGCTCGAGCTCTACGCTCTGAATGCTCAAGTCCGGAACTTGATAGAAGCTCTAAGCTTAAAACAAACACACACGCACGGGCCCGTGCACATTTGCATCAACATTTTCACATCGAGTCTGCATCATCATATCTATTCACACCTAACGAACAAGCATTGCACATATACACTCTGCATATCTCTCATGAAACAGGTCAACCCTGCAATCAACCAGCTCTATGCCTCGGTTTTATTGATCGGTCCAGCGCCTCGATCCTTTGGTTCCACGTCAACACTTATGATGAGAAAGCTCCGTGCATAGACCATCAGAATGCAACCAGCTCTATGCTTCGGTTCATATCACGTCAAGCTCTAGGCTCCGACAACTCAGGCCCTCGCCTTAAGACTGCATGAAGGCTCCACGCCTCAATCACCTCAGGCTCCATGCCTCAATCACCTCAGGCCCTTGCCTTATACCAGCTCCGCACTTCGGTTCATCACGTCAAGCTCAAAGCTCCGACACCTTAGGCTCTCGCCTTATGATCAAATACCAGCTCCGTGCTTCGGTCCCATCAAGCTTTAAGCTCACCTCAGGCCCTCGCCTCAAGACTGCAGCAGGCTCCACGCCTCAATCACCTCAGGCTCCATGCCTCAAATTCCTTCATCTTAGGCCCTTGCCTTATACCAGCTCCGCGCTTCAGTCCTATCAAGCTCAAAAGCTCCGACACCTCAGGCTCTCGCCTTATGATCAACACCAGCTCCGCGCTTCGGTCTTATCAATCCAATCCCCTCAGGCCTTCGCCTCAAGATTGCAACAGGCTCCACGCCTCGATTCCATCACTCTCCAGGCTCTCGCCTCATGACTACAACCGGCTCTGTGCCTCGGTTCCCTCATCTCCAAAAGCTCCGTGCTCCAGTTACTGGCCCTGTGCCCCGTATCTCAAAAGCAACCCGGCGTCCAATTCATCCCCAGTAGATGGTTTGGATTCCACCCCATTACATCAATTCCTTCCAGCTCATTCGCAAGGATAGGCTACTCTACCGAGCTCCTTTCAGTCAAAGTAAGGATGATCAAGAAAAGCAAACGCACCTGCAGTGTACTGATCTACCCCAAAATACTAAGGAAGCTCTCCGCAAAAACTCCCCCGGCAGCCCTGCGCTCCTTCAACTACTCTTCGCCAAAACCCTGGCTCAGTCTAGGTACGTCACACTACGGCTTTTAAGCCCTAAGGTACGTCTTCTGTCTCTAACCTTCCAAACTTTTATTTTGTTTTATTGCCCGAACTACGATTGGTCTGAATTTCCCTTGTGGAATACGTAGGCAGCCTCCCGGCCCGACCATAACAAAACCTTTTTCGAAAACCCCTTGGAATAGTGGTTGGACCAAATTGAGTTGCTTTTTACAGCTTTGACTCTTACTCAAACATGTCTCGCGATCCGTCTGAGTTCAGTCAAAGAGGGGCATCTGTAGACACCCCAATTTGGCCTAACGATTATTTCAAGTCCCACCTTGGGACAATCCCGATGATGAAATGGATACAATGATTGCTGATTGCTTCCTTGAGGACCTTAGGACTTTCGGTGAGAACTTTGAACCACTTAGAGGACCCAATTCAAAGCCATACAGCCTTTCAGACAGAAATACAGAAGCCTAGGAGAATCCATCTGACGGCCGTAACATCGATCTAACGGCCATAACATCAATCCCTCACCCGAGCAACCTGTTGCCAGCAAAATCTCCCTGAGAGATCAATTCCTCGGCCGCAAGATCTATCCTTCGGCCGAGACATCCATTCCACGGCCGCAAGATCCTTTACTCGGCCGCCAGATCGACCTTTTTCCAGACTCTGGAACGTTCTGTCAGACGTTTGGTTTGATCCAACTACACTACCTTCCCGATGCGTTCGGGCTACGCTCAGAGATTACGACGTAGAGTTAGAGATGCATTGCAATTGCAATTGCCATCTCGTGATTTGATTGGCCGGAGTGAGTCATCCCTATGCCTATATAAAGGAGCCTTTGGGCTCCGAAATTGATACACCTACACACTCAATCAAGCCTCAAAACTCTGCACAAATAATCCCTCAATCCCATACTTCAAAAGCCCTAACCTCCCGAAGGCAGCCGTCAATCCGGCGATCAAACCCCGAAGTTCAAACCTTAACCCTAGGGTTCTCGATCAAGCAATCAGTCAATCTCGCCCAATCCAAAGCAATCAAGCAACTGAGGGATCAAGGTGGTGAGGCCCAACGGCCTCTGGTTTGTCTTAATTTACTGTATTTTTTACTAACCATAGCGTTTTGATTATCCGTCAATCTTTCTGTCTGGTGTGAGGAAGAACACCGACCGGGGCTTCGATCCCTCGGCCGGTACATCAAACCAGAAGGATCCCTCGGCCGTGACATCCATTCACCGGCCGCGGGATCCATCTCCCTGGGACAGTTTTGTTGCTTCTCTGCTTTCTGAATGCATGCTTCAATTATCGCACTGGCTCACTTTGCTTACTGTTTAAAGGAATAAATAAACAGACTATGTGTTGGAATTAAACCAAGCATCTATACGTCTTATGTTGAATGATTATGGGCCAGTCTCACGACTGGGCAAAGAGGGGTGCCTAACACCTTCCCCTTATTGTATTTTTGGCTCCCGTATCCAGAATCTCTATCTGTTTTCCCTGTTTTAATAAACTGGGTGGCGACTCTATTTGATGATAACCGTTATCATGTGGCGATGTTCCTAGCCATGGGAATGTCCATGATTTTGGTTTATGAAGTGAGCAACCAATTGAGCAAACAAACATGATCAATCTGTATGGCGATGCCCCGTTTGGGAGGTGTCTACACATTTTTTTTTGGAAGCTAACTTCATGAGTTAGTTAATCGACTTGTAATGATCACCCTTTTTTTTAAAGATGGCATTGTAAATTAAGAACCTTTGAATCTCGTTGACTAAACCGTTTGTAAATTCAAAGAATATTCGTTTGTACTTGTACTTAAGTTTAACTTTGGGCCGGTGTGCCAAGTTATACTTCATTTAATCTTGGGGACTCGATTTGTAAATTAAACAGGTGGAAGACTCTTTGGGTATTATCTATTATGATATACGAGAGACTTTTATTTAAAATGGATTATTTATTTATGTTGAAAATCGAGGGCTTGACAAGTTGGTATCAAAGCGTTAGGTTTGAATACTTTGAGACCGTGGGGAGACTTTTAGTCTCATGGGTTCAAAAGTTATTGCATATTTTAACAAAAACATGTGTGTGCTTGCATGACCGACGTTTGTTCATAGATGTGGCTTTGCATTTATGCTTACTCTGTTAGGTGAATGCTGGTGACTCATGTTTGAGAAGAATGGGAGTTTGGCTTGTATGTAGGGGGTGTAGCAGCATTTGTTGTTATTGTTGTGGTTTTCGTTGGTAGACTTGCTATTGGATTCTACGTGGTAAGATACCTTTTAGATGAGCTGGAAGTCATGAAGGATTGTGGTCGCTATGCGTAGTGGCGAGGTCAACACGTGAGAGATGATATCGGTTATTATGTAATAGAAGTGTTAGACTGTTAGTAAGATTTGTGAGCTAAGTACTTGATGTGTTTTATTTGGATTGTGCAGATTACTTGTTAAATTTTAAATACTTTAAGTAATTTTTATGTGAAGTGAGGTGTATCATAGCCAGAGGACTGAACTAGTGAGCGATTTGAATGTGTTTGAAGGGATGATGTTTTGTTGTGGTAAGGATTGTGGTTTGTTGTTGTTATGGTAGTTATTGAGGTAATGATTTTAAGCAAAGGTAAGACGAGCTTAGCCTTCGTAGAGAGTTGTAAGTATCGGAGGTGGACTTAGGAAGATGAGAGTTATAGGTAGGGTGTCTAGATACAGTATGTGTCTTCTGGACACCCAGGCGACTACCGATGAGATCCAGTTGGAAGAGGCACTTGATCACCGCCCCTTTTAGATGGAAGTCTCGAAAAGTCAATTGGACACTAGGATTGTGTATAGGGGGCTAGATCTCTAGACTTGAAGATGGAAATAGATAGCTGTATATAGGAATCTTGCAAGAGGGACAACAAGACTTGAGGTGACCTATATCGATGTGACTTGAGCCGAGTGATTGATGTAAGTGAATGGTGGGAGACTTATCTGAGGTAAGGGTGATACGAATGTGAATTGATGAGGCTGACATTGAAGTGAGGTGTAAATGGTGTCCTGCGTGGGAGTGGTAGGAACCTTGAAGGCATAGGCTTGTGGAGGAATAGTATGTTGTTAATTGAAGGATTGGAGTGCCGAGATCGTGTGTGGAGTGTAACCAAGTATGTAGGCTAGATTAATGACAGTATAGGACATGTTCAGGTGTGCCATTGAGATGATGAGTCTGTTTAAGAAAGATTAAGAGATAATAGTGATAGCAGAGATGGTGGTGGTAACAGAAGTCGTTGTTCCTGAGGCTGAGTGTAGAAGTGGCAAATACCTTTGAGAGAAAATTTTGAGCTGTGAAGCGTGTGGTGAGCGGAACCGTTAGAGATTATTGGTGTCACGCCCTCGATTTTGAACATAATATTAATAATAATAATAATAATATCTCAAAGTCGAAACCATCGAGATATATGTATCAATACCCAAAGAGTTTCCCTTCGACCATCAAAAGAGTACAATCAAGTTCAAAGGCTTACAACAATGGCACTCCGGCCCCAAATTCCAAGAGATTAGTCAAAAGGTATTAAGTTTAGAGATTACATGATTTCCAAGTCAAAAGATTATATTGAAAACTACCATTACATCTCCCAAAGAATTTTACAAAGATGTCAAAGTAATTCTTCCATGTTAGCTTTCAAAAGTATGGCCAGATGCACAGCAAGCACTCCATGTCAATGCCCTTGAGGTGTACCTGAAAATAATGATAGGTTGAGCTACACTAGCCCAGTAGAGAAATCTTTACTCAAACTATATGCATATGAGGTAGACAATGCACCGAGATGAATATCAACAACAAGAAGGTTTCCCACATGAACTTGAGTAAGAGGATAAGACTTGATAACCAACACCGTTCCCGTTCACATCGCTCAATAATCTCTAAGTTCTCTATTTTCATTATGTCAAGTATTCTCAATTTTCATTCCGGGCATTCGGGACCCCGTGCGTCCCGTATTCATTCCGGCATCACACCATGCGGTGGATCCGTGGCTATCTTGTGCACTTCCGGGCGTTTGGGACCCCGTGCGTCCCGTTTCCGGCATCACACCTTATAGTGGATCCGTGGCTTTCTTCATATCATTCTATCGTTCTCAATTGTATCCTCTATTTCACATACCTCAATATCATAATACTCAACATATCACCAACCCATATCATTCATATGAACATGTCACAATGCCCCACATAATCAACCAAGTGCGCTAGTAATGTACGGGTGTCGCATAATCCTAATTCAACATTTTACTTCTCTACAACGAGAGCTAAAGATTGGAGACAATCGAGGGATCAAAGGGGCACGATTAACCATGTTGGAAGTGATTTAGAGAGGTTTAGAAAGTGTCAAGAGCGATCGGAAGTCAAAACAATAGAAGTGGGAAAGTTTTCAAAAATTCCCAGTTTGGTTCCGGAACTGCCCAAAATGGGGGTTCCGGAACTCAACTGCAGTTTCTGCGAAAAATTGACAGCAAATGAAGATTTCATTCATACAACCATAGGACATTCAAACACGACCTTTGGGCATAAAATCAGCTCAACAACATATAGAGGAAGCAAGATATCCCTACCAAATGGGTTTTGAGAAAAAACCCTAAGTGTAACGAGCGTAGATTTGTCAAGAACGAGCTTTCCCAAAGCTATACCGCAAGATCTTCAACCTAGATGATCCAAAACGAGATGATCAAGCAAAGTTCAATTTAAGTTTGAAAGGGGAAAGAGGAAAATGCCCCAATCAATGGATCTTACCTCCAAGGATGAGAAAATCGAAACCCGGTTGAGATTTGAATGATTAACACATAGATCTTGAAGTTTAGAGATGGATTTGTGTGAGAATCAAGGGGTTTGAGTGTGGATCTTGAGAGAGATGAGAGAGAGAGGGTTTTGGGTCTAATTTCGTGGGTTATGGATGAGAAAATGGCTAAGGGTCCCTTTATATAGTGAGCCAAAAATCGTGCACAGAAATTTTAAAATCTGCTGTCTGGGTTCCGGAACTAGGCAAAACAGGGGTTCCGGAACTGAACCGGTTCCGGAACTGGAAAAATGAGGGGTTCCGGAACTGAACCCGAGAAGCTTGAAAATTCACCACTGGACAAAGGGTTCCGGAACTAGCAAAAATAGGGGTTCCGGAACTAATCTGGAAATTTCCTAACTTTTTCAACGTTCACTTAAACGAACCCCGATCGTGTCCAACACATCCACCACACCCCCAAACACCATTACAACATCAAAACTTATAGTTCAACTATTCCCCGAGTGTCCGGTACACAACGGCACGCATATCCATATAACCACGTTAACAAACACATAACTCAATAAAAATCCGATCTTTCACATATTAAACGATTTAAAAAAAAAATAGAATAATTTACGGGTCTTCACAATTGGTGCGAGTGAGATTAATCCTTAAGTAATGAAGTAGTTGGAGTCTTAGAATATAACAAGAAGTATACGTAAGTTGTTAGGTTCTAATGTTGTTGGAATATAGGAATAATTAGAATTGATAATACGTGTATCTGTGATGTAATGTTTGAGATTATGAATTTGGGAATTGTGCGATTTGCTTTGACTAAATGAATGGAAATGCCTGAGATCGGTAAAGTGAATAGACGTTGTGTGAGGCATCACGAGATTGGAAAGAATGAGATAACTATTGGGCTTTTTGAAGCCACGAATTGTGAAGTGTTGGATACTTGGTGAGTTCGTTGGACATTTTGTGGGTCCATTGGATATGGGGTGAGCCTATTAATGCATGAATATGTTTGGTGTCGTGTAAGCTGTTAAATGGTACGGTTGGTTTGTTGAGATGTTTCGTGTATGAAATTCGTTGTTATTTAGGTTAAAGCTATACGATTGACTTGTTATGTAGCCCCAATGTGTGAAGTTTGCTTTTAGGATACCATGTAGAATAAACAATGGCGTATGTGGGTATTTGCAATGAGGATTTATTTTTTTGTGCAGTTGAAATCTGGTGTATGTCTTTTCTTGAGTAGCGACAGTATTACGCGGGAAATTAAGTTTAAGAAAAAGTGGTGGATTTGAGAGTTATGGGAATGGTTCCGACATTGAGTCGCGTTGAATAGATAGGAGGGACACATTATCATAGGAATGAATTTGGATTTCTTGAACAGGAGTTGGTAGTGATTCTGAGTGGGATGAGAGATGTGGAAAAGCGTTAGAATCTTTGCTGTATTTGAATGTTAGAAGGACGAAAAGACGTTTGAGGTCTGTACAGAGTTCATAGGGGAGAGTTATGTGGGTAGATGAAGGTGTGAGTCGGAGACTATGACTGGCGGTTGTCTTATGTGCATTTGGTGTCGGTGTCTATCCTTAGTACTATCAATAGAATGGGATCGATTGTGTGATGTATTTGCTTTTGAAGTTGAGAAGGATATCTATAGCCTTGGGACGTAAGAAATTCAATCATGGAGGATTAGTGTAAAAAAAAAAACTGAGCAGAGGGTGAGGGTTACTATGAGGTTTAATCATTGAATTTTGGGTTTCTTGGTTTTATTACCGTAGAGATTATTCGAAATTTTCTAGATTGACAGTTGGCGTTTAAAAAAAGAAAAGAAAAGAGAGAACGTGAAATTCAGAGTTTGGGGAATGAGGGGATATCAGTCGTTGGATCTCAGAATGAGTGTTAGAATTTGAGTGTCTGTGAAGGTTGAGATTTCAGGAGAGCAATTAGAGGTTGGTGTGGTTCTTGGGGAGAAACCGATGTGCGTCCTAGGCATACGAGATTGACTGTTGAGTGGTAGGAGCATACCGTTAGATTGTGGAAATACGGCATAGGGTTATGTATTGCGATGGATGACTCAGCTGGACTTGGTTTTGTAAATTTCGGGACGAAATTTCTTTAAGGAGGATAGAATGTAGAGACTCGTAAAATTTTTCTATTTTCTTTAATCGTTTAAATAAATGGAAGATCGTATTTTGATTAGGTTATATGTTTATTAATGTGGGAGTACGGATTTACGTCTACCGTCGTGTATCGTACATTCGAAGAGTAGTTGGTCTTTGAGTTTCGGGGTTGAAATGACGTGTGGGAGTGGTGTGGAAGTGTTGGTAGCAAGTGGGGTTTGATCCGATGACCGTTGAAAAATTTCATTTTCTGTCCAGCTTGAACCGGTACTGGCTATTGCCCAGTACCGGTACATGAAGTCCAGAAGTGGTGTTTTTGGGGATTTTGAAGGCCCCTGAACAGGTACTGGGAGTCGCCCAGTACCGGTACATGCTGTGTTTTTCTGCAATTTTCAACACGCTTTTTGGACCTCTATAAATACCCCCCTTTACCATTTTTCACACCCATTGGCCACGAAAACAGATCTGAAAACCCTCTCTCACCTACCCAACTCCAATCTCACTCAAATCTCTTGATTTCTACCTCAAATCATCAAGATCCAAAGGATTCCTACCTCAAATTCACATGATTCTTGCATTTGGTGAACAATGGGTAAGTCTTGTGTTCTTGCTCACACTTTTCGGCTCTCAATCACGTTTTTCTCTCTCTCCTCTCAATCACTTGTTGATCCTTGCTTGTTTATCTTGTTTTTGGGTTATATTTACCCTAGATCTTGTAGCAAAGCTTGGGAGGAGCTTGTTCTCGGAAGATTAGGGCTTAATCCACTTGGTGGACTTAGGGTTTTGCTCAAAACCCATTGTGGTAGGGATTTCTTACTCTTGTTATGTGTTTATGGGATGTCTCCGTACTTAGATCATGCCTTGTGGTTGTTTGCCGTTGGGTTCGGCTTTTGGATATTTGAAATTCACGAAAAATCTGGAGGTGTCGACACCCTCCCTTATTCTGAACAGATTTGCCTTGCGATGATCCCTTCGTACTCATTGATCGTTCTCTTTCCTTTGACCTTCGACAAACGTAATCCTAGTGTAATAGTGAATGGAAGACGTACCGCATAGTTGTTATCGGACATCGTAGGCTAACAGTATATCGTGGGGTGTGTAGTTGGTTGATGTGGACCTGTCTAATAGTCTAGATGAGAATTTGGTAACTTTTATCCTCGTACTTCATCTCGTTGGTCTTTCTAGGTTTACTTGGTTCCTATTCTATAGACTCTTGTTTAGAGCTTAGCAGGTGGTGCGTCGTGGGGTTATTTATGGGTTCGATACGTAACAAAGGTCATCGTGATAGACTTAGAAGATTGACGTCATCTTAATATATTTAACAATGTACGATGTGTTATGTTTACAAGTTGTTTTGCAATGTGAACTTGGAGAAAGGGTTGCTTGCTTGTACATTGAACGATGGTTTGTGTGTGTTTATGCTTGAATTACGAATTCGAATAGAGGGTCCCGCAACGCAAGGTGTGGTAATGCGAGGACTCTAGAGGGCCCGCCACGCAAGGGGTGGTAAAGCGGAAACCCAGGTGAAGAGAATTCAATGTGACGCAAGGGGTGGTAACACAGTTGAATGTCTCACATGATTAAGAGAATCATGATTGACTTCGGAAGTTTGTGTTGATATTTGTACTGTTGGTTGATTGGGATTGTGGCTGTTGAGAAGGGAAATTAGTGGTTGATCCAATCAAGGTTTATTTAAAGAAAGAAGTTCAAGTTTTTTTTGAAAAGAGGATTTTTATTTAAAATCCTCCGGTATTCTTGAGCGAATCAACGGATCCGGTATTTGGGCACAAATCAACGGACTCCGGCATTCAAGCTCGAATCAACGGAGCTTGACTTGTGATGGTCTTGAGTTTTCATTAAAGTGTTTGGAAATCTAAAAAGGAAAGTTTTAAGTAATGAGGCACCATGGTGGATGGTATGAAATGAGGAGGTTGTTTGTGGAACTCATTTGAAACGTTGTTAAATGGTTGAACTATAGTTGTTGTTCGTTTGATTGATATAAGTCCTTATACTACTTCTAGTCGACGTGTGGATAGTTAGGGTTATCTCTAAGATATCCGGAATCCCAAGGTCTAAATTTGTCAGTTCTTTTTGGTAATCCCTCTTGCATCTTGTGTTCGCTTGTTGAGTCTCATTCGCGTTTGGTGTGTATTTCATCACATTTTCTTATAACTTGAGTATGGAATTACCTAATGGGCTAGTGTAGCTCAACAAAATCCTTCTTTTCAGGTTTCAAAGCTAGGCGGTAGCTTGCATTACATCATGTGCTCAATGTGGAAGGCATTTTTTTTTGGAAGCTAACTTCATGAGTTAGTTAATCGACTTGTAATGATCACCCTTTTTTTAAAGATGGCATTGTAAATTAAGAACCTTTGAATCTCGTTGACTAAACCGTTTGTAAATTCAAAGAATATTCGTTTGTACTTGTACTTAAGTCGGTGTGCCAAGTTATACTTCATTTAATCTTGGGGACTCGATTTGTAAATTAAACAGGTGGAAGACTCTTTGGGTATTATCTATGATATACGAGAGACTTTTATTTAAAATGGATTATTTATTTATGTAGAAAATCAAGGGTATGACATCAATAATACCAAGGGTAAGTCCGCTCACTTCAAAACACTATGTTCTAGTGTAATCAATTCATCTTTAGAATGAGATTTTAATTTCTATCCATGATCAAACAATTTTAATTCACTTACCCAAAAAAAAAATTAATGCACAAATGCATATTTACTAACAAACTCCCTCCATACAACACATGTATCTCTCTCCAAACTTGTTCTGCACCTAAAGCTCAAAAATCCCAACCCAGTGGAGTTACTTGTTGATTGTTCAAAAACAAACCTTGAGAAAAATATTGAAGAACCATACCAGTTCTTGTGCATTTTCATTTTCCTTACAATTTCCCTAACTTCATATTTTTCCTTGTGTTCTTCCTTTTGAAAGATTAGTAAAATACTCCTATATTATAAAGGTTTTCAAGAATGAGGAAAAAGATTTGAGTGTACCCCACGAATTTGTATGACATGAAGCAACCACCAATCTACATAATCGAACAAAACTTATGCTTGTTCAATGAAGAAACCAAACATGTGTATACAAAGGCAACTGAGATGTAAAAACTTTTAGAAAATGGGTAGATCTAAAAAAACCGCATAAAGGGAGCTCATGCCACTCAATTGCATCATGATAGCAACCATTGTTAACACTCCCATCATTTCCAAATTGCCAAAACATAGAAGAAGCACCTAAAAAATAATGAAATCAGAAGAGTTGATTACAATAAGAACCCTCTAATAGTTGGGGCCGAATCATAAGAGTTTTGACAACTATCAAGACAACTACCATATCTCCATATACAATGAGTTTTGGCTACTTGTTCGTACCTCAAACCGATTTCCATGACAAAAGACTAATGGACACTTTGTATATGGAGGATTCCCCCAAGTTCTCCAAAATCAGACGTTGAGTTCTCATGCCTTTTTTTTTTTTTTTTTTTGTATAATTGTTTTTAATTCTCAATGTCTTCTTTTTGTCCCCTTTAAGTTGGACTACTTGTTATTATTGCACATTCGTTATTTTTACGGAGCACAGAGAAAATAACAAGTTTGAGGGGGGGGGGGGGGGGGGGGGGGGGGGGGGGGGGGGGTGGCTCCCAAAAGATGTAAATTACAAAAAAATTCAAAAATTTACTACACATATGATGGCCACAAAACCACAACAAATAAATAAAAGCTCATTAAAATACATCGAAATTAACTCACAGAAGAGGTCAAAATCTGCACTTCTTGTGGATGAAGCTTGGAGTTGAGACAAATCATATGTTGAAACCAAAAACCATGGGCAAACCACTAGCAGAAACCACAAAGGAGAAGAGAAACCCAATGTGCAAATTATAGAGGAGAACCAATGGCAATAGGAGCGCTCTCTCTTTCCAACGCTGAAACTGCTCTGTAATATAGAACTTTACAGACAACCACGACACTGAGCAATAATAAAAAGAAACAGAATTAGTTGTTGGAGTTTGTCCACATCGGTTAATTATCTCCTCCATTCGTAAAAGAATAATTTTGGCAAATGATTTTCGCACTCCACTTTTTAATGATGGCACTCCAAATTTTATCTTTCAGTGTAAAAATTATACATAACAAGACCTTGGGATAAACTCACTGTTCAGAAAGCGATGGGTGGCATGGGTTTCAAAGATTTTGAGGCTTTTAATATAGCTCTCCTTGCAAAACAATTCTGGCGTCTGATTTCTAATCCTAATGCTTTATGGGTACAAGTTCTGATAGGTCTGTATTTCCCTAAAAACTCTGGACTAGAAGCTGTTAGAGGAGCATCACCGTCTTGGGTTTGGTGTAGTCTGCTCGAAGGAAGAGAGTTGCTGAAAAATGGGGTGAGATGGAATGTGGGTAATGGGGAATCTGTACAATTCTGGAAGGATAAATGGGTATATGGCCTTCCTGGTGACAAGATAAGTTCTTCTCCTCCTCTCCTAGGGGACGAGTCCAAGGTGGCTCATTTCATCGACATGAAGAACCTATCTTGGGATGAAGCTAAGCTTCGCAGCTGCGTTTTTGAGGAAGAGGTCCAGTCCATTCGTAAAATCCCTATTAGCCTAACCAACTCTGAAGATAAGCTTATTTGGAGCCACAACATCTCGGGGAAGTATACTGTCAAATCTGGGTACGCTCAATGGGTTCTGAACTTTTCCAAACGGAGAAAGTCTCACCCCTCCTCTTCTCATGCCCCTCCTATGAAAATGTGGAGCCGTTTATGGGCTATCCCCACTGCTCCAAAGGTCAAGCATTTTATGTGGAAAGTTGTTCGCAATTGGGTGGCTTGTAAAGCAAACCTTTATCGGAAAAAGTGTGCCCCTACCCCCCTTTGCCCAATTTGTGACAAGGAAGGGGAATCTATCGAGCACATACTGTTTCGTTGTCCTTGGACGAAAGCAGTGTGGTTCGGGAGTGGTAAGGGGTACTGGGTACTGGGTCCTGGGAAAAGAAATTGGAGCAACTGACAGATGGATGGAGGAGCTTTTATGTGGGGATCTTGCAAAAGAATCAAGTATGGAAGAGGTGGGTTTGATTTTTCAGCTCTGCTGGGCAATTTGGAAGGCCAGGAATGGCTTTATTTTCAATAAGCAGCCCCCTTATCCAGAAGACACAATTCGGAAGGCCAATGGTGCTAATATAGACTACCTCCGTGCATTGGTGCCAAATTCTAATGGGAATCATGTCAGAGTGAGTCGTACAGTAGGGTGGGTTCCCCCTCTTATTTCTACTATCAAGTTTAATATCGACGGAGCTTTCTCTTCCTCCCGCAGCCAGGCTGCCTTTGGCATTCTTGCCAGGGATAGTGGTGGAACAGCTCTCCTGTGGCGTTTCGGTAAAGTGGAGGTAAGGTCATCCTTGGTTATTGAAGCTTGGGCTTTACGTATTGCGTGCGTTATGGCATCAGAATTGGGTTTTCCTGTGGTTACGTTCGAATCGGATTGCAAGATTTTGATAAATTGCATCAACGAACCAAAAAGTTTGTGCCCTTGGGAGATTGCTGCTTTGGTACATGATATCAAATGTTGGGCTTCAACGAGACAATGGTCCTTTGTGTGGTGCTGTCGGGAACAAAATAGGAGTGCTCACTGGCTTGCTTCTAACTGCCTAAATAGGAAAATTTTGATCAATTCGGGTTGTATTCTGCCCAGCCTTAGGTCTCTCTTAGATAGATACTCCTTTTCTCTGTAATTAACTTTCTTTCGGTGTTGGTTTTATGGAATCCCTGATCATTTCAAAAAAAAAAAAAAAAGACACACTAAAAGACAAATTTTGGAGTGTCATCATAAAAAAGTGGAGTGCCAAAATCATTTACCAATAATTTTTTCCAAAACCCTAAAAAAGTTCAACAACTAAAAGTATTCGACTCTTCCCCAACCCAGTGGTGACTGGTGAATAAGGGGATTCAAGTACACTAGTACAGTTTAAGGGTTAGAAATTCAAGCATTTAAGTAAAATTTGCCTCTCCAATGCAGGAAGAAGCTCCTGTCGATGGTAACCATGTCTTTTTCCACTCATTTACGGTAGAAGACCTCTTTCCAGAGAGAACGCAACTAAACTCTCCTGACAAATGACATAGGTCCCCTCTCTCTCTCTCCTTGCAAAATCGAATCAAGAAGTCACAAAAAATCTGCTTCATTTATTTGAATTAGAATACTCTGAAGAAAAGATTTCTACCTTATGCTTGAATCTGGCCTTAGCAACCTCAATTGACCATAACTTGATGAATCCAAAGCAACCCCCTTCAAACTGCCACTATCGCAGATGAAAGAGAAGAGAAATCGCCGATGATGATGATGATGTTCTCGTCCGTAGGAGTTGGATGAGAGAGAGAAAGAGTCCAGGCTGGAAAGTGGAAGGAATTAATAACTCTGTTGACATCTTTCCCAAAATACCCTCACAGAAATAGACAAAATAACGTTATGGAAAAGGACACAGATGGAAAACTAAGAAAAGTCCAAAAATCCATTAATGTAAAATTTAAAAACAGCTATAGTGCTTGAACAGTGGAGTGTTGTAGCAACAAAAAGTCAAAATTGCCCCCGAGTTCTGGCCTAGAGGCATGGACAATTTCGGCAGAGCATGACCAAAAATGGTCGTCGCTTACATTGGCCAAAAGAGGCCAATCCTCCTTTAGGCCAAGCAAGCATGGATGATTCAAGAAAAACCTGATAAATACCTTAGTGAGGCGATAACAGGGCTTCCACTGGCAAAGACATATGGTATATTGGTATTAAACTTCATTCTATCAATAGCACTTTTAATAAGTCAGTAAAATGAAAACTATATAGAGTACACAGTTAAGTTCAATCATAAATGTAAGTGTTGCCCCGTGTCTTAAGGAGTTCCAAATTTTACATAGGAAAAATTGTTTATCATTGAAACAAGTTACAATGATTAAAAGGAGACTCTTAATCGTTGTAACTTGTTTTAATTATGGAAAAATTTCATATTAGCACCTGACCTTTTATACAAATCACACATAGACACCTAACCTTAACAAAATATCACATAAACACCTGACGTATTAAAAAACTCATCAATTAAACCCCTACCGTCAATCTCTGTCCAAAAACAAACGGAAAAAATGTTTCTCTCTCCAATTTTGCTACCTGCCTGACTTTTTTTCACAGATTCTGCACATTTTTTTTGTGGGGCCCATTTTTGGGTCCCACACATATTATCTGATCTATTGATTACGTCAAAAATATTTTTTTGAGAATCCTTGCAAAAAATCAGCTCCATCGGATAAATGTAAGTGTATGATCCAATCGTACAACTTTTTATTCAGAATTTTGGATTAAAATTTTGCATGAAAAGTTGTAAGATTTGATCTAACACTTACATTTACCCTGTTGAGCTGATTTTTTATAGGGTAGTGCAAAAAAAAAAAAAGATTAATGAGCGGATTGGTTCACTTTTGGGTCCCCACAAAAAAATTTGTAATACAAATCTTTTCTTCTGCGTTATTATTTTCCTTTTTTCTTTCCCGCATAGTGCTGAGTTGTTTTTTTTTAATTTATTTTTTGCCAGAGCAACTAACACTACCCAGTGTACCGACACAGATTAGTATTACATAGATTTTTTATGGAGCCCACTTTTGGGTCCCTAAAAATTATCCAATCATTTCATTAGTTTTAAAATATTTTTTGCGTGGTCCTGTAAAAAAATCAGCTCAACGGAGTAAATGTAAGTGTTTAATCAAATCTTACAACTTTTTATTCAAAATTTTAATCCAGAATTATGAATGAAAAGCTGTACGATTGGATCATAAACTTACATTTATTTTATGGAGCTGATTTTTTGCAAGATCGCTTGAAAAAATATTTTAGAATTAGTGAGCAGATTGGATAATTTGTGTGGGACCCAAAAATGGACCCCACAAAAAATTTATGCAAAATATGTGGAAAAAAAAGTCATGTGGGCAGCAAAATTGGAGAGAGAAACATGTTTTCCGTTAGTTTTTGGACGGAGGTTAACGGTAGGAGTTTAATTGATGAATTTTTTAATACGTCAGGTGTTTATATGATGTTTTGTTAAGGTCAGGTGTTCATGTGTGATTTGCGTGAAAGGTCAGGTGCTAATATGAAATTTTCCCTTTAATTATTACTAAAATCTTTCTTTTGCCAAGCAAAAAACAAAAAAACAAAAATAGAGAAAATGTAATGAAAAAGGTATTGGTTCAAATAGACTACAACATTCGCTTGTTAGATTATGATTCAAGAAAAACTTGATAAATACCTTAATGAGGCAATAACAGGGCTTCCACTTGGCAAAGACATATGTTATATGAAGCTATACAGCAACACAGTAGCAAGGACACGTGTCGCCTATAAACCAGCCCGTACGGCTCTTGTTAGATAAAAAAATGAGGCTCTTAGTCACAGCCAGTCCGTTCATCTGGTGCATGACGCTTCATTGGACTAAAAAATTAATAATCAAACCAACATAAAACCCAGAAACAATCAGCGTATTATTTCTCGTAAGTAGAGATGTGCAGGGACGATCCTCCTGGCAATTCCAATCTAAAACTTATGTCTTTGCAAGTAAGCTACTGGACCTTTGTGTATGTAATCCTTACACAGAAACACTCAGCGTATTATTGCTTGTTAGTAGAGCTGTGCAGGGATGATCCTCCTAGCGATTCCAGTCTAAAACTTATGTCTTTGCAAGTAAACTACTGGACCTTTGTCTATGTAATCCTTCTTTAAAATGTTGTCGGTTTTCTTTCTTTCCCCACTTCCATCTTTCAAAATTGTTCTGAAATATAATGCGTTGAAAATAAGGACAAAGAATACATCAAACACAATCTGATTTGCTGTTTGCATACAAAAACTACTAATTTCCATTTGACTCTCGAATGTCGCAAAAGATAAAAGGTGTTTTCTTGCCTAATGGGCTAGATACAGGGATGGGGGGGGGCAGTAGGGGCGGTCGCCCCTGCAAGAAAAAAAAACTACTATTATATGTATAAAAAAAATTATTCTTATGAAGTATATAGGCTCGCCCCTATGTAAAATTTTGAAAACATATATATAATAGTAACCTTTAAAATACGAGGATACCAACATTAATAACTAAAGGTTAAGGGTTAAAATATAACAAAACATAAAATTAGAGGGTTAACATTGTAAATATTCAAGTAATAAACTTTCACGTTTCATTAGATTTTTTTTTATTACCTCCACATTTCGTTAGATCACACCGAAACCGAACCCTAGCCTCCTCTCTCTCTGCACAAAAATTCCCAATTGTTAAAGACTGCAAATGCAATTTCAAGAAAATAGCAACGGAGGAGAAGAGATTTTGGAGACCCTAAGTAATTTTGGTGATATACAAGTTGTAGGTATGTCTTTCTCCAATTGTTGTTCTAGACTTCTAATTCTTTATTTTTTGACTGGTAAAATCAAGTAACATGAAAGCCCATGTACTGAATTCGTCCAGTTGTGATAAATGGTAAAAAAGATGATGAACAATAAAGAAAAACAAGATACATGATCGATCGATCCCATTAGTTAAACCGATTTATATATATTTTAAAAGAATAACATATAACATTGCCGGCCTTTACCCTTTTAATTGGTTTCTTTCTTGTCTTTCATAATGGGGAGAAAATTGGATTGAATATTTATATTCTATTGCATATTCTATTGACAGGTAATGACTGGGAGAAAAACAATTGATTCGTTCTTTAGGAAGACAGGTTCTCAAAATGTTGAAGATTGTGCAAATTCGGAACCTTCAACACATATTGGTGAAACTTCAACAGTTGAACCCGAATATCGCCCAATTAAGAGTCCTAGAGTTGAAGTGCAAGAATTTGATAAATCAACTTTGGTAAGGGATCCAGCGTTACGAGAACCAATATTGAAGCTTCCAACATCGAGGCGTGATGAGGTTATTAGGGCTTATCTTGAAGTTGGGCCATATCAACCTGAACTTCCGAGTGATCAATTTCTTAAAGATAAGAATGGTCGTCGCTTTCTAACTTCTTGGTATAAGTTGTTCCCAAATTGGTTGGAATATTCTCCAACAAAACATTGCGCCTTCTGCCTTCCATGCTATCTTTTTTCTCCAGAAAAGAATCGTTATGGATCTAATGCTTTCACTATTCATGGATTTTCAACCTAGAAGAAAGTAAATGATGGCAAGAAATGTGCTTTTCTAGCTCATGTGGGAAAAGATCTTAATTCCTCTCATAGACGTGCTCTTAGCCAGTGTAGAGATTTATTGAATCAAAACATACATTTGGAGAAATTTGTTGAGCAACAAACTTTTGTTCAAGTTGCAAGAAATCGATTGCGTTTGAAGGCCACAATAGATTCAGTTAAATTGCTGACATTGCACAATTGTGCTCTACGAGGACGTGATGAAAGCTCGACTTCTTCCAATAGAGGAAATTGCATTGATATGATAGAGTTCTTGGCTTCTTATAATCCAGACGTGCATGCAGTTGTTCTACACAATGCTCCTCAAAATGCTTCATATCATTCAGGTCAGACCCAAAGAGAGATTCTTAGTATTTTTCGTGATAAAATACAAAGATTCATTTGTGAGGAGATCAATGGAGGCAAATTTTGCATTCTTGTTGATGAATCTCAAGATGAGTCAAATAGAGAGCAAATGGCTATTGTTTTGAGGTTTGTTGATAAGGATGGGATTGTACGAGGGCGTTTCTTTGACATAGTTCATGTATTGAACACTGCTTCAGCGACTTTGAAAACAGAGATATGTAGTGTTCTTGCTCGTCATAACCTCAGTGTTCAAAATATTCGTGGTCAAGGATACGATGGTGCTAGTAACATGCGTGGAAGATGGAACGGATTGTAGGCTTTATTTTTGAAAGAGTGTCCGTTCGCATATTATATTCATTGTTTTGCTCATCGGCTCCAGTTACCATTGGTAGCAGCATCTAGAGAGGTCATACCTGTGGGTCAGTTCTTTTCTTATTTGACTCTTACGGTTAATATTATTGATTCCTCTCCTAAAAAGCATGACAAATTTAGAGGTATTCAGGCAGTAGAACTTGCTGAAAGGCTAGCTATTGACAATGATGATGATGATGAGTTTGAGACTGGTAAAGGAAAAAATCAAATTCGCACTTCGAAACGAGCTGGAGACACGAGATGGGGTTCTCATTTTGGTTCTCTTTCTAGTTTGATGGATTTGTTTAGTGCCACTTGTTCAGTGATAAAAGACATGATTAATGATCCAGAATCCACCCTTAATCAACGTTCCGAAGCTGATGGAGTTTATGATGCTATTACCTCGTTTGAATTTGTGTTCATCTTACATCTAATGAGGGAGACCATGGAGTACACTGATGATCTTTGCCAAGCTCTACAACGTCAATCCCAAGACATATTGAATGCAATGCATCTGATGACTGCAACGAAAACACAACTTCAAAAATTTAGAGAAGATGGATGGGTTCCTCTCTTAGAGAAAGTTACCCAATTTTGTGAAAAACATGAGATAAGTGTTCCTGATATGGCTGCTCCTTATACAGCTGGTCGAGGTCGTGTTCGAAAAGATAATATCAACATTGGGCATCATTTTCGGGTTGAAGTTTTTACATATACAATTGATTCCCAATGGAATGAATTGAACAATAGGTTTAAAGAAGATACAATGGAGTTGCTCATTCTCAGTACATCTTTAGATCCTCAGGATAGCTTTAGATCTTTCAAAATTGAAGATGCTTGCAAGCTTGCAGAGAAGTATTATCCTATGGATTTCACAGAGCATGAAAAGCAACATTTGAAATATCAGTTGCAAAATTATAAGCTTGACGTTCCTAATCATACGGAGTTTCAAAATCTGTCAACAATTTCTAAGTTGAGTGAAGTGTTGGTGAAAACAAGGAAGTCCATGATATATCCTCTGATTGACAAGTTGATTCGGCTTATATTAATTTTACCTGTTTCAACGGCTACAACGGAACATGCATTTTCAGCTATGAAATGTGTGAAGACTAGACTCCGCAACAGGATGGAAGATGAACTTTTGGCAAGTTTCTTGATCACTTACATAGAGAAGGATATTGCGAGAGAGTTTGACACCGATTCTATCATCGATGCTTTTAATGACATGAAAGAGCGTCGAGTACAATTCAAGATGCCTCGTTTTACTAGATCGGCTAAGGTGAGTCGTTACTGCTTTTGCAATCTGTTTAATTTATGAAAAGCATAATTAAGTATGTGGTGTTGCTATTTTTAGTTTTAATGTATTTACGTTATTATGCATGTGGATTTTTATTTTTTTCCCGCATGCACGGTCGCCCCTGCTCGGTGAAATTCCTGGCTCTGTCCCTGGCTAGATACTTCAGTGATCCCAACCAATTAAAACAAAAGGGGAAATGCCAATACCTCCGAAACTTGTGCAAAAAACTTGATTGAAGATAAGCAGGAGATTAAAAAGAACAAATATATGATATCCATAGTTGTCATCCATCAGATTCTGAACTTGAATCATACTAATTACTAAGTATTCCAAAGAGAACCACATGAAGCAAAAACTTACTGTGGCACAAAGGAAAATCAGGAGAAGGGCCTACCACAAATTTTGCTCAAAATACATAACTCTGTAGCTTACCAAGTGAAATTTAAAAAGAAAAACTTTGTTGTCTATGTGCATGCATAGCTTTTAAGAAAATAGAAATTTGAAGTAAAATTCGCACTTATTTGTCACGTATATGAATTTATATCTTGACCCAGAATCACAAAAGTAAAGTGAAAGAATGAAAAATGGTTAAGTTGACCAAATTAGCATACGATATCAAATCATGGTCTAAGTTTAACAAAGAGCGTAAAAAGTCAAATTACTGGACAAAGCAATTAGCTTTTGAGAAGCAAATATACAGATTTTCCATTATCGATTAGCAAAAATAAATAAATACAAGTTTCCCAAAAAGGTTTAGAAAATCAATTGCACTATCAATTTTATGCAATGAAGAGATGCCGATCTTATGACAAAAATAAGCTTGGAAAATATTCCCATCCATGTACATTTTATCAGGACACAAATACGTACCATAGCAACATGTTTACGGATTAAGTCAAGTTAATTACTACCAAGTCATAACTTAATACTCATAAATGATAGAAAGTTATCATTTGATAAAATTTTGACCACCCTTTCATGTGTGGAGCAAGCTAGAGAAAACAGGAAACTATGACAAAGATAGTTCATTTATGATAATATTGAAGTTATCATAGCATACTTTCACCCGTATCCAGAGATTATCATGCCCAAACAAGGTAAGTTCCTTTTAAAATATACGAATCAATCCAATCACTCATTCACTCTAGTCTTGTCCATTTTGGGTATATGTGAAATTACTCTAACCATTTGAAGATGAAAACATGCTTAGTTTGATGCCTAAATAACAAAATGCATATTTCAAGGATGCGTACACATATGCGATTCAATCTGGTGATATGGCACTCCAATCAAAAAGTCAAGGGTCGAAATCGTGAATACATTGACTTTTGAAGTTTAATCAGGTGATTTAGGGTTTGAATCAGCAAGATCGGGGTTTAATTCTTAGACCCAACTTGATTTCGTACCTCGAAGATGCAGATTAGGGCTCGAAATGGCTTGAAGATTGTTGTACAGTGTTCAAATCTGTGTGAGACGGGTTCGAAGCAAGTCGATCAGGTGCCATTAGGGTTTTACAGCCAACGAATCACTTGAGTTCACTGCTGCTGCTGATCGATCAGAGAGACCCAAAGAAATTGATCCCCTGCTGATGCAAGGCGCCTATCCTGCGCCTCGCCTCACCTGGGCGCGCTTTTGACTACTATGGCATATAAGAATGTAGAGAATGCAGGAACTGATTGGAAATGCCGAAATTGATTAACCTGTCCCAGCCTCAAAGCATGAAAACAAGACTTGAGATTTGTATGGGATGATACTCCATCTTCATGACTAAATTGACCATCTCTTTAACTGACCATCCCATACTAACTGGACTGAACATCAAGACCAACTGGAACCCCACCAATGTATAGCCTAATGACCGCCCTTGATTTGCCCACAGACCAACAAAAATTGCCCACCCACTTGCTCAACCAGAGCTAGTGCCCCAAATATTATACACATACGAGTTAACTTCTCTCAACACACGCAAAAACCTCACTCCATTTGTTTATATCACCTCTCAGCAAGATCTAAAATGGAAGATGAAATTCGTTGACGTAAGCAAAACCTTTTGTGTATGCAGCATATCATGGGTACAACATCAAAGAATTGTGACACCAAATAAAGCAAGAGCGACATAGAGAAGCAATACTCATTACTCAATGAAAGTGAATGAATGAGAAATTAATGAATCACCTTAGCAAGTATCTTGATGTCGAGCTCTTAAAAGAGAGGATTTCAGCCCAGTAATGTCAAACCTTCTTGTTTCAAACCACTGAAAAATAATCAATGTTAAGCATATTCTACATTCATCAAGAACGGTAATTACAACAAGTCCAACAACTGAACATCCACTAGTAAAAGGGCATGATCTGTGCCAAAGCTGATTCTACCATCAAATGAACAGCTAAAACAGCTGAAAGTTCATAAACAAAGGGAAAAAAGAATAAAGGAATTGGGAAAAACCAAGAATGATATAAGAGGCAACTGAAGGAATTTTTTGGAAAAGGTTGGAATCCTGGTTCTGAAATTGCGCACCGATATCAAAAGAAGAAATTTGGCCATTCATAAAGCAATCATATTGGCATTATTAAGTAGTTTGATAAAGTGATGTTGGTTGGCATCAATAGGAGAGTTGAGTTGAATAGAGAGTGATGGGAAAATTATCAGAAGTCGGAACGTAACAGCTCCATGATTAGAAGTTATTGAAAGGTTGTACTCTGAGACCTGTGCACCATCTAAACTATAGACTAATGTCATAAATCAATATTGGCCTCACTTCGCTGGACTTCAGTTGATCAACTAAAAATTTAGTTTGTCAGTATCATTCTTTAATGTATCTATATATAAAGGAAACAAACCCAAAAAAAAAAATGAAGTAGGGTACTTCTATAGTGAAATACTCTATAGATAGATGGCAACCACTCCTATTTCAAGAATATGTACACAGTCACAGCCCATCACGATAAGTATTAACTATCACAATTAAAGTGAAGTATGTATAAGCACAACCAAGAAGCGGTAAAACTGAACTTCAAGGTGCACAAAAGCAAGCAGAGTGGCAGTTCTTGTTTTAAAACAATGCACTATGGGACTTGTCAAGATTTATATTAAAAATATAATATGAATAAACATAAAGCGCACTCATAAGCACACCCAAGCAATAAGCAAGTAAACCAAACTGGAAAAGCAAAAATTTAAAATCCAAAAGCACAAAAATATCATAGCCATAATGCTTAAGAGTCTAAAAATTTGCAAGAGAAGAGATGTGATTACATTTGTTATCAACGATGAAACAGAAACTTCAAATCCCACAGAAAAATATCAAACACAATCGATGGTCAAGAATAAGAATATCAGAACAATACCACAAATTCCGCTGTAATTCATTCAAAAAGTAAATAATTCAAGGATATTTTACCAAACAAACATACTTGTTTTTTTGGTGAACTCGCAGTCTACTCAACCTCCTCCCACCCAACATCCGATTCAACACAGTAACTCGGTAACTCAGAAAAAAAATAAAAATCCAGATTTGAACATAGCCGAAACAAAGCAAGGAAATGGCTTTGCAATCGAAATCTGGAGTCGAAGAGGGGCGAGAAAGACTTACCAGAATCATTTCCCCTATTTTGCCGCTTATCTACCGAAACCTCATCAACTAAACACTTGCTCTACAAAATTCACAACAAATTCCACAAAGTGGTTCAAAATCATAGGTCCAAAGAAACCAAACTTGCTCTACAAACACCCACTCCCCCCCCCAAAATATATATATATATATATATATATATATATATATATATATATATTGCGCAAAAAGGATTCAAAACCCACAATTCTTTAGTCCAAAAATACTAAAAACTTGCTCTACAAACCCACAACAAATTTAACACAATGATACAAAACCCACAAAGCTTTCGTAAAATTTCTGAAAGGTAATTAATAAAATTATCAGTTTGTTTTTGTATGATTTAGTCTTACCGTTTAAAAGATCGTGGACGGATTACCCTTCCCCTGATAGACTGCTGTCCAACGTGAGTAATCTGCAAACATACACAAACAACTCAAACCTTTCTTGGCAAGGCCATTGTCCGTAACCAAAATTAAAATACCTTACCGGTCCAGGACAGAAATAAACGTCATCGTCCTCGTCCGTAATCTTCTTTGAAAACGGTACCTACTAACGGTACCTTCTTCTGAACTTTCTTGGCAAGGTACTCGGCAACGCCATCATCCAAAATCTTCTTCAAAGGCGATATCTTCCTCCTCCTGCCATCGTCGCTGCCCTCGGAATCACGGCGCCGTCATCTGCGGTGGCTGTGACTCCGCTGCGGCGGCGAGTCCTGGTTGTCCGCATTGGAATCAAATCGAATGCAGACGCCGGGTCGGAGTCTGGTCTTGTTTTTCTTCGTTTGCGTGAGGTTGTCTGAGAGAGGAGGGAGGGAGAGGGGGAGGGAGAAGGATGTGGTGTGCGGTGGATGGAATTTTGGAGTGGTGGTCTTGTGGTTTCCATGGGGGAGGGAGAGGTAGAGGGGGAGGCCGAGAGAGGGGGAAGGGAGAGGGAGATGGGGAGGCCGAGAGAGGGGGGAGGGGAGCGGGGGTCATAGTGTGCAGGGGTTTTGTGCGTGGGTGTGGCCGTTGGGGTTCTGTGGGTGGAGCGGTGTGAGAGTGAGAGTGAGAAAAAGAGCGTGTATAAAGATCTCCTAATAAGGGTTTCGTGTGCGCAGGGTTTACTGATGATTTTCCAAATTTGAATGTTTGGTCGGTGATAAGAATAGGGTTTCGACGCGCGGATCCCACCCTTCAAAATGCATTGGGTTAATTCTTTCACTAAAGTTTAGGTACATTACACCAAACCACTATATCATTCATTACATTTTTTG
Organism: Rhododendron henanense subsp. lingbaoense; assembly: GCA_020567845.1. Lineage (NCBI taxonomy): Eukaryota > Viridiplantae > Streptophyta > Magnoliopsida > Ericales > Ericaceae > Rhododendron > Rhododendron henanense. The sequence continues at coordinate 27,996,320 of CM036313.1, forward strand.
CACTATACGATTCATTACATTTTTGTAGGGCCCACTTCGGGTTTCACAAAATTACAAAAAAATATCCATGAATTTTAAAATAATGAATTATGGAGTCCTATTAAAAATCAGCTCCAGGATAGAAAAAAAGGAAAAAAGAAAAGAAAATTTGGTAAAACCTAAGCCAAGTGGCTACAGTGAGCTAATGGGAAGCATATATATGAATATTTCAAATCCATCTTGAGAGAGGGAGAGGAAACAAACAGCAAAATAATAATAGCCTAATTGATGCTACAATACAAGTGGAAATAATAAAATGAGTCTCATGCACCAGATTTGAGATTGCCCAACACTGATTTTTTGCACCGAGTTGATGATCACAGAGACCACACCATCATTCTTTTCAATACTATATATAAATGGCCATCTGAAGAACATGGATAATCTGACCAATAAGAATGACTGAGGCGCGATATAAGAATCCCCTCCAAAATGGATGTCAACATAATCTGGACTTCTTCATTAGACCCGAAATGGAGGCAGCAATGCCCTTTCTTGTACCAAGCCAGTAATCTCATTAAAACTAAACAGTGAAACCCGCTGAAAATCTCAATCAAATATCTCACTCAAAACCATTTCGACACAAACTAATGAAACCAATAACAATCCAGGGACATCCCCCCTTGGTAGGAATCAAATGGCTATGTAAAACTCCTAGGCCATACTTTACACCAAAACCAAGCTGCAAAATAAAGTCTTAGGGACTAGCAACACCGCAAGAATACCACATGAAAACAATGGTACAAATTGTAGCAGCAAGAAAACCACATGAACATCGAATTATAACCAAGTGTGAAAAGGTTCAATGGACCGAGCATTGAAATTGAAACTGATGAGGAAATAATGAATGAGTCCAACTCATTGAAATTGATGAGGTTAAGCAGCAAAGGATCTAATAACAGTGAAATTGAGAAATAAGAAGACAGACAGAAAGAAAGAAAGAATGGCCTATTGCATGTATATGCTCACACTACAACACCCTTGAAAGTTTGTGTGTTCTCTTGCCCTAACACGGAAAACAACATAATTCATGGTCTTCGCTGGGTGGACCTAGCTTCCCCAACAAAACCATATCATGAACTTTCTTTTCTACTCATCTTTTTCTGCTTCCTGCCAACCACAACCTATGCAGAAAACAATAATTCATGGTCATAAAGGTATCCACATTAGCCTTAATAATATAATCACTACTACTCCATGTTGTCCGCATAGATCAAAACCGAAAAAGAAAACCATTTGCCCAAATTTCCTTCTGATTGGAATTTCATCTAAGTAATAGATGACCAATTTTTTGAAGAGATTATTTCATTTCCTATTAAGAAACAATAAATATACATCATTAGTTAACTACAACAACATCAATGGCCAAAATACCCTTCGACCCTCAATACATTTTTGTGTGTGATGCTTTAAACAAGGCAACTGCAATAAACTCTGCCTGTTTTGCATCTCTCCCTTTCTCTTCCTTCGGTATCAATAAGCTAAGGTAACCACAAACGTTCCATTGCAGCAGTTCTGAGTTATATAGCTTTGAAACCAGCCTTTCTCTACTTTCAAATCTTCACTCTGCTATAGTAGAGCCACTAAGCTTAGGGTCTGTTTGGTAATACACAACATCCCCTGTGTCACTAACGTAGTGGTCCTTTTTCAAGCTCATTATCAAATTCCTAATGAGGTGGAACGGTAGAGGTCTGGATTTCTTGGGCTCGCGGTAATACTTCCCAAGTACTGGTTTGGCAGCTTCAGTCTAAACATTAAAAAAGCAAAAGCAAAAATAAAAAAATTGTTAGAACTATCTGGTACCACTGTCTCAAAATCAGTTATGAGTCTTGTGACAATTGTATCATTACGTGAAAGAGATACTCACTGCTTCTATCAAGTGATAGTGTGGGATTTGAGGAAAGAGATGATGAATCACATGAGTTCCGATATCATGATGGATGTTGTTGATCCATCCGTAGTCGCGATCAAGAGTGGTCAGTCCTCCCCTCAGGTAACTCCATTCCTAAACAACCAAAAATCTTCTTAGAAGAAATCGAACAAAAATTGCATAATGAGAAAATCTTCAAGGACTCCCGACTCTCCTGCCTTCACAGAAATAAATGAAAACATATGACTGCCTATCGACATAGAAATCTCAACAAACAATTTGTGAAAATGATATGGCTTTGTTTGGTTGATAGTTTAGTTTAGTTTAGTTTTGGTAGTGGGTAGAGAAAGAAATAGGGTAATGATTGGAGAAAGGGGTAATGATCGGAGAGAGATAGAGAGAGAAATGAAATTAATAATTTGAGATATAGGGTAATGATTGGAGGAAGATATAGGGTAATGATTGAAAAGCAAAACTAAAACTAAAGATAAATGGCATCCGATGTTTGTTTTTAGTTCTCATATGAGATCCTCAAAAAATGAAGCAGCCAAACAAAATCAATCCAATCCAATCCAAATAAAGTCTCATGGTCCAGTAAATAGGAGTCTGCTAGATTTTGTCATGTTTGGCTCTTAGGCTACCTAACGCACAACCTTTTCTCCTTGCTTCGGACTTGAGATTAGGGTGAATTGCGTGAAAGATAATGACTATGCATGACACATGAGCCAAAAAAACAAGCATATTACAAGATGTCAATACCTTTCCGCGATACCAAGGAAGTTTGTGTTCATGGCCATGGTGATGCAAGTATGTTACGAAATCCAGCCACATTACAAACCCCTAAATAGAGGCAAACTCAAATGAGAAGATTCTTTTATTGAAAGAGGATCAATCTGAATTCTACTTCTCTAAAACAAATAGTGGGATTTACCCAATATGGAACGCCATAGAGTTTAAGCATTGGAACAGGACCAATCGCGAAACATAATGCCACAAGGAAACCAGCCATTGCTGTCCAACATATAGTGGAAGTGATCACATCTTTCTTCTCAGTTGGGACAAACAAGTCACTGTTCGGGTGGAAGTGGGAGCCAGTTTTCCCAGGACTTCTACTCCACTGTAACATAAGACCACATTTAAAATAGGGTCTTAATGCCTTGACTGAATCTCATCAACCAAATGGCAACAAACTTACCAGGTAAAAGGGATATGCCAACATGGGGAAAGGAACCGTAAACCGCAAATTCTGGGTTATTGTATCCAAACTATTGAAAATTTTCTCAGACAACTACAATTACAAAATAAAATAAGATAAGAGAGGAATATCAATAAAGATTGAAACTCTTCACCATGAAACAAATCAATAGATAAAAACAAAACTAACTGGGTGCCACGATTCATCGTTCTCAACATGACCATGATTCTGATGATGAGTCCTATGGCTAATTCTCCTGTAATTTCCGTTAACAGTTCAGTCAACTAGAGCATAGAATCCCCTCAAATTGCATTGGACACATAATGATACATAGGGAAAAGAATGAATAACACTATACCATCCATGGTAAGGCACGAGAATGGAAGAATGTAGAAGGTGGCCAACCACACTATTCAGCTTGGGATTGCTTGAAAAGCTTCCATGACCACTGCATATCAAAAGTAACCATAAATCGTGGTAGAACAAGCAATTCGGCATCGTAAACAACTAAACACAAACAATATGAACTTGTTTGAATGGTGAGATAACAAACGGGGTTAGGTGAAACTAAAATTTAACATAAATAACCAGATAAAGCAATTGGGTAACATAATTAAACAACAGAATACACATTGCAAGTAAGGTTTGGAATCGACACTGAGTAGGCTACAAATTTCATGTGTTTCTTTCTAGCATTTGAATGCAACAATTATTGGAGCGACATAAGATATCAAAACACATCGGATTAAGATGGGTAACTGGTAATCCAGTCACGACTATTAGTACAGTGGGATACCTCATATCCCGTCATTGTTAATTCTACTAATCAAACATGGCCTATGTGCGCACATGCACACGTCAAACATCTATGAATGCATACATCAATATATACTAAAGTACAAAATGTGCAGAAAGTATAGGGCTAAGAATGAAAGATTGAGATTACCAATCATGGCCAAGAACAAAGAGAGCCCAGAACATGGTGCCCTGAGCAGCCCAATAAAGAGGCCAAACAAGCCAATTATTCAGAAAAGCAGCAGCTGCGGCCAAACCAAAAACAACAGTAACATCCCTCACCACATAACTCATAGACCTCCACGGATCCCTCACCCAACAATGCTTCGGAATGGCGGCCCTGATATCAGCCAGTTTGAACGGCGGTGGCGCGCCCGGATCGAAATCAACCTCACCATTGATTCTCTCACTTCTCTCATCCCCATCAACAGTCGCAACCTTCAATGGAGCACTCACGTTTAGCACCCACTTTCTCTCTCCAGAAAACCCAGTTGCAGTGGAGTCTGCAGGGGATTTTCGATATGAAAATTTCCCATTTGAGGGTAAAGAATCAATTTTTGCCTGGTTAGGGCTGGTAAAACCTGTTCTGGGTCTTGGGAATGCTTTGGGGAGAGGTCTAATGCCGCATTCTGACAAGACCCAACTCGCCATTGGAGACCCAAATGGTGCTTACACGAGGGTTTCAATTGCGCGGCTCTCTCGCTCTCTCACAAAAGCTAGAGAGAGAATGAGAAGAAGAAGAAGAAGAAGTGAACAAGTGGAGGTGGCGAGAGCCTCCACTAAAATATCTGTAGATTTGAATATTTAGACTAGAGATGGGAAAGAAGTGAGGAGAAAGTAAGATAATAGTACTAGGTCTTCACTGTTTCTGGGAATAACGACCTCACATTTTGCTCGGTCCGTCTCTTTCTTGTGAAGAATCTCTCTATTTCCTATCTCTATTATGTTTAGAATAGCAGTAATAAGTCAAGACCTGGTTCTCTCCCTATATATAGCAGCCATCACCTCTCTGGCTCTGTTCTAAGTTGACTCTGTTCTTATTGAAGTAGTAGTATATTACCAAGTGATGACAATGTAGTACCGCAGTGCAATGCCGGCCCCGGCATTTGGGTTGTCCAAATCCAACGTCATATTTTGTTGCCTACTTACAATTAAGTCATACAAAATAAAAAATATATACAAGTACAAAAAAATCAAAATTACATTGTTATTTAAGCTTGAATAACATCAAAAAAATCAACATCAAAATGTAAACCCCGGTTTCAAAGAAAATAAATTCTCCTCACATTTTATGAAGCAAAATTTTCAATTAAGTCATCATACTTTACTTATCCAAGAACTCAGGGCTGTTCCGCTAACTTTTGGCTTTTTAGTTGATATATGTGAGGATAATGATCTGTCTCAAAAGCGTAAAAAATTAAAAAAGCCTCAAATGTCCAAAAATACTCTTAGTGGAATGACGCCTCATTTTCAATTAAGATCATAGCCCATCTCTTTAATCTCTCTTGTGAAATGGTTGTTCAAATATAAAATTAAAAACTATACTAGCTCGCTCAATTTATTTTAGTTATGATTTTTTTTAATCAAATGGAAGAACATATCACTTATACATTGTTGTTGTGTTTGTAATCAAAAAATTTCAATAAAGTAATTTGATTTTCGTAATATTGTGCATTGGGAGGAAAACAAAAAGGAAAAATTCAAAAAAAAAAGAAATTTATTGCATATTTATTAACTACTAAAAGAAAGAAAGAATTAAAAGTAATTTTTTGAAGTAAAAGTAAAAAAAAAAAGGGAAGGTTAACGCTTTCCGTTAGTTATTGTTAGAAGGGCCTAATTGTTGACGGAATAACAAGTTTAGGTGTCTTTTTGTCATTAATTAAAGTTTATGCGTTTTTCTGAAAATTCATGACAAGTTCAAGGGCTTTTTTGAAAATTTTCAGAAAACAAAAGGGCCGGGGAGAATAAAAAATTGGGACGCAGGGCGAGTTCGGGAATCAAACTCGGCTCTAGGAGGACTTGGTCAGCCTGCTCTACCGCATCACCAAGGCAATTATTTGTTCATGCATTGGAAACTTTTTTATATTCGTATGTAACTTAAATTTTTCTTTTTTTTTTGGTTGCCCCAGACCGATGGCTTGCGGAGCTTTACCCCGGAGCCGGCCCTGCCGCCGAGTGATTCTTAAGACAAAAGCCGAACAAGTTGGCTTGGTGGTCAATGTTTAAGACATTATTGCCACCTCTTAAAATTTAGGATTTGAAACCTGTTAAGTAGTGATTCCCTCTAGTGGACAGTAAATTCTATATTCTCTAAAAATTAGTCAAGACATACGTAAGTTTGCCGAATATTCATATGACAATTAAAAAATTGCGGCACATAATTTGGGTAACCTTGTATACCCCACAAACATAACAAAAGGGCAAATGTTAAGGTGTCTATCCTTACAATGTTTTCGTTATGCCTCTTGTGATTTTATGTTATGCCTATTGTGTTTCAGTTGTGCCTCTTGTAGTTTTATGTTATGTCATGTGTGATTCAATAACATAATTTTTGTACCTCTGTTTCATATGTTTTATAACATGAAACCACAAAAGGCATAACATAAAACCCCAAGAGGCATAACCAAAACCACAAGAGGTATCACACAAAATTATAAAAGGCATAACGGAGACACCGTAATGATAGACACCATAGCATCTCCCTTATTTTTATGTTGTTGATTTTGAAATGTATTAGAAGGGACTTTCATTGGACGGTGGCTTGATTGATTCGAGGGAAAATTGGATTCATTCAGTGGGCTTTTGACGTGTTGGTTGAAGATGAGTAGATGACTGGTGGGAGATGGAGCAAAGATCCAGTGGCGATGGGTTGGGATGGCATTAGAACACTGGTGTGGTATACGCTTCACATGCTTTGACCATCTTTTTGTCAATTAGGCAAAAACCCACTACAAAAGCACCTCCGGTAATTTGTACCCAAAAGTATTTGTTTTTCTGTTCTCGTGCCATATCAACCATAGGCTACACACAAAAATTTCCCGGGAAGAGACTTTTGTACTATCCTGCAATTGAAATTGCACGAGAACAGAGGTACAAAAATTATTTAGGTACAGATTTGACCTCCCTAAAAAGACAGCCCATGAGAATTGAATGTTCCAATAATCTTACAAACTTGTTGCTTTGGGTTGATGCGGATTCAGGCTTATCTAAAAGGATCTCACCCCTGACAATTGAATGTTCCATGGATTTTACTATCTTGTTACTTTTGGTTGGTGCGAGTTCAGACTAATCTGAAAGGATTTCACCCACGAGAACCGGACTATTTACATTAATTATACAATCTTGATGTTTTTAATCAATGCGAATCCAAGGTAATCCGAAAGGATCTCACAATTAATGAGAAAGTTGGGAGTTGATTACTTGTTCGATCTTGCCATTAATAAATAATTTATTAATTAGATTTTCTGGTGAATTTTTTTTTGTAAGTACCGCAATCATAACTTTATTAGGGTTTTTTTACTCAATTCTTCTTTTTGGTTACATTTTGACATGTACCAAAAATAAATTGCATGTTAAGGGTGTGTTTGGTAACCTTTTCAGATTTTAGTTTTCAATTTTTAAGAAATTAGAAGTAGACACAGGTTTAGAGTTGAGTTTTATTTACCCTCCACTTAAGAAAGTGAACATTACCCTCCTTCCTATTGGTTGAAATGATATGGACCCCACCATAAAGTGATGTCATACTTTTCAAAAAGTGTATTTCATGATAAGCATGACATCACTTTGTGGTAGGGTCCACAGCATTTCAACCAATGAGAGAGGGGGTAATGTTCACAATCTTTTAAGGAGGGTGAACAAAATTGCACTCCACCTTTTTGTAGTTTCCATAAAAACAAAAACAAAAAACATGTTTTGTAACAACCCTGGTTTTTGGTAAATAAAAATTTCGTTAAATATTTGAATTTTATTTTAATTACTTGGATTTGCTTTTAAAATTTCCTTTTAATTTCTAATAATCCGACATAATTAGATTTAAGACTTATAAAATTATATCTTTTCGCATCGGACAATCTAGTCATTTTCTAAAAACAAGTATGCTTGTAAAAGCACTTATATATTTTTCTAAGTAAGTAAATAATATCTTTAAATTATATTTCTTGGCTAGAAATCCTACATGGCAAGTTTAGTTAGCTTTTAACCGATTAGTTAGCAAACCCTAACTGCCATTTCACTTAGTTACATTCTCCTAACCCTAGATAGACATTTTTGACCATCTTTGAGCCTTATGAACCCCTTACTAACCTATTGAACCATTAGACCATTAGAAGTAATCATTATACTTCATGAATTGTCATTCAAGGCCATACCTAGCATCATTATCTATTTAACCATTGGTTAATAATTGCTAGGGAAATTTTTATCCTTTGTATAATAGAATTAGGACTTGCCAATGAATACCCCAAACTTGACTAGACAAGTCATGGCCTAATCTCATCATTTTGCTTCCAAAAGAAGTAACCTTAGATTTGCCATGCATGCAAGCCTAAAGAATAGCCTTTAACCTAATTCCCCTCCTAGACTTACTTTCCTAGATTTTCTCTTGATATACATAGGAATATATATACATAGTATAGGAAGAGAGAGAGAGAGAGGGGCCGAGAGAGAGAGAGAGGAAAGGCCGAGAGGGAGAGAGATGGAGTGGTGTGTGTGTGCATGTGATTTTGGACACTCCAACAAGCTACTTCTTTTAGCCCACCTCACACTCAACCTAAGTACAACATGACAACCCATTCCTAGACTTTCTTTTGTTCTTTCTTGCAAGCAAAACCATCATAGGACAAGACAAGGCCATACCTATCATAATCACCACTCGACCACCCTTTTGATCCAAAAAGTTTAGAAAGTTTAGTCAAGATTTAGTTTCGAGAGAAACCTTTCTCTTTCGAAGCTACCGTAAGCATTCCGTAGGACGCTACTCCGTTTGATCGCCAACTTTCTTTTCGTAGCCGCCCTACCGCCAAGAAGAACGGTAGATTTTCCCTATCTACTTTCCCTAAGTATAAATAGAAATAAGTATATTGAATGGTGCTTGTTTATTGAAATGCATGAGGACTTGAAAAGTGTTTTACTAAAAGAAATGAAAAGGAAGGGGAGTATGTTGAAAATATTGACTTTATTCCGAATAAACATATGTTGTTTTGAACTTCCCTAAAAGAAAGAAAGAATAGATTTTGAAAGATAAGAATTTATCGCTTGATTAGAAGTATTCGTATTTTGATCATAGGATGGCTATGAGCATGTATACGTGATTATTAGGATTACTTGTCTTAATGTGAGATAAAGCATAAGTGGTTTCCACTCCAAAGGTGTCCGTCCATGTGGCACTATGCTTTAGATTGTATGCTAAATGTTAAATATGATTACGTGATTTTAAGGATAAGAATGAGCATGTTAAGTAATATAGAGTTGGATGATCTTGCTAGTTTAGTTTCAAGATTACAATGAATGATTTATGTTTACTTGCGTGAAAAGTCCTACCGCAGAGTCGATACATGTGTAGACACCTCCCAAACGGGGCATCGCCATACAGATTGATCACGTTTGTTGCTCGATTGGTTGCTTGCTTCGTAAACCAAGATCATGGACATTCCCATGGCTAGGAACATCACCACATGATAGCGGTTATTATCAAAACAGAGTCGCCACCCAGTTTATTAAAACTAGGAAAACAGATAGAGATTCTGGGTATGGGAGCCAAAAGTACAGTTGGGGAAGGTGTTAAGCACTCCTCTCTGTCCAGCCGTGAGACTGGCCCATAGTTATTCAACATAAGACATGTAGATGCTTTGTTTAATTCTAACACATAGTCTGTTTAATTAAGCCTTTAAACAATAAGTAAAGTGAGCCAGTACGGTAATTGAAACATGCATTAGAAAGCAGAACAAACAAAGATGTCCCAGGGTAATGGATCCCGCGGCCGGTGAATGGATGTCACGGCCGAGGGATCCTCTTGGTTTGATGTATCGGCCGAGGGATCGAAGCCCCGGTCGATGTTCTTCCTCACACCAGACAGAAACGTTAATAGATAATCAGAAAGCTATAATTAAGTATAAATGTGATAAGTAAAACAAACCAGAGGCCGTTGGGCCTCACCACCTTGATCCCTCAGTTGCTTGATTGCTTTGGATTGGGTGTGATTGACTGATTGCTTGATTGAAAACCCTAGGGTTAGGGTTTGAACTTCGGGGTTTGATCGTCGGATTGATGGCGGCTTTCGGGAGGTTAAAGCTTTTGAAGAGGGGGTTTGAGAGAGTATTTTGACAGAGTATCGGAGATTGGGTGAATGATTTCACTTCTCAATTTCGTGGTTGTTATTTCGGAACCCCAAAGCTCTTTATATAGGCATAGGGATGACTCACTCCGGCCAATCAAATGGCACGATTGCAATTGCAATTGCAATGCAATTCAAACTCTTCGTCGCAATCTCTGAACATGGCCCGAATGCATCGGGAAGGTAGTGTAGTTGGATCAAATGTCTGACAGAACGTTCCAGAGTCTAGAAAAAGGACAATCTGGCGGCCGAGTAATGGATATCACGGCCGAGGAATGGATGTCTCGGCCGAAGGATAGATCTTGCGACCGAGGGATTGATCTCTCAGGGAGATTTTCTAGCAACAGGTTGCTCGGGTGAGGAAATGATGTTAAGGCTGTGAGATCGATGTTACGGCCGACAGATGGATTCTCCTAGGCTTCTGTATTTCTGTCTGAAAGGTTGTATGGCTCTGAATTGGGTCCTCTAAGTGGTTCAAAGTTCTTACCGAAAGTCCTAAGGTTCTCAAGAAGGCAATCAGCAATCACTGTATCCATTTCATCATCAGGATGGTCCCAAGGTGGGACTTGAAATAATCGTTAGGCCAAATTGGGGTGTCTACAGATGCCCCTCTTTGACTGAACTCAGACGGATCGCGAGACATGTTTGAGTAAGAGTCAAAGCTGTAAAAAGCAACTCAATTTGGTCCAACCACTATTCCAAGGGATTTTTGAAAAAGGTTTTTTTGTTATGGTCGGGCCGGGAGGCTGCCTACGTATTCCACAAAGGAAATTCAGACCAATCGTAATTCGGGCAATAAAGAAAAATAAAAAGTTTGGAGGGTTAGAGACAGAAGACGTACCTTAGGGCTTAAAAAGCCGTAGTGTGACGTACCTAGACTGAGCCAGGGTTTTGGCGAAGAGTAGTTGAAGGAGCGCGGGGCTGCCGGGGGAGTTTTTGCGGAGAGCTTCCTTAGTATTTTGGGGTAGATCAGTACACTGCAGGTGCGTTTGCTTTTCTTGATCATCCTTACTTTGACTGAGAGGAGCTCGGTAGAGTAGCCTATCCTTGCGAATGAGCTGGAAGGAATTGATGTAATTGGGGCGGAATCAAAGCCATCTGCTGGGGATGAATCGGACGCCGGTTTGCTTTGAGATATGGGGGCGCAAGGCCAGTAACTAGAGTACGGAGCTTTGGGGATGAAGGAACCGAGGCACGGAGCCGGTTGTAGTCATGAGGCGAGAGCCTAAGGTGATAGAAATTGAGGCGTGGAGCCTGCTGTAGTCATGTGGCGAGAGCCTGAGGTAATGAAATTGAGGCGTGGAGCCTGCTGTAGTCATGTGGCGAGAGCCTGAGGTGATCGGAGCTTTGAGCTTGATATGATTTGAACCAAAGCATAGAGCTGGTTGCATTCTGATGGTCTGTGCACGGAGCCTTCTCATCATAAGTTTTGGCGTAGAGCCAAAGGATCGAGGTACTGGACCGATCAATAAAACCGAGGCGTAGAGCCAGTTGATTGCAGGGTTGACCTGTTTCATGAGAGATATGCAGAGTGTATATATGTGATGGTGGTTGTTAGATGTGAACAGATATGATGATGCAGACTCGATGTGATAATGTTGATGCAAGTGTGCACGGGCCCGTGCGTGTGTGTTTGATATAAACTTAGAGCTTCTTTCAAGTTCCGGACTTGAGCATTCAGAGCGTAGAGCTCGAGCATTCGGACGGCAGAATCCGAGCATTCAAAGTACAGGCTTTGAGCGTCTAGTACGCAGTGGTTGGGCATCCAAGCGTAGAGCTTGAGCATTCAAGTGTAGAACTTGAGCATCCAGTACACAGTGGTTGGGCATTCGAAGAGCTTCGAGCACTCAAAATGTCAGATTTTGAGCATTCAGGCATAAAGCCTGAGAATGATGTCTTGATTGTTGGGGCGGCGTAGAACCTGTTGAGGATTTGCTTGTTTGCGGCTTTGAGCCAGTTGAGATGATGGGCTTTGAGCCGCTGAGTTGATGAAATGGCGGGCGTAGAGCCTGTTGAAACGGTGGGCTTGGAGCCGCTGAATGAATGTATACGGGCGTAGAACCGCTAGAATGGTTGTTACGGCTTAGAGCCAATTGAGATAATAGGCGTAGAGCCGCTAAGTTGGTAGGTGAGGGCGTAGAGCCGCTGAGTTGGTAGGTGAGGGCGTAGAGCCGCTGAGATAGTCATTTATGGCTTTGAGCCAGTTGAAGTAGTGGGCTTGGAGCCGTTGGGTAGAGATGGTGAATTCGGGCGTAGAGCTGCTGAGATAGTCGTTATGGCTTTGAGCCAGTTGAGATAGTGGGCTTGGAGCCGCCGAGTTGATACGGGCATAGAGCCGTTGAAATGGTCGTTACGGCTTAGAGCCAATTGAGATAATGGGCTTCGAGCCGCTGAATGGTGAATATAGGCGTAGAGCCGTTGAGATGATAGACATAGGCTTCGAGCCTGTTGAGGTAATGGGCTTTAAGCCACCGAGATGGTGGTTACGGCTTGGAGCCGTTGAGATGATGGGCTTGGAGCCGCTGAGTGGTAAGCGTAGAGCCTGTTGGAATGATGGTGAAGCTGTTGAGAAGGTGGACACAGGCTTATAGCCGCTGGACGACTTGATGGTGATGAGTTCGAAGCTGCTGAGCTGTTGGTGATGCAAGGAGTATGGTGTTGTCGGGTGACTTGTGCACAAGGCTACCGAGCGTAGAGCTGCTGGGGTAATGAGCTCAGGGCTGCTGAGTGTCTTGCTTTGCTTCAGCCAGCAGTTTGTGGAGAGAGAATTTCCTTACGCTCGGACATGCCCCCGAGGCTAGTTCTGATCACGTTGTATTGGTTCGGGGATGCCCCCAAGGCTGACTTGATTCTGCTTCTGTTGGTCACGGACCCAGAATTCTATAATGGCTTGAATTGGTGCACTGAGCAGAATCCACTGGGGTTGAAGGAAATTGATTGGAAGGCCAGGAGATAGATCCCTCGGCCGAAGGATGTTTTTACCGGCCGAATCATCGATGAACCGGCCGTGAGATGCCTTAATTCCAGGGGTCTATTTAAAGGCCCCGATCAGCATCTCATTTCTCCTACTTTTTTCAACAACCGAGGACTCCTCTCGCCCTTTCTGCCTCCGAAGACCCTTCCGCTTCCTTTGGCGTTTCGTCGGGCCCGAGCAATGGGCAGCGTGCGGTCAACAACCGCGGAGGGAGGCCGCGCTGTTCTTGGTCCTGTCTTGATGCTTGATTAGGGACCCTCGCATGGGTGGCTTGCTTCCGTGATGTGGAGCTCCTGGGGTGGCGGTGGTACGCGATGTGGTGATTTTTCTGGGCCATGTGGTGATTCTTTTGAGCCACGTGGTGTCCCTTCTGCACCGTAGTACTCCTCTGGTATACACTGCCCCAAGGGTGACTGTTTCTTTTTTGCAGCTGGTCTCTGGTGTTCAGACCACCAGAGGATTCGGCATCTTCCTCTCCTTCCTTTTTGCTTTTGTTTTTCTCTTCCTGCATAGGTTAGTCTAACAGGAAATCGGATGTATAGTTTGTTTAGGAAATGTGGGATGATCCACCTTGTGATGTAAAAAGCTTTCGTTATATGAAACAAAAATCTTTTGCTCTGCTATGTGATTGTGTATGCTATATCTGCGCTGTTCACGTGTGATAACTTGCCAATCCAGCAAAACGAACTGAATCGTGGAAACAATCTATAAAACAGCCGTTCTGGCGGCCGACCTAATGATTACGCGGCCGAGGCTTTGATCTGGCGGCCGAGGGATCGTTTTGTCTGCCTGGGTTTGACTTGTAGGTCAACCCTGATTTTCTCGGGCCGATGGATTGATCCCACGGCCGTCATATCGAAGTGCCAGCCGAGAGACCGACCAAATTACCGAGGATTAAGAATCCGATTCCGATTCGAACTAGGACTCGACTTAGTTCTATAAATACGCGTTCTACGAACCCGATAGCACTGTCAGTAGCAATTCCTTGCATATGGCACAACTAGTCCTTGATCAGTGGTTGAATTCCTTTAATGGCCTCGACCGTTTACACTTTAAGTCCTTTGGCATGGACTTTCTCTTTTCCCTCCGTCAAATTCCTGTGAACTTTGCTTTCCTTAGGGCAGCCACTAGCTTGTGGGATCCTGTTTTTCATGTCTTTTGATTTAGGAGAGAGGAATTGTGTCCTACTATCGAGGAGTTTGCGGCCATCATGGGTCAATCGGATAGAGAAGGCTTCGTTGTCCCTAATCCTTTGTTCAACCAAGGTGATCTCTTGAAAGATTTGCTCCAAGTTCAGAAACATGAAGCTAGGTTCTTCATAGTGAAGGGAAGGCTAGAGATTCTACAGTTTATCCAGCGCTTCGGTACAGCTGAGGCTCATCGTCAAGTCTCCCAACAGAAAGCGTGCTTTCATGCGTTGTGCATTTGTCTCCTTCATCATTACTTGCTTGGCCCTTCCTCTGGCCATGCTGATCTCGTACTGCTTAACCTTGCTCAACAAATTGGAAACCGTGTGAGTTTCGCTGGCTTAGTGTTGGCAGAGACCTTGATGGGTTTAGATGTGATGAAGGGTAATCCTACAGCTCAGTTCTCAGGCTTGTCCTTTGCTATTGCAGGTTCGCTCAGTGTTTGTTTTATTCGTCAAGTTATCTTTTCACTCATCACTCTTTTGTTTTGACTCACATGTTCTCTCAACTCACAATTTTCCTTGTTCTCTAGGTATGGTTATTTGAGAAGCTAAAGGTGTGGGATGCGCCATAGCGACTTCCTTATAATCCAGATCAATGCACGGAGCGTCGCATGATTAAACAGTTTCCAACTGAGGCTGCTTGGGAAGCATGGATGAAGACTTGCAGAGGTGATTGGATTCAATGGGTTTGCCCCTGGTATGGTGTTGAGAGCATGACTGCGAGTACCATGAACCTTTTTGGTGTAGCAGTGATTGGTATTACTCGAGTCATTTTCTACTTTCCTGCTCGCTTTCAGAGGCAGTTCGGGGCTGAACAAACCGCAATCCTGGGTGACCCTGAGTACACTATCTCTAAGGTCCATGATGCCAGCTTCCGTCGCAATATGCTGCGTCTTTGGCCAAATAGAGTGATGCAGGAGGTTGCTGAGAACTTTGTTGTCAAGCTATCAGGTTCTTACAAATGCTGGTTGAAGAAAAATCTTTTGGAGGATAGTAGTGCAAAGAGAAGGAAGACCTAAAGATTGACACTTTGCTTATGTTTTTCAAAAGATGTTTGTTTGATTCTAGTTTTCATGGATTAAGAAGTGTTTAGGTTTGCTTTGTCCTTTTCCTTTGGAAATAATAAAATATTTGGTCATTTTATTTGAAGATGTTATTGCCATGGTTTGATAGCGAACATGCTTTAGGATAGACCTAGAAATTTCGAAGTGATGATGATAGCAGTGGCCGGATCTCAAATTTAGAGATTGCCTACATATCCCATGGAGGGAATCAGGCCATAAACGTAGTTCCAACAAAGGGGATTTGTTTTATTTTTTTAGTTAGGGTCCACTCGGGTATTTTCCTCTCCTTTTGTGCTCTTAATTTTGCCTAAAAACCGCCCTTGCGGGTTTTCGGTCTAGCGAGCGTTTTATTTATGCCTTAGTTTTTGCCTAAGCCGCCCTTGCGGGTGTAGACACCCCTATCTGGGTCTCCCGTTTGTTTTACTTTATTTTCCAGTTTCTTATTTCCCCGATGATGAGATCGGATCAAGCAGGCTTGAATGTGGAATGGATTGGATTTGGAACCCTTCTTAAACCCTTTGAACCCTTTTGAACCCCTAAAACCTTCAGTCAAAACCCTAACCAAAGTTTGACTGTCGCGCGGTACTTCTTGTTCCTCGCGCGATAGTCAGCTTGCCAGGTGTTGGTCAAAGTCAAAGTTTGACTGTTGACCCTTGCACGATGATTCCAAACCCTCGCGCGATGGTCCCACCTGTCCCCATCATCTTAATCCAGCTGGATTTTTGTGATCATCAGGGCCACATGGGCTGGAATCCCATTTTCCTTGGCTGAACAGCGTTCTGGAAGGCTTGGATACACCACCCTCACAACCACCCCCACTCACCTTGGTGGCTCCTTTCTCCACCAAAGTAAGAGTGACCAGCCTTGTTGGCTGGTTACTTGGCCAAGTTTTCCACCTCCCTTGCACTACTCACTCCTCCTATATATACCCCCATTGGTTGTTCTTCCAAAGGGTTACAAGGTTACAAAATTTCTCAACAAGAAAGAGTCATCAATTCAAGCACAAAGTTACCAACCCAAACCACACTTCCAAGTCTTTCAAACTAGTGTTCTCCATACACTCATTTGCAAGGCTACACCATTTGATCCAATCCATTTCAAAAATCATTCAAGCAAAGGTATAAATTTACCTATTCCTGTCTTGATCCCTGAGGGGGGCTGGCAGGGCCAAGGCTGGTAATCAATACCAGTCCTGGCCCTAAAGTCAGTAGAGTTACACGAAACTGTGAACAGCCAAACCCTCGCGCGATGGATCCGAACACTCGCGCGACATTTCTGTCTGCAAGAGATTGATCCACGTGGGGAAGGGAAGCTGGTCGTTTCTTGTTTCATTCATGAGCATGCTTGTTGTGGTTTTCATATTGATATATAGATCACTGTTATGCATTATAAAACAAGTCCAGTTCCTCAGTTTATCATTTTAATTAGTTTGTATTGCCCTTGGGATGTTTCTGAACTTCTCAGAATCCCAAGCTTGCAAAGCAACTCCTGGAAGTCCAGTCAGAACCCTCGCGCGAGTCTTGCACTCTGTCGCGCGACGGTTCACTGATTTCCAGTGGCTGCCCTTGCATGGGCAACTTAGTTTAAATAGTCCAGCTCTTTGGCTTGCAGCTTCAATTAGATTGGAATGCCCTTGGGATGTTTCTGAATATGTCTCAGAGCCCCAAGCATGCAAAGCAATTCCTGGAAGTCCAGTCATAACCCTCGCGCGAGCCTTTCACTCTGTCGCGCGATGGTTCACTGATTTCCATTGATTGCCCTTGCATGGGCAACTAGGCTTTAAGCCTCTGCTTATTTCCCCCACTGTTTAGGGGTTGTATTTCCAATTTATCCCAACCTGTTTGTAATAATTATTTACTTTCAGTACGTATAAACTGCTTGGTTTGCCCCCTGGGTGTGCACTGGTCCTTCCAGAGCCCAGAAGGGGATAAAGCTCAAACTGTTGGTGAGGCACTAACACTCGCGCGATGGTATGGAAGTATCGCGCGATGGTTTTCTTGCATGCAGGTTGATCCATGCATGCAAGTTGGATATTGCTTGTGATACTCCTATGTCAAAGCACTGTTTGGTGTTTTAGCAATATTTTGAACTTTATTCCATTTATTGCTTAATAATTCATCCATCCATGCTATTCATCACATCTTGCAAAACGTGTTACAGCTTTAATCCCCGATTAACTGTTCCCCCGCCCTAATTGGCTAAAATTTGGTTAATAAAAGAAGAATCGTAAACATTTTCAAAATGCTCAAGTAGAGACCGATCTCCGGATTGGGCGAGAGGGGTGCCTTAAAACCCTTCCCCTCTCGTAACCTGGCTCCCAAACCCAGATATGGTTATGACGGACTGGTGCCTTCACTTTTTCAAATCAAATAAGCGCGACAGGTGCTTCGAAATACGGTTCCTTGGGTGTCGGACCTTCAAAACCCGAGTGGCGACTCTGTATTTTCGAGCGCTTGCCTCTCCGCTCGCGCTCCCTCGATTTATGCGAGGGCCTTGCCCAAGTTTTGTCGGAAAGGGAACGGAATCCCTTCTCCGAGGGCATGCTGCCCACAGCGGGTTTTCGACCTAGCAGGCTGCTTTAATTTTTGCTTGAGTCCGCCCACCCTTGTGGTTTTTGGCCCAACGAGCATCTCTCATGGGTAATACTTCCTCAGCTTGTCAATGTTGATTGGCGTTGCGAATTCCATTCCATCCAAGTCTGCAATGTATGCTGCTCCTCCAGAAAGTATGCGTTTGATAAGGTAGGGGCCTCCCCAGTTTGGTCTAAACTTGCCCCTTGGGTCTGAAACGTGGTGACGGATTGCTTTGAGCACCATGTCTCTTACCTTGATGTCTCTAGGTTTTACCTTTTTGTTGAATGCTCGTGTGATGCGGCGTTGATACCCTTGTACATGGTATAACGCTCTCAGCCTCCTTTCGTCTAGTAGTGCTAACTCGTCGTAGCGGTTTTGAACCCAGTCTTCTTCGATCATTCCAGTCTCAGCCAGAACCCTTAACGAAGGTAATTCCAGCTCGATAGGCAGACAACTTCCATTCCATAAACCAGAGAGTAGGGAGTGGCCCCAATTGAAGTCCTTTCAGTTGTTCGATAACCCCATAGTGCCAAAGGTAGCATTTTTGGCCAGTCTGTGTAAGTGTCGGTAGTCTTCTGCAGAATCCTCTTGATATTCTTGTTCGCAACCTCAACTGCTCCATTAGTTTGAGGTCGATAAGTAGATGACCGATGATTCTGTATCCCAAATTCGGCAAAAAGCTTCTTTGTCGCTCCCTTGAAGTGCGATCCATTGTCACAGACGAACTCGTGAGGTACACCATATCGATAGATGATATTAGTGCGAATAAATTTGGCTAAAATGAGTGGCTTTGAGGGTAGCATAAGAAGTTGCTTCTACCCATTTGGTGAAGTAGTCGATAGCCACTAGAATAAACTGATGCTTGTATTTTCCCTTTGGATTTATACTTCCAATGACGTCTATCCCGCAGGTGGAGAATGGCCAAGGGGATGTCATGCTATATAATTCCGTAGGGGGAATACGCATATGATCAGCGTGAGTTTGACATTTGTAGCATCGGCGGATATAGTCAGCGCAGTCGGCCTCCATTGTGGTCCAGTAATATCCCTGACGCAGGATCTTCTTTGCCATTGTTGCCCCATTCATATGTAGCCCACAAATTCCTTCGTGTACTTCCTCCATTACCTTGCGGCTGTCCTCCGTTGTGACGCAAAGTTGACTTGGACCCAAGTGTGCCCTTCGATATAATGCTCCTCCACAGATTACAAATCGGGCAGCAAACTTCCGCAGAGCCGTTTTGTCCTTTGAGGTGGCCTCGGATGGGTATTCTCCTTTTTCTAGGAATTTCTTCATGTCTTCGTACCATGGCTTGCCATCGTCCTCACTTTCCTCGGTGAAGGTGCATTCGCATGCTGGTTTGACTTTTTGTTCGATCATGAGAGGCCGCATTGTGAATCCCAGGGGTATTTCGACCATAGATGCCAATGTTGCCAATGCATCTGCAAATCTATTGCTCACTCGGGGAGTGTGCGTGAAGATAACGGAATCGAATTGTGGAATTAGATCTTCCAGCACAGAGTGATACAGTTTCAGTGTGTCTTCCTTGACCTTCCAATCTCCTCTTGCTTGAGATACCACCAGGTTTGAATCCCCAATGACTTTTACCCTTTTTGCCCCTAGTTCGAGGGCTGCCTCCATTCCAGCAATACAGGCTTCGTACTCAGCTTGGTTGTTGGTGACTTCAAACCTTAGTTTATATGACAAAGGGATATGAGAGTCGTTTGGGGAAACCAGCAATACCCCTATGCCATACCCACATTGGTTTGATGCTCCATCAAAGTAAAGCTGCCAGGTGTCATCTAAGAGACATAAGATGTCCTCATCGGGGAACATGAAGTCTTCTGCCTCGGCTTCCGTCACAAGATGATCTGCCAAGAATTCTGCCATAGCTCTTCCCTTTATTGATTTCCTTGTCACGTATTTAAGGTCGAATTCTGCTAGCAGCAACAACCACCTAGCTAGCTTTCCGATAAGTGCTGGCTTTTCGAAAAGGTATTTGATTGGGTCTAAACGAGAAACTAGCACTACCGGATGTGCTAACAGGTAGTGCCTTAGTTTCTTTGTGGCCCATACTAGCCCCCAACAGGTTTTCTCGAGGGGAGTGTACCTTGTTTCATAATCCATCATTTTTTTGCTGAGGTAGTATATGGCGCATTCTACTTTGGCGTCATTTTCCTGCGCTAGCATGCATCCCATGGATGTGTCTGTTACTGAGAGATACAAAATCAGTGGCTTCCCAGGGATGGGTGGTGACAGTACAGGTGGATTCTAAAGATATTCTTTGATTGCCTCGAACGCTTGCTGACAGTCTTGGCTCCATTCAAAATCAGTACCTTTCTTCAGTAGCTTGAAAAGAGGTTCACAGGTAGTTGTGAGCTTGGAAATGAACCTGCTGATGAACTGTACCTTCCCCAAGAAATTCCTTACCTCCTTTCCTATCCTAGGCGGTGATATTTCCATGATAGCCTGTATCTTAGAAGGGTCTACCTCGATTCCTCTTTGAGTGATGAGGAATCCCAACATCTTTCCAGCCGTTACCCCAAAAGTGCATTTTTGAGGGTTAAGACGTAGTTTGTATTGCCTAATCCTTTCAAAGAACTTTTGAAGTGCTTCATGGTGTCCTTCCATTTTCTTTGATTTGACTATCATATCGTCGACATATACCTCGACCTCTTTGTGCATCATGTCGTACAGTAATGTAGTTGCCATCCTCTGGTAAGTGGCTCTAGCATTCTTCAACCCAAATGGCATCACTCGGTAGCAATAGGTTCCCCAAGGCATAGTGAAGGTGGTTTTCTCTCTATCCTCGGGAGACATAAGAATTTGATTATACCCAGAAAATTCATCCATGAAGGATAGCAATGCATGGCCTGCGGTGTTGTCTACTAGCTCGTCTATGTGAGGTAATGGGAAGTCATCCTTTGGACTGGCTTTGTTGAGACCTCGGAAATCTACACAGACTCTGATTCCTCCAGTTTTCTTTGGTACGGGAACGATGTTGGCTACCCATTGTGGATATTCGGTGACTATGAGAAAACCGGCGTTGATTTGCTTAGTGACTTCTTCTTTTATCTTTAAGACCCAATCAGAGCGCATACGTCTCAGTTTTTGTTTACCTGGTTTTGCCTCAGGATGAAGGGGAATTTTATGCTGAACAATTTCAGGGTCTATTCCAGGCATGTCCTCGTAAGACCAAGCAAAAACATCTTTGTATTCTTTTAGCAAAAGGATTAGTTTTTCACTTTCTTGAGGGGATAGTGTTGTATCAATTTTAACCATTTTGGCTCGTTTTCAGAGCCTATGTTTGCTGCGATTATTTCCTCAGAAAAAGGTTTAGCGTGCCTTTCTTCTTCTCTCTCGATGAATTCTAGAATTTCTTTTGGAATTTCTTCCTCAAAATTTGGTGTGTCGGAATCCATACAATTGATTATAGGCAAAGTGAAATACTCTAAATCTTCCTTCTCATTGCTAAGATTATCAAAAGACATTTCAAAGTCAAACTCAAAGTAAATGTTATGCCTTGGTACTTTGACTAGGTTTTCCTCACTAGACTTAGTAGTTTCAAAAGATGAAAAGCTTGACTCGGACTGAGTCGACTCGGAGTCGGAATCGGAATCGGAATCAGAACTAAGATCAGAATTAGCGCTTTTCATTTTGTATTTCAGAGTGTGTTCCACGGTCCAGTTAGGGTAAGCCCCTTTTTTAGCATCCACAATCAGTTCAGAGTAGTCTTTTTCATCACCAAGGTTGATCATCAGCACTTCACTGTCACCTTGATTCGCACTTTCATCATTGTCACCCTGCAAGTCTTGGAGGGCCATTTGATTTGCAATTGCTGTTATCTCTTCCAATTGAGCTTCAATCTCTGCTTCGTCGCTGTTGTCGACTCTTCGTGTGCCAACAAAGCCCCACCAATTACCAAAGCTATCTATGATGGGGTGGATCACCCTTATTTCATCGTTGGTGACCCCCTCATCAAAGAGTAGGTTCAGTGATATTTCGTCTAGTGGGTCGTTGTCGACAGACTCTTCTTCCTTTGCCTCTTCAGTTTCGAGGTTATCTTTTTTTTTTTTTTGGTAAAAACAGCTTGAAATAAAAAAGAGGCTAAGCGAATATACAGCCTACAAGGGGCATACCCCAGGAGGAAAAGAAAAGAAAAGGAAAAAGTAAAGAAAATACCTAAGCCAAGTGGCTACATGATATAACTAACATGCAGTGTTTCCAATCCATCTGGAAGAGGGAAGGAAAACAACGCCAATGCAAGACATTACAAGGCTTATAAAACTTATACCAATCCACCTGACTGGACTAATTACAAGACCACAATACATATCAACAGGTTCATAACAGCAGGTTCGAGGTAATCGACCTCGTCTATCGGCCAATAGTCGTCGGTAGGTGCATAGGGGTCATAAAAATAAATTGGGACCCTGCGAAGCCCTTCTTCTTCAATCATGTCTTCTACTTCTTCCTCATAGACTGTTCTAGCGAACATGACTTGGTTGTCTTCAATGATAGTTACCGTAGGCTTTGGTTGTTCCATCGGGGTGATGTATTTGGAGGGGTCGAAATCCTCGACAGCGGAGTGGAGCGGGCCAGACAGCTTGGTGACAACTTGAGAGTGCGAATCAGACGTGAACAGTGATGCAGTCATTTTTTCCTGAAAAGGTTTTTGTTTCAATTAGATTGATTAATCTTACCTACTGTTCATTTGACTTAGAGAGATTCCTAAGGTTTAACCTGCAAAAGAAAAGCTTTGCAACATACATATATACAATGGGTGTGAGGAAGAACTTGGAAGTAAAAATGCAAGTAGGTTCCTAGCCTGTAGGTTCCTGTCTTAGTTTGATAATTTCTATGGCTTTCTAATACATGCAAGGTTTTGGTAGTCTCAGGGTGCTCCGTTGTCAAAGGGCACCAATCCTCTCACCAGCCCATCATAAGTGGTGATTGGGTGATTCCCTTTTTGATATACCACTAGGTACGAGTGACTGTGGAGTTTGCTGGAACCCCCAACATAGCCCGTGTCATGCCGGGATATCAGGTGAACTCAACGGGTTGCCCGCTCGATGCATATGATAGATGAATTAAACAAGGCATGTATTAGTCTTATGTTGAACTTTCTGGTTATGGCTCTCATATCCCCAGCAGAGTCGCCAAAAACTGTAGACACCTCCCAAACGGGGCATCGCCATACAGAATGATCACGTTTGTTGCTCGATTGGTTGCTTGCTTCGTAAACCAAGATCATGGACATTCCCATGGCTAGGAACATCACCACATGATAGCGGTATCATCAAAATAGAGTCGCCACCCAATTTATTAAACTAGGAAAACAGATAGAGATTCTGGGTACGGGAGCCAAAAGTACAGTAAGGGGAAGGTGTTAGGCACCCCTCTCTGCCCAGCCGTGAGACTGGCCCATAGTTATTCAACATAAGACATGTAGATACTTTGTTTAATTCTAACACATAGTCTGTTTAATTAAGCCTTTAAACAGTAAGAAAAGTGAGCCAGTACGGTAATTGAAACATGCATTAGAAAGCAGAACAAACAAAGATGTCCCAGGGTAATGGATCCCGCGGCCGGTGAATGGATGTCACGGCCGAGGGATCCTCCTGGTTTGATGTATCGGCCGAGGGATCGAAGCCTCGGTCGATGTTCTTCCTCACACCAGACAGAAATGTTAATAGATAATCAGAAAGCTATAATTAAGTATAAATGTGATAAGTAAAACAAACCAGAGGCCGTTGGGCCTCACCACCTTGATCCCTCAGTTGCTTGATTGCTTTGGATTGGGTGTGATTGACTGATTGCTTGATTGAAAACCCTAGGGTTAGGGTTTGAACTTCGGGGTTTGATCGTCGGATTGATGGCGGCCTTCGGGAGGTTAGGGCTTTTGAAGAGGGGGTTTGAGAGAGTATTTTGACAGAGTATCGGAGATTGGGTGAATGATTTCACTTCTCAATTTTGTGGTTGTTATTTCGGAACCCCAAAGCCCTTTATATAGGCATAGGGATGACTCACTTCAGCCAACAAATGGCACGATTGCAATTGCAATTGCAATGCAATTCAAACTCTTCGTCGCAATCTCTGAACGTGGCCCGAACGCATCAGGAAGGTAGTGTAGTTGGATCAAACATCTGACAGAACGTTCCAAAGTCTGGAAAAAGGACGATCTGGCGGCCGAGTAATGGATATCACGGCCGAGGAATGGATGTCTCGGCCGAAGGAGAGATCCTGCGGCCGAGGGATTGATCTCTCAGGGAGATTTTCTAGCAACAGGTTGCTCAGGTGAGGAAATGATGTTAAGGCCGTGAGATCGATGTTACGGCCGACAGATGGATTCTCCTAGGCTTCTGTATTTCTGTCTGAAAGGCTGTATGGCTCTGAATTGGGTCCTCTAAGTGGCTCAAAGTTCTTACCGAAAGTCCTAAGGTTCTCAAGAAGGCAATCAGCAATCACTGTATCCATTTCATCATCGGGATGGTCCCAAGGTGGGACTTGAAATAATCGTTAGGCCAAATTGGGGTGTCTACAACATGTAACGAGACACGGAAATTGAGAAAGTAGAAACATGACACCTAGGGTGTGTTAATGACAAGGTGTGTTTCGGAAAAAAGGAAAGTGTTTTGAAAACCGTAATGTGGCCGGACATGTTAGCCCATTGTGTGGTGTGTGTTCCCATGGGAACCCGGAGCGACGGAACCATGGTGAGGATACTCGGGAACCCGGAGCGGTGGAACCGAGGTATGGCTTGGTTATCCGTGGAAAGGAGCCAATGCTATTGTGTGCCAATGGGAACCCGGAGCGGCGGAACCATTGTGCGGATACTCAGGAACCCGGAGCGGCGGAACCAAGGTTGGGTGTGTAAAGATGATTTTGGAAATGTTGTTTTTGCTAATGAAAAGTGAAGATGATGACACGGTCTACGAAATGCTGCGTAGGAGAAACTCTGATGTCACGGACACCAACGATAGATAATAGAGAATGTGGATGTGTTATTGTTAAAAGTTGTTGAATACGCATGTGCTAATTAGACATCGTTAAATATCTATGACTTGTTTTGTGTAAGTTATGGGTTAGCGGGTATGGGATTATTCTGCTGAGCTTTTGTAGCTCATGGTGTTACCTTTGGTGACCCTGACATATTATATCGGTGGCGACACTGGTATAATGTGTCAGACTTTGTAGATGATCAAGGTGAGCTGTACACCTTGGAGGCCTTTGGAGCAGAAGAGCTGGCTAGGATGGAGGAGCAGGCTAAGCTATAGTTAGGAACCCTAGTTTTCCTCCCTTGTGTAATTAATGAACTCTTGTGAGAGTTCTGATGTAATAATGAGCCAGAATCTCTTTAAATTTTCAATAAAATTGCCTATTTAATGTACCCAAAATTAGGGGCGTTACAGAATGGTATCAGAGCTCTAGGCTCAACACTCGGCCATGGGTAGAATGGGTAGACTATAAGATAGTTTGACCGTTGCACAAACACGAAATTGAGTTTAAGTTTACCGTCCCAAATTGGGTTGAATCCTGACAAAACAATCTTCGGATTGAAGCAAGGTGTGCAAATTGGCAGTACCACCGAGCTGGGGATTCCCGAACAATTGGATGATGACTTAAATCAAGAATCGATTGTGGAACCTAGAAATTCCAAAGTTTCCTTAGCACTGTAAACTCTGTCTCAAAACGTTACTAATTGAGGTTTAAACTATGTCTTTCCTTGTAGATGAACCACTTGGATCACCTAGTCGACCTGTTGGCTGGAGCTCGTCAGCTCAAGATCGCCCTAAAAACCATGACAAATCAACTAGTGAAAAATCCCGACTTCATTGCTGCCATGCTTGCAGAAAAATGAGATTTCATGAGGGTGCAGCAAAATACCCCTATTCTCGTAGAGGAGGATCCTTGGTTTCCTGTAATGTTCCCTATCTTGTATGCCTTCCGGGGATTCTTCGGAGCCCTGCCCGTAATGGAGAACTTTGAGGTTGGAGTTAAGGAGGAAGAAGTCAATGACGATAAGGATGCCATTGAAGTGACTAAGGAGGAAAACCTGTCAAGTGAAGGGAATCTCGAAGAAGACGAGACCCCAGAAGCCGAGGACGCCAATTAGGCATACCTTAGACCAACCTAGAAACAATTGTAATCCTTCGGGATGTAGGATGTTGGAAATTAAGATCACCTCTGTCTGTTTAAGAATTTCCTAAGTTGTACTCTTCCTATGTTGTTAATAAAAGGCTTGTTTCAGTTACTACTTGTCCTTATATGCTACTTTTGTACTTGATCACTATTCACATGCGTACTTGTATCTTAATTCTATACCTATCCGTACGCGATTCCCACCCCACCAGTAGAGTAGTAGTAGTATTAGAATAAGATCCAGATAACCGTAGTTGTACTCGTGGCACTAGACAAAAAGGAACCTTGTAGTAGGAGTATGTAGGATCGTTTCAACTTGTACTAGGAAAAACCATATCTTAGGTCCCTACTTGTCTTTGTAGTAGAACTCTATGCTTATGATTGTAATTTTCTGCTTATCTATGAAAAGCTTGCTTGTATTAAAAGAGTACTGTTGCATACTATGTGATAAAACTGCTTTTGACTTTCGATAGGAAACACCGTTTGCAAAAGAAAATTTTAGTAGACTAAACCTTCCCCTTTCGATTTCAACTCGTAGATGGTGAACAGACGTACCGGATTAGGACACGAAACTGGAGAATCCTTTAACGCAAACCCCGACTTAGCCCAAGTCATGCAAGCGCTCGTAGCCGCTTTAAACGCCAACCGCCAAAACCACGACGACGGACCAATGACCCGCACTCGAGCTATGAATGAGTTCTGCAAACGTCGACCCCCGACTTTCCACGGAGATACCAACCCCACCGTGGCTGAGACATGGCTGAAGGAAATCAAGGTGATCCTTGACACCTTAGGGATTACCTTGAACGGGGATCGTGTGGCCTTAGCCACCTACTAGCTAAAGGGGGAAGCCCGTTATTGGTGGGACCTGATGGAAGCTACCCATGCCATAGCTACAATGACCTTTGCCCAGTTCGAAACCCTATTCCTCGACAAGTACTTTCCCACGCCCATTCGCCTAGCCAAGGAACAAGAATTCATGAATCTGAAACAAGGAACAATGACCGTTACTCAGTACGCAGCCAAATTTGAGGAATTATCCCGTTACGCTCCAACCGCTGTTGCCACTGAAGACAAGAAGGCGAGAAGGCTCGAGTGGGGGCTGACAACTGCTCGAAGGGCTGTGGTGGCACAAGCCTTTACCACCTATACTGGTATCGTAAAATGTGCTCTCCGACTAGAAAGTGAGGAGGCTGACTTCAAAACCCGATGGAGGAAGGCGACAGGCAGCATTGGCGGACCTATCCGGACCCAAACACCCAATAACAACCGTGGACCCTACCCTGTCAAACCCTCTAACCCGCCTCGGAACAACCAACATTGGAAGACTGCTATCCCCGGAAATGGCGAACCAAAGAGAGGTGGTCGAGACATTGCGACAGTTCAATACTTCAACTGCCAGGCCATGGGTCACTATAGATGCGATTGCCCCCATCCTCAAAGGGAGAGGAATGGAAGCCTTGGAAATCAGAAGGCTCAACAACTTGGACAGGCCGGTTTTGTGAAGCAAAACCTTGGAGGCCCATCACAGCAGCAGAATGGGCAGAACAAGGGAAGGCAGCTCATGGGAACCCAGCAAGGCACTGGAGGGCATATCTTTGCACTGCAGACTAAAGAACAAGAGCAGGATCCTGCTGTAATCCAAGGTACGCTACTATAGTACATGCGTACAAGCTTTGTTTGACTCCGGAGCATCTCATTCTTTTATATCTACTGCCTGTGTAACTACTCTAGCACTAGAAACAGAACCCCTTAGTACGTGTGCGAAAGTAACATCACCATTGGGGGGGGAGCATAACTGTTAGTCTAGTGTGTAAAGGGTACAAACTAGAAGTAGCCGACCTGCGCTCTTAGAGTGATCGACATGGCGGATTTTGACGTAATCCTGGAGATGGACTGGCTATCGGCACATCGAGCTGTCATAGATTGCCATCGGAAGATGGTGACGGCATATACCCCGAAGGGACTCGTTTCCAATTTAAGGGGATAGACAGACAGTGAATTCGACGACGAAAGGATCAAAGTGGCGGAATCAATTGTTTGGATGGCTAGCTAGCCTCCAATTGGAAGAAGCCGATAGAATGGAAGCGGGGTTACCACACATCGTGTGTGAATACACCGATGTTTTCCCTGAAGAACTTCTTGGCTTACCACCCCAAAGGAGAGAGAGAATTCTCTATAGAACTCCAACCGAGAACGGCACCAATCTCTATGGCCTCGTACCAAATGGCCCCTAGCACCTCATTCTTGCCATTCAACTCACACCTTCCATCCATTCAACTTCTCTCTCTAGAAAGTATTGTGTTCTTGCCTTGTTCTTGCTTATTCTTGAGTTGTTCTTGAGTTCTTCCTAAGTTCTTCAAGAAACTCATCCTAGGCCGCCACAAAACCACCACTCGACCACCCTTTCGATCCAAAAAGTTTAGAAAGTTTAGTCAAGATTTAGTTTCGAGAGATACCTTTCTCTTTCAAAGCTACCGTAAGCATTCTGTAGGACGCTACTTCGTTCGATCGCCAACTTTCTTTTCGTAGCCGCCCTACCGCCAAGAAGAACAGTAGATTTTCCCTATCTACTTTCCCTAAGTATAAATAGAAATAAGTATATTGAATGGTGCTTGTTTATTGAAATGCATGAGGACTTGAAAAGTGTTTTACTAAAAGAAATGAAAAGGAAGGAGAGTATGTTGAAAATATTGACTTTATTCCGAATAAACATATGTTGTTTTGAACTTCCCTAAAAGAAAGAAAGAATGGATTTTGAAAGATAAGAATTTATCCCTTGATTGGAAGTATTCGTATTTTGATCATAGGATGGCTATGAGCATGTATACGTGATTATTAGGATTACTTGTCTTAATGTGGTTTGCACTCCAAAGGTGTCCGTCCATGTGGCATTATGCTTTAGATTGTATGCTAAATGTTAAACATGATTACGTGAGTTTAAGGATAAAGATGAGCATGCTAAGTAATATAGAGTTGGATGATCTTGCTAGTTTAGTTTCAAGATTACAATGAATGATTTATGTTTACTTGCGTGAAAAGTCCTACCGCGGAGTCGATACATGTAACGAGACACGGAAATTGAGAAAGTAGAAACATGACACCTAGGGTGTGTTAATGACAAGGTGTGTTTCGGAAAAAGGAAAGTGTTTTGAAAACCGCAATGTGGCCGGACATGGTAGCCCATTGTGTGGTGTGTGTTCCCATGGGAACCCGGAGCGTCGGAACCATGGTGAGGATACTCGGGAACTCAGAGCGGCAGAACCGAGGTATAGCTTGGTTATCCGTGGAAAGGAGCCAATGCTATTGTGTGCCAATGGGAACTCGGAGCGGCGGAACCATTGTGCGGATACTCGTGAACCCGGAGCGGCAGAACCGAGGTTGGGTGTGTAAAGATGATTTTGGAAATGTTGGTTTGGCTAATGAAAAGTGAAGATGATGACATGGTCTACAAAATGCTGCGTAGGAGAAACTCTGATGTCATGGACACCAACGATAGATAATAGAGAATGTGGATGTGTTATTGTTAATAGTTGTTGAATACGCATGTGCTAATTAGACATCGCTAGACACCAACGATAGATAATAGAGAATGTGGATGTGTTATTGTTAATAGTTGTTGAATACGCATGTGCTAATTAGACATCGTTAAATATCTATGACTTGTTTTGTGTAAGTTATGGGTTAGCGGGTATGGGATTATTCTGCTGAGCTTTTGTAGCTCATGGTGTTACCTTTGGTGACCCTGACATATTATATCGGTGGGGACACTGGTATAATGTGTCAGACTTTGTAGATGATCAAGGTGAGCTGTACACCTTGAAGGCCTTTGGAGCAGAAGAGCTGGCTAGGATGGAGGAGCAGGCTGAGCTTGTAGTTAGGAACCCTAGTTTTCCTCCCTTGTGTAATTAATGAACTCTTGTGAGAGTTATGATGTAATAATGAGCCAGACTCTTTTTAAATATTCAATAAAATTGCCTTTTTAACGTACCCAAAATTAGGGGCGTTACATGTTTGGTAATACTTGTGTTTCTAAAAAAAAAACTGGGGAAATCACCTTTTTTGTAGTTTCCATAGTTTACAAAAACTCTAAAAAAGAAAAGAAAAGAAGTTATGATAGGGAACACCTAAGGTATCCCCTTTTACGGTGTTTTTATGTTATGCCTCCGAATGGTTAATAGTTATGCTTTCAAGTGGTTATGTTATGCCATTTTGGGGGGACAACATAATAATGCCATTACGCTTTTTTAGGGAGACACCATAATAATAAAAAATTATGTCATTTTTTGAAAAATGTTATGCCTTTGAGTGGTTATAGTATGTCATTTTGAAAAGTGCTATGCCTAATATAAAAATAATAAAAGTGTTATACCATTTTTATAAAAGTGTTATGCTTTCAAATGGTTTAATATTATGCCTTCCGATAATTATGTTATAGGAGTGATACGGTATCCCCAGACAAGAAGGGATATCCTAACATTATACGTTATGATAAAGTACAAAAGGATCATCAGTTAGGATCCTCACCCTCTTCATTTCATTAGTGGAATAGACGTCTCCATTCCATTGGAGGTGGAGTTAACATCTCATCTATTTCACAATAGATGTCCAAGATCATGTGGATTTCCTTACTTATATAGGGGTGTTTCCTCTAACCAACAACTTGTGGATCACAACTTTTTGATTTTGTCTTTATTCAAATTTTTTTTTCGCGTTTGGTACTTTTGTGCCAAAATGTTTATGCATTATTAGTTTGTCTCAATGAGAGGAATTGAAAAAGTAAAAAATTATACAAGTATTTTTAAAATGTCCAAAAAAAAGTTCAAAACTACTTAACTTTTTGAGCTTTTCCTTCGATATTTTCCAACATACGTGTAAAATTATAATCTTTCAATTTTCCAATTCCTCTTGTAAAGACGAACCAACATTAAATAAAAAATTGACGCAAAACTAACAAACAAATGCGAAAAAAATTTGAATAGGGGACAGACCCAAAAAAGTTGTGGTCCACAACTTGTTGGTCGGTAGAATTACCCCTTAAATGAACTACGTCGTTTCGATTACCTAATTTAGTTTATTGATTAGTACATTTTACACTTTTAACAAAAAGAATTACTAGGTGTAAGCACCCTAATTTGGCTTAGCAAGTATTTGAGCTATCCCCACCTTGGGTATTTCCGGATGATGATATGGTTTTTTGTTGCTTTGATAGAGTGTGAAAACCCCTGTGAACTATGTGGAACTCTTAAGAAATGATCAAGGAATACCTTAGAATTAGGGACACGTGTTTTAGCCTTAGTGGCACCGTGTTTAGAAGTGTGTTGACACGTGTTTTAGCCTTAGTGGCACTATCAATCTCCAATTTAGTCTGCTTTCAGCCCCTTTTCATAAACCAAACTATGGTGATCGGATTTGATCAGTAGAGTTTGGCTGGTCCTTCGGTCTGTTCTATGGTGCTCAGTCCACCTTCTGCTTCCGCGTGACCTGTAAGAAGTCGAGCGGCTGAGGATTGCCGGTCGACCCTCCGATAGTTAAGTCAGTATGGGAAGGAGAAGGTAATTAAGTCTGGGTAGGAGAAACGATGTCCCTTTAGGTTTGCTTCTCTTTCTTTATATAGGACTCGCTTGACTTGTTCACCATGTAAGCGCATGGATGGTACGCTCATGTATGGCACACCAGATTAGGTAGTTACGTACAAAGTACATGGTCGAAGTTGTCCGCAATGATGATCCACGTGTTGTAACCACCTCAGTTTGCATCATCATGACTCACATGGCCAAACAATTAGGTGCACAAGGACAAGGCCTCCGTTTTGGGTCACATGAGACTCGAGTTGAATTTTCCCAAACGACTCCGTTAGAACACTAAGATGTGTGCACTAGAGAAGTCCTGAACACGACACCGAACAATCCTATAAATCGAAGGTCATGATCCTGAGCTGTAAGGCCCATATTGGAGAAGCAGCCTGGTCATGCCGGAAGAGTATGGCTTGGGTAATGTCTAACCCACATAATTAGGGCTAGCCCCTCAACTTCTCCTGACGTATGATTAGTTCAGGAGGAGTTGACAATGAGCTAGTGTGGCCGAGCCCCCTTCGAACAACATCCGAGATGATGCTACGTCTTGGATGAAGATTCCTTCGGTCACCACCAGAACTATAGCCCCAGCCATAGTTGCCATGTGTCAGTCATCCATTGGTTGCTCGTACGGCGGCAAACGTCTTAGCATGTGTCATGTCAGTTGATTGGTACAAAATGTCACGTCGTGGACATGTGTCTATCATCACATGGCTCGGATGGCGTCGCTTTGTTTCCTACGCAATTGATTGGTACAAAATGTCCCTTCATCGCCACGTGTCAGTCATTCGTGAAAATCCTCAAACTTGGAGAAAAATATAAATGAGAAAAATAAACCTTCAAAATATATAGTAAAAGAGATGTTGCAACAAGGTCTAAATTAAGGCTGTGGTTTTTGTGGGGGTTCGATTATTCAGGATCTTAACCGTGGCTCTGGCTAGGCTCCTTCCTCCGCAACTCCGTGCTTCCGCCGCTGGACTTGCAACAAGTCACTAGGGCTTGTGTAGCCCAGTGACCCTCCGATGATCAAGTTAGATCTCAGGGGAAGTGTTTAGGTCTAGGGTTAGGATAGTGTGGCGTACCTCTTTTAGGTGAGTATCCCTTTGTATTTATAGACCTAGATTTACTTGGCCTCCAAGCTAGCGCGTAGGGGGCATGCTCAGGTAACTGCCTCAGGTGATGTCACATATGACGAAAGGAATGAAACGGTTACGGAGCACATGGCTAATCCAGATCCCAATGATTACACATGCCACGTGATCCTCAGGGGACCCGCCTGGCCCAACCATTTCTCCTGAATATCTTTGGGAATACCGGAGTAGGCACAAAGTTGATGGTGGCTCCGAAGTACTCGAGAGCCGACTCCGAATATTCAACTGAACCGAATACCGAAGGGGATTTGTCATCCGTCCGTGACTCGGACCTTCCTTAGCCGTCGGTTCGCAATACATGGCCAGGTTACCGGGCTGGTAACCGAGGCCACTACAATAGCCCCTCAATGTTCTGGAGCACCACCCCTCGGCTCTAGGGAGTTGATTCTTCTTGTGAGCCGACGCGTTTGAGCTCTCAGCGAATGTGATACCGAAGAATGGAGCGGCCTCGGTGGCGACTGAGCAGCCAACCCCAGTCCTAGGAGCCACGTGTTGGTCATCGCCGAAGTGTATGACATCATGAGTCGTCTGGGCACGTGAAGTGTCAGATGATTGGTACGAAACGTCCCTTCGGGGACACGTGTCAATGCGTGAATAGCTCGGAGAGCGGCGCGTCTGACCTCGGTACAGACTCTTGGTTGCTGACCGTTCGATGGGGACACGTGTCAAAGATCCAACGGCTTGGTGCACGACGCTTAGTTTCCCGCACGACCCTTCGTACGTTCCATTATAAATAGGATGACAGGAGAGAGAGAACGCCATCTTCCCCGCTGACGACGTCGAACCGCTGCCGCCTGCTCAACCCAGACTTCGATCGTGATTTCGAGCGATTTGGCAGCGAATCTTCACACAAAACTCTGGTATGTTGATCTCTACTCATTAATCTTCAAGTTTTGTTGATTTTCTCGAGCTTTTTCACCGTATTTGACGTGCATTGAGGCAGAGGCGCCGCCCGCCGTCGTCTGGTTCGCGGCGGAGCTGACGTTTCTCGCCGCTGTTCATGTTCTTCCCGAGCCCTAAATTCTTCCTGAGGCCTAAACTCATCCCGAGGCCTATCTTTAACCTTTAGATCGCAGGGATTAGTTTGAGACACCCAAGGACTCTTCCCGAGGAGGAGTATCTCAAAAATAATCGAGGCCTGTAGGTTCCAAAGAGTGAGGACCATTTCGTTTTGAGCGTTAGGCCCTTCTGCTTTCCCCCAAGCATATAGCTAACGGGTTTTCGCACGTTTTCCTTTTGTTAGGTAGGGGCGAATGGTCGTTGAGCTCACTTCGGATAGCTCCAATAGTTCTAACTCCTCCTCGGTCGAAGGTATCTTTCAAGAGATTTGGGCACAGAGACTTTACTGGATCCCGATTGACTGCATCGAACCGGTTGACCCCACCCGAGCTCCCCGAGAGATCACTTCACTCGATCCTTGGGAAATGGAAGCCCCCAGTACATCAAACCGGGGACCGGGACCATTTGCAAATGCGCCCGAGGAGGTGCGTGGGTGCCGAAGACTGATAAGGCCCTGTCCTTACCGAAACAAGTACTTTACCGGTGCCCCGGCCGCCTATGCCGAGTTCAAGCGGGTTTACAGCATTCCCCCGGATGTTGAGGTTCGGTTGCTTCCAGATACCGACCCTAAAAAACTTTCGCACCGCCCAGGGGGTTGATCTTTCCCCTAATGGCTATTACCGAGGGTGGAATCAGGTTTCCCCTTCATCAGTTCATCCGTCGGGTGCTCCGGACCCTCAGCCTTACTTCTTCTCAGCTCACAGTGAACTCCTACCGAATCATCACCAGCATTATTAAGCTGAGGAGACAATTTAACCTGACCTTCGGGCTCGAAGAGCTCTTCGGTATCTACCTGGTAGGAGTCAACCGAGAGAGCGACCGGTACTACCTTTCCTGCCGGACGGGGTATGACATGTTCCTGATCGACCGTCTGCCAGACTCCGAAGAGTGGGCGAGTATCTATGTTTCGGTCATCGGAAACTTCATGTTCGGGCCCGGAGAAAGCATATATACTATCATCAGAGTTCAATTTGGGACTAGAGCTCCTGGTCGGTAAATTATTCTTCGGTGGCTAACTTGTAGATTTCCGTTATACCTTCCATACTTGTATTGATTTCCTCGTTTTGGTTCCCTTATGCAGCCAAAGGCATTGTTCAGGAGCTTCGGGACAGGGTAGTCCGAGCCCGTATAACCGCAGCTTATGCAATCCCCATCACCAGCCGGTACGCCCCTAATCTGCTCGGGTACGAGCCCACATACACAAGTTATCTAAAGAAGAAACTGAGGCAGCAGGGGGTACCGAGGGCAGGCCGAGGGGGAGGCCGAGGGATAGGACGAGGATCGGGAAGAGGAGACGGAGGGAGTAGGGAGGAGACCGAGGATAACAACTCTGGGCCTCGGGGAGTTATAAGGGAGGAGGTTGACCGAGAAACTCCAGAAAGAACCAGACTGAGCGACGAGATGGCTGGGCCGGGGACTCGGGAGGTTTTAAACCTGAGGCGACAGAGGCTTCGGGGACGAGGTGCCGGCGTTGTGATCGGCACTCCTGGAGCTGGGTCCTCGAGGGCCACCTCTAGTTCTCCCCAAGGGCCCCCGGAGAAGAGGGCTCGGCCCAACGTGGACGAGGGTGCCCAGGGAGAAAGAGTGGGGACCTTCGTGATCAACAAGGAGGAGGAAGGCCAAGGGGCAGAGACCGGAGGGGAGGGCACCGATGCCGAGACCAGGGTTCCAGCAAAGGAGATGCCCTGGGCTCCCGAGGTCCATCACTACGCCGAGCGTTCGATCAACCTCGCCGACAGTGCCACTACCAATATCGGGACAGCGTACTGGCTGCTTCGGTCCGCCATTCTCCCTCGGGACTCCAGAGCTGTGAAGGGCCCCACCGAGGACCTTTGCGGGGAGATAGCTCAGGCTCTTCTGGCGGTTAGTTGTTGTTACTTGCTTATATCCTTCGGTTAGTCGTTTGCACTTGTAATATTTTCCATTCGTTGACAAGATGGTGCTTGAGCCCTAGTTATGAATGACCAAAGCAAGGCCCAAGAGAAGGAGTTGGAGGAACTGAAGCAGACCCTTGCTCAGAGGGAAGACGACCTGAGGATAGCTCGGGAGACCTGCAACCTCTACCTTACTGACTTCCAGAGGTGTGATAGGGAGAGGTTGCTTGCTGAAGGCCGGGCCGAGAAAGCCGAAGAGGATGCAACGACTCTGAGGGTCACCCGAGCTGGCAAGGTGAAGGCCGCCAGAAATAGGGGTTTTGATGAGGGCTGGGCTGCAGCCGGGGTGGAGTACAAGAAACAGGTGTGGGAGATCGAAGCCGAGCTGTACAAGGATCACTTCTTGGACGGACTTTGGTTCGGCCATGAGGCTCTTTTGAAGAAATTTGATCTTCGGAGGACTCGGAACTCCGAGTCCTGCCCGAGGCGCCTCCCGAAGAGCTTGTCATGCCCGAGGAGGAGGATGAATAGGTGCTTCATGCCGAGGTGGAGATTCTCTCGGAGAGCCATGCCACTCCAGTCACCACTGTTCCAACCGAAGACGCGATCCAAACTCCCCGTCCTCACAGTACTTAAAAAAAAAATTCTTTTAGCTTCTGTTTGGCTGGACGGCTCCGGACATTTGAAGTTTACCATTCCAGGGCTTGTAAATATTTTTTGCTGACAGGCGCCGAACAGATTGGCCGAAGCCTGTAATAGCGTAACCTAGGGTTTTAACTTGCAATTCATTCTGCGATCTTTGAATGAATGTTTTCTTTCCCTGCATGCCTTGTTTATTTTTGAGATGCTTGTGTGCCTTTGTGGTTGTAACCGTAGGGTGCCTCTGCCCCTGCTTCGGTTTAAATACTGGAATAACAGAACAGGTTTTAACCGAAGTATTAACCGAAGCAATGCTCAAAAATGTTTGTCGAAGACATGAGCTGCTTGCAGCCCCTGCCTCGGGTGGGCTTGCCTGTGTTGAACAATCAAGAGCTGCCTGAAGCATCTAAGTTTGCTAGCGCAGTCCCTACCACTAGGCGGGTAGCACAAGATCGAATATGTTAAGCCGAAGCGAAATAATTAGTAATTTTGAAGTTTGCATGCGGTCCTTAGGTAGTAGATTGAGTGAGGCAAACTCATCGTGGTAAGGTGAGGCTGTTTAGATTCGGGCTAGGGTCCCGAAGTGGAAATGGCGTCGGCCATGACTTCGGGACGTAGCGAATCCAAACAGTGGATGACTTATTGGAAGGTCGGTGTAAGGGGCTCGGGGCGAGTACCGAGTGTCCTTAACGCGAGCGTCCGAAAGTCCGAACGACCGAGGAGGTCGTGGTGACTTGGTGAGGGATCTGCTCGGGGGGTTGCCCGTGGAGGACAGTCCCTGAAGTCAGGATAAAACGGTCCGAGGAGAGACGAACCGAGTAAGAAGAGTAAATGACAAGATCAGACAGTATGAATAAGAAAAGTAAATTCTCATTGAAACTGAAACGTGCCACTACATAAGTGAGTTGGTCTCCACCTCATAACTTGGAAAATAAAAATTTGCAAAACGGAGAAAACAAGCGGGTCCTTGGTATCGAAGCTTGGCTATCCATAAAATTTCTTTAGGTTGTTAGCGTTCCAGGTCTTGGCAATTGGAGAACCATCCAACTTCTCCAGCTTATAGTTTCCCGAGCCGAGATGCTTGAGGACTCGGAAGGGGCCTTCCCAATTGGGCATCAATTTTTTCTTCTTGGACTTCTCCACCACCTTCTTCCAGACAAAATCGTCCGGCTTAAACGACCGAAGACGGACGCTACGATTGTAACCCTTGGCAACCTCCTGCTGATATGATGCAAGCTTGATTCTTGAATTCTCACGCTCCTCTTCAGCCAAGTCGAGGTCCGCTGCGATATTTTCGTCATTCACCGACTCGTCAAAATTTTCGGTTCGAATTGTTAGGAGCCCGACCTGGAGGGGGATGACAGCCTCCATTCCAAATGTCAAGGAGAAGGGGGTGCGACCGGTGGATTGCCGAGGCGTTGTACAGTAGCCCCAGAGCACCCTGGGTAGCTCCTCGGCCCACTTGCCTTGGCGTGATTCGAGTCGGCGCTTCAGCCCGGATGATATTGCTTTATTCGCGGCCTCAACCTACCCATTGCCCTGGGGGTAGTATGGAGTAGAAGTGTCCCATTTGATGCCGTACTCGTTTAAAAGGGCCCAATATTTCTGTCCGGTAAACTGGCTCCCATTGTCGGTAATGATGGCGAAAGGTACACCGAAGCGAGAGATAATATTTCGCCAAACGAAACGAATGATGTCTGCTTCCTCAACGGTAACCATGGGTTCGGCCTCGACCCATTTGGAGAAGTAGTCGGTGGCGGTGAGGAGGAAATTAAATCCTCCTGGAGCGACAGGGAGCTTTCCAACGATATCCATGCCCCACTGGGAGAAGGGCCATGGACTGGTGAGGGGACTGAGGTACCGAGCCGGCTGATGAATGATAGGAGCGAACATCTGACACTTCCGACAACGCTTTACAAACTCTTCGAAATCCTTCTTCATTGTTGGCCACCAGTACCCTTGAGTGATGGCTCGGTGTGTGAAGGAGCGTCCACCGGAGTGGCAACCGCTGTCCCCGGCGTGGAGCTCTTCAATGATGTCGGTGACCTGGTGGGGGTGTGCAACCAATAAGTAGGGACCAGTGAATGATCTTCGGTAAAGCTTGTCGTTTGGGTTTAGCCAGAAGAGGGCGGCTTTATTGCGGAGTCGGTGAGCGTCCTTCTTGTCGGTGGGGAGGATGTTGTCTCGCAGGTAGCCAATGATCTCGTCCATCCAGCTCGGACCGAGCTCCACGTTGAGTATCTCGTGGCTCAATGCTTCGAGCTCAAAGCTGGGCTTGTTGATGGAACTGAAGGAGATGGACCGATGTTCCGAAGCGGAACAAGCCGAAGCGAGTCCGGCGAGGGCGTCGGCATGGGCATTCTGTTCCCTGGGAATGTGTTCGACGTGAATGGCCTTGAATCATTTGAACAACCGAACAGCAGAGCTGAGGTAAGTACGCATTCGGTCGTCCCGAGCCTCGTATTCCTCTGAAAGCTGGTTGACCACTAACTGGGAATCACTGTATATTACAAGCTCTTCAATGCCGAGGGCTTCGGCGGTCTTGAGTCCAGAGATTAATGCTTCATATTCAGCCTCGTTGTTGGAGGCCGGGAAGTTGATGAAAAGGGAGCTTTCATGTAGAACACCGGAGGGAGAGAGGAGTACAATCCCAGCCCCGGCGCCTCGGCTATTTGAGGCGCCATCGACATACATCTTCCAAACATCACCATGGAAGAGTTTCCAGGCGGTGCTAGGGTTTGCTTGGAGAACGGCTTCGGGCCGGGGGGTCGGGGTTGAAGCAAGGACGTTGGCCGGAGTGAGCTCGGCGATGAAGTCGGCGAGGACCTGAGCTTTGATTGTTGTCCGAGGCTGGAAGTGGATTTCATAGTTTGCGAGCTCGACGGCCCACTGGGAGATTCGGTTGGAGAGGTCTGCCTTCCGGAGGAGCGACTTGAGCGGGTACTCGGTAAGCACAATGATGCGGTGGGACTGGAAGTATGGGGCAAGCTTCTGAGAGGCGGAGACGAGGGCGAGAATGAGCTTTTCCAATGGAAGGTAGCGCATCTCGGCGGGTGTCATTGTCTTACTAGAGTAGTAGATGGGTTGGTGGTCACGTCCCTCCTGTCAAACGAGGACCGAGCTTATCGCATGCGCGGAGACAGCGAGGTATAGGAGCAAGTCCTCCTGGTCCCGAGGTGTGACGAGGAGTGGGGCCTCGGAGAGGTAGGCCTTCAACTGCTGCAGGGCTCGGTCACAGTCCTCTGTCCAGTTGAAACTGTGTCGGCGACCTTTGAGGAGAGCAAAGAATGGCTAGCATTTGTTGAAGGAACAACTGATGAATCTATTCAAGGGCGGCGGCCATGCCGGTTAGGCGTTGTACATCCCTCTTGTTGTGAGGAGCCGAGAGTTTCTCAATGGCTAGGAGCTGTGCAGGGTCGACTTCAATACCGCGTCGAGAGACGAGGTGATCGAGGAATTTACCGGAGCTTACTCCGAAGGCGCATTTCTCGGCATTGAGGCGGAGCTTGTGCTTTTTGAGGATTTTGAAGGCCTCGGTGAGGTGAGTCAGGTGGTCGCCAGCCAGCATGCTTTTTACTACCATATCGTCGATGTAGGCCATCATGGTGTGTCCTAGTAAACGCTCGAACATCTTGGTTATCATTCGCTGAAAAGTTGCCCCGGTGTATTGGCAAAGCGTTTCATCGGGTCGTTTACAGAGGGAAAGGAGAGAATCGATCTCATTCTCGTGCTTATTGCTCGTGACAAACCGAGCCATGAAAGCATTGCAGAGGGAGTCGAACGATGATATTGACCGGGCGGGGAGCTGGTTGAACCAGGTTAGGCCCAGGTTCCCGAGACTTGCGGGGAAGACCTTACAGAGGAAGGCGTCGTCCGAGGGCTCGTTACAGAGGAAAAGGGACATAACGAGTTTGTACTGTACTAAGTGAGTGTATGCCTCGGTTTCGCCATCGTACTTGGCAAATTTGGGTTGGGTGAACCCTTTCGGGGGGGTGACCGAGTCGATCTCCCTTGTGAATGTAGACACCCCAATTTGGACTAACGATTATTTCAAGTCCCACCTTGGGGACCATCCCGATGATGAAATGGATACAGTGATTGCTGATTGCCTTCTTGTGAACCCCTGGACTTATGGTAAGAATTTTGAGCCACTTAGAGGACCCAATCTAGAGCCATACACCCTTTCAAACAGAAATACAGAATCTTAGGAGAATCCATCTGTCGGCTGTAACATTGATCTCACAGCCCTAACATCATTTCTTCACCCGAGCAACCTGTTGCTTGAAAATCTCCCTGAGAGATCAATCCCACGGCCGCAAGATCTATCCTTCGGCCGCAACATCATTTCCTCGGCTGCCAGATCGTCTATTTTCCAGACTCTGGAACGTTCTGTCGATTGTTTGATCCAACTACGATACCTCCCCGATGCGTTCGGGCTACGCTCAAAGATTACCACGAATAGTTAGCATTGCATTGCAATTGCAATCGTGCGTTTTGATTGGCCGGAGTGAGTCACCAATTGCCTATATAAAGGGCCTTTGGGTTCCGAAAATAAACACCACGAAATCATAAAATTCATATACTTTCACACCCTCTCAAGCCACGAAACTCTGCAAAAATACTCTCTCAAACCCTCTCTTCAAAAGCCCTAACCTCCCGAGGGCAGCCACCAATCCGACGATCAAACCCCGAAGTTCAAACCCTAACCCTAGGGTTTTCAAAGAAGCAATCAGTCAATCACCATCAATCCGAAGCAATCAAGCAACTGAGAGATCAAGGTGGTGAGGCCCAATGGCCTCTGGTTTGTTTTATTTACTGTAT
The DNA here is from genome assembly GCA_020567845.1 of Rhododendron henanense subsp. lingbaoense. Classification (NCBI taxonomy): domain Eukaryota; kingdom Viridiplantae; phylum Streptophyta; class Magnoliopsida; order Ericales; family Ericaceae; genus Rhododendron; species Rhododendron henanense. Next base: position 28,037,609 of record CM036313.1, read on the forward strand.
TTATGTCTAATCATAGCGTTTTGATTATCTGCTAACTTTTCTGTCTGGTGTGAGGAAGAACACCGACCGGGGCTTCGATCCCTCAATCGGTACATAAAACCAGGGGGATCCCTCGGCCGTGACATCCATTCACTGACCGCGGGATCCATTGTAGACACCCCAATTTGGCCTAATGATTATTTCAAGTCCCACCTTGGGACCATCCCGATGATGAAATGGATACAGTGATTGCTGATTGCCTTCTTGAGAACCTTAGGACTTTCGGTAAGAATTTTGAGCCACTTAGAGGACCCAATCAGAGCCATATAGCCTTTCAGACAAAAATATAGAAGCCTAGGAGAATCCATCTGTCGGCCGTAACATCGATCTCACGGCCTTAACATCATTTCCTCACCCGAGCAACTTGTTGCTAGCAAAAACCCCCTGAGAGATCAATCCCTCGGCCGCAAGATCTATCATTCGGCCGAGACATCCATTCCTCGGCCGTGTGATCTATTACTCGGCCGCCAGATCGTCCTTTTTCCAGACTCTCGAACGTTCTCTCAGACGTTTGATCCAACTACACTACCTTGCCGATGCGTTCGGGCTACGCTCAGAGATTGCGACGCAGAGTTTGAGTTGCATTGCAATTGCAATTGCAATCGTGCCATTTGATTGGCCGGAGTGAGTCACCAATTGCCTATATAAAGGGCCTTTGGACTCCGAAAATATACACACGAAATTAACAAGGGAATACGCCCTCTCAAGCCACGAAACTTTGTCAAAATACTCTCTCAACCCCCCTCTTCAAAAGTCCCTAACCTCCCGAAGGCCATCATCAATCCGACGATCAAACCCTGAAGTTCAAACCCTAACCCTAGGGTTCTCAATCAAGCAATCAGTCAATCACACCCAATCCAAAGCAATCAAGCAACTGAGGGATCAAGGTGGTGAGGCCCAACGGCCTCTGGTTTGTCTTATTTACTGTATTCATGACTAATCGTAGTGTTTTGATTATTTATTAACGTTTCTGTCTAGTGTGAGGAAGAACATCGACCGGGGCTTCGATCCCTCGGCCGATACATCAAACCAGGAGGATCCTTCGGCCGTGACATCCATTCACCGGCCGCGGGATCCATTACCCTGGGACAGCTTTGTTTTGTTTCCTGCTTTCTGATGCATGTTTCAATTACAGTCCTGGCTCACTTTACTTGCTGTTTAAAGGATTAATTAAACAGACTACGTGTTAGAATTAAATAAAGCATCTATACGTCTTGTGTTGAACGATTATGGGCCAGTCTCACGACTGGGCAAAGAGGGGTGCCTAACACCTTCCCCTTATTGTACTTTTGGCTCCCGTGCCCAGAATCTCTATCTATTTTCCTAGTTTTAATAAACTGGGTGGCGACTCTGTTTTGATGATAACCGCTATCATGTGGCGATGTTCCTAGCCATGGGAATATCCATGATTTTGGTTTACGAAGCAAGCAACCAATCGAGCAAACAAGTGTGATCAATCTGTATGGCGATGTCCCGTTTGGGAGTTGTCTAAAGTTTTTGGCGACTCTGCTGGGGACTTGAGAGCCATAACCAAAAAGTTCAACATAAGACTAATACATGCCTTCGTGGGCAGCATGCCCTTCGGAGAGAAAGGATTTCGTTCCTTCCCGCCGTTTGCGGCCCTTTTTCAAAAAAATCGAGGGAGCGCGAGCGCCGGTGGCAAGCGCTCAAAAATATAGAGTCGCCACTTGAGTTTTGAAGGTCCGACACTCAAGGAACCGTATTTCGAAGCACCTGCCGCGCTGTTTGATTTGAAAAAGTGAAGGAAACCAGTCCGTCATAACCATATCTGGGTTCGGGAGCCAGGTTACGAGAGGGGAAGGGTTTTATGGCACCCCTCTCGCCCAATCCGGAGATCGGTCTCTACTTAGGCATTTTTATGAAAACTTTTGTGATTCTTCTTCTTTTAATTAATTTCAGCCAATTAGGGCGGGGGAACAGTTAATCGGGGATTAAAACTATAACAATTTGCAAGATGTGATCAAATGATAGCATGGATGGATGGTATGATAAATAATAAATGGAATGAACTTGAAATAGCGATCAGATGCCAAAACCAGGCTCGGGACAGATTTGCCTTGCACGATGGCCAACTTGCATGCATGAACAGATCTGCATGCAAGTCAACCATCGCGCGAGACACACCGACCCTCGCGCGACTGTTATCATCTCACCACAGTCCCAAGATCATCCCCTTCTGGGCTCTGGAAGGACCAGTGCACGCCCAGGAAGCAAACCAAGCAGTTTATTGAGAGACTGTAAAAATACTAATTATTACAGAATACTCCAAACAGGAGCCAAATGAATTGAAACACAACCCCTAAACAGTGGGGGTATCAAAACAGAGGCAAAGGGCCTAGTTACCCATGCAAGGGCTATTCATGGAAATCACAGAACTGTCGCGCGACAGAGAGTGAGTCTCGCGCGACATTCCTGACTGGACTTCCAGGAATTGCTTTGCATGTTTGGGGTCCTGAGACAGATTCAGGGGATCCCAAGGGCATTCCAAACCATTTAGAGCAAATAAACTAGCTACTGTATTTTATTTTTGCATGCATAACAGTGATCTAAAAATCAAAATGAAGTACAATAGGCATGAACATGTTGCAAAACAGAAAAGGGCTAGCCTCCCTTCCCCACGAGGTCCATTCTCTTGCTGACATAAGTGTCGCGCGAGTATAGGGGACCATCGCGCGAGGGTGTAACTGCCACGAATTCTTGTAACTCTGCTGGCTTTAGGACCAGGACATGGTATTGATTACCAGCCTTGGCCCTGTCAGCCCCACTCAGGGATCAAAACAGAAACATGTTAAATGTTATACCTTTGCTTGGAAAGGGTTTGGAAATGGATTGGATTGATTGGTGTAGCCTTGCAACCAAGTGTATATGAACACACTAAGTTCAAGAGATTAGGAGGTGGTTTGGGGGTTAGTAACTTTGTGCTAGCTAGTGTAGGACTTGTAAAATGACTAATGAACTCCTTAGTTAATTTTTGGAACCCTTAACATGGAAGATGAAGGGGGGTATTTATAGGGGGAGTGCAAGGGCTAGTTAGTGACCAAACAAGGCCTTGGGACCAGCCAACAAGGCTGGTCACAACTTGGTTGTGAGGCTAGCCAACAAGGTGAGTGGGGAGTGGTTGTGAGGGTGTGAGGGTGTAGCCTGCCAGAACCCTGTTCAGCTGAGGAAAACGGGGTTCCAGCCCATGTGACACCCAATGATCACCTGTCCAGCTGGATTCTGTGATAGGGACAGGAGGGAACTACCGCGCGATGGTCAACAGTCAACAGTTTGACTTTGACTACACCTGGCAAGCTGAGTGTCGCACGAGGGACACAAAGGCTCGCGCGAAGGTCCACTCTGCCTCTAGGGTTTGACTGAAGGTTCAGAGGGGTTCAAAAGGTTCAAGCAGGGTTCTAAGCATTCCAAGCCTAATCCATTCCCAATCCAAGCTCTGTTTGATCCGATTTCATCATCGGGGTTGTTGTCAACAGACTCTTCTTCCTTTGCCTCTTCAGTTTCGAGGTTGTTGACCTCGTCTATTGGCCAATAGTCGTCGGTAGGTGCATAGGGGTCATAAAAATAGATTGGAACCCTGCGAAGCCCTTCTTCTTCGATCAGGTCTTCTACTTCTTTCTCATAAACCGTTCTAGCGAACATGACATGGTTGTCTTCAATGATAGTCACCACAGGCTTTGGTTGATTTACTGGAGTGATGTATTCAGAGGGGTTGAAATCTTCAACAGCAAAGTGGAGTGGGCCAGACAGCTTGGTGACAACTTGAAAGTGCGAATCAGACATGAACAGTGATGCAGTCATTTTTCCTGAAAAGGTTTTTACTTTAGTTAGATTGATTAATCTTACCTACTGTTCATTTGACTTAGAGAGATTCCTAAGGTTTAACCTACAAAAGAGAAACTTTACAACATACACATATACAATGGGTGTGAGGAAGAACTCGAAAGTAAAATGCAAGTAGGTTCCTAGCCTGTAGGTTCCTGTCTTAGTTTGATAAGTTCTATGGCTTTCTAAAACATGCAAGGTTTTGGTAGTCTCAGGGTGCTCCGTTGTCAAAGGGCACCAATCCTCTCAACAGCCCATCATAGGCGGTGATTGGGTGATTCCCTTTTTGATATACCACTAGGTACGAGTGACTGTGGAGTTTGCTGGAACCCCCAACATAGCCCGTGTCATGCCGGGATATCAGGTGAACTCAACGGGTTGCCCGCTCGATGCATATGATAGATGAATTAAACAAGACATGCATTAGTCTTATGTTGAACTTTTTGGTTATGGCTCTCATGTCCCCAGCGGAGTCGCCAAAAACTGTAGACACCTCCCAAACGGGGCATCGCCATACAGATTGATTACGTTTGTTTGCTCGATTGGTTGCTTGCTTCGTAAACCAAAATCATGGACATTCCCATGGCTAGGAACATCGCCACATGATAGCGGTTATCATCAAAACAGAGTCGCCACCCAGTTTGTTAAAACTGGGAAAATAGACAGAGATTCTGGGAACGGGAGCCAAAAGTACAATAAGGGGAAGGTGTTAGGCACCCCTCTTTGCCCAGTCGTGAGACTGGCCCATAATCATTCAACATAAGACATGTGCACATTTTGTTTAATTCTAACACATAGTCTGTTTAGTTAATCCTTTAAACAGTTAATGGTGAGCCAGTGCGATAAGTAAAGCATGCATCAGAAAGCAGAACGAAACAAACTGTCCCAGGGAGATGGATCTCGCGGCCGGTGAATGGATGTCACGGCTGAGGGATCCTCCTGGTTTAATGTACCGGCCGAGGGATCGAAGCCCCGGTCGGTGTTTTTCCTCACACCAGACAGAAAAATTAACAGATGATCAAAACGCTACGGTTAGCCAGAAATACAGTAAATAAGACAAACCAGAGGCCGTTGGGCCTCACCTCCTTGATCCCTCAGTTGCTTGATTGCTTTGGATTGGGTGTGATTGACTGATTGCTTGATTGAAAACCCTAGAGTTAGGGTTTGAACTTCGGGGTTTGATCGTCAGATTGACGGCTGCCTTCGGGAGGTTAAGGCTTTTGAAGAGGGGGGTTGAGAGAGTATTTTGACAGAGTTTCGTGGCTTGAGAGAGTGTATTCTCTAATGAATTTCGTGTGTTTATTTTCGGAGTCCAAAGGCCCTTTATATAGGCAATTGGTGACTCACTCCGGCTAATCAAATTGCACGATTGCAATTGCAATTGCAATGCACCTCAACTCTACGTCGCAATCTCTGAGCGTAGCCCGAACGCATCGGGAAGGTAGTGTAGTTGGATCAAACGTCTGACAGAACACGTTCCAGAGTCTGGAAAAAGGTCGATCTGGCGGCCGAGTAAAGGATATCACGACCGAGTAATGGATGTCTCGGCCGAAGGATAAATCTTGCGGCCGAGGGATTGATCTCACAGGGAGATTTTGCTAGCAACAGGTTGCTCGGGTGAGGAAATGATGTTAGGGCCGTGGGATCGATGTCACGGCCGACAGATGGATTCTCCTAGGCTTCTTTATTTCTGTCTGAAAGGCTGTATGGCTCTGAATTGGGTCCTCTAAGTGGCTCAAAGTTCTTACCGAAAGTCCTAAGGTTCTCAAGGAGGCAATCAGCAATCACTGTATCCATTTCATCATCGGGATGGTCCCAAGGTGGGACTTGAAATAATCGTTAGGCCAAATTGGGGTGTCTACAGACCCTCGCACGATGGTTTCGGGCGCGACTGTTCTCTCCTGTCACTATCACACAATCCAGCTGGATTTGTGATGATTGGGTGTCACATGGGTCCCCATGGGCTGGAACCCCGTTTTCCTCAGCTGAACAGAGTTCTGGCAGGTTCAAGGCACACACACCCTCACAACAACTACCCACCTTGTTGGCTAGCTTATCCACCAAGTTGTGACCAGCCTTGTTGGCTGGTTGCAAAGCCAAGTTTGGCCACCACCTAGCCCACTCACTTCCCCTATAAATACCCCCATTGATCTTCCATGTCAAAGGTTGTTGTTTAGTTCCAAGAAAAAGGTTAAGAAGGCTCATTACTATTTACAAGGCAATTAGTCTCTAGCACAAAGTTACTAACCCAAACCATTTCCTAGTCTTCCAATCTAGTGTTCAACATATACACTTGGTTAAAAGGCTTCACCAATCAATCCAATCCATTTCCAAACCCTTTCCAAGCAAAGGTATAACATTTAGCCTGTTTCTGTTTTGATCCCTGAGGGGGGCTGACAGGGCCAAGGCTGGTAATCAATACCATGTCCTGGTCCTAAAGCCAGCAGAGTTACAAGAATTCGTGGCTGGCCAAGCCCTCGCGCGATGGATCACTACACTCGCGCGACACTTGTGTCAGCAAGAGAATGGTCCTCGTGGGGAAGGGAGGCTGGTCTTTTATAGTTTTGATTATATGCATGCCTGTTGTAATTTATTTTGATTTGTAGATCACTGTTATGCATGCAAAATAAAATACAGTAGCTTAGTTCTTTATTTTGGATAGTTTGGAATGCCTTTGGGTGATCCTTGAACCTGTCTCAAGACCCCAAGCATGCAAAGCAATTCCTGGAAGTCAGTCAGGAATGTCGCGCGAGACTCACTCTCTGTCACGCGACAGTTCTGTGAACTCCAGGAATGGCCCTTGCATGGGCAACTAGGCCTTTGGCCTCTTTTTATTCCCCCACTGTTTAGGGGCTGTGTTTCCTTTTATTCAGTTCCATTTTCCAGCTGTCTGTAATAATTAGTATTTTATAGTTCCTTGATAAACTGCTTGGTTTGCCTCCTGGGTGTGCACTGGTCCTTCCAGAGCCCAGAAGGGGATGAAATTGGAACGGTGGTGAGATGACAACACTCGCGCGAGGGTTTGAGTGTCTCGCGCGATGGTTCTCTTGCATGCAGATTTGTTCATGCATACAAGTTGGCCATCGTGCAGGGCAAATCCATCCCAAGCCTGGTTTTGGCATCTGATCGCTGTTTTAGGCTTCATCTCGTTTATTTTTCAATTTTCCATCCATCCATGCTTTCTTTTGATCACATCCTGCAAATTGTTACAGTTTTAACCCCGATTAACTGTTCCCCCGCCCTAATTGGCTAAAATTAATCAAAAGAAGAAGAATCACAAAAGTTTTCATAAAAATGCCTAAGTAGAGACCGATCTCCGGATTGGGCGAGAGGGGTGCCTTAAAACCCTTCCCCTCTCGTAACCTGGCTCCCGAACCCAGATATGGTTATGACGGACTGGTTTCCTTAACTTTTTCAAACAAACAGCGCGGCTGGTGCTTCGAAATACGGTTCCTTGAGTGTCGGATCCTCAAAAACTCAAGTGGCGACTCTGTATTTTACGAGCGCTTGCCTCTCCGCTCGCGCTCCCTCGATTTCCAAAAAAGGGCCGCAACGGCGAAAAGGAACGAAATCCTTTCTCTCCGAGGGCATGCTGCCCACATTCGCCATGTCATCAACACTCTGAAGCAGATGGGCTTAACCGATGAGCTCATCGCTCAACTGTTTCAAAGAACTCTCACTGGAAACGCCCTTGATTGGTTTCTCACTTTGGAATTTGTGCACTATCAGACTTGGCCAGAAATCGCCAACGCCTTTGTCAAGCAGTATGCATACAATGTCCAAATTGAGTTGACTACTCGAGATTTGGAGATGACCAAACAAGAATCCAATGAGGACTTTGCTACCTTTGTGGCAAGATGGAGGGAAAAGGCTGCCAAGATGAAGAACCGCCCTTCCGAGGAAGATCATGTGAGGATAGTTGTCAAGAATCTGCAACCCAAATACCTCACCCACATTTACACTCAGGCTATCACTGATTTCAAACGCCTGCATGCCACTGGGTTACAAATCGAAGATGGAATCAAGTTGGGCCTCATTGGGAAAGAAGAAAGTCCTCCACCCAGGAAAACCTTTTCAACCCGTACATCTCCTGCCTCCGTCAACGCCCTTAACTCAGCCTTACCGCAAGACCCTTTCCAAACTAGCTCATCTAGAAACACAAATTGCCCCCGCCGCAATTTTGACCCTCTCTATATGACTCCATCCCAAGCCTTAGCCATCCTAAGCCGCCAAGGGTGTAGACACCTCCCAAACGGGGCATCGCCATACAGATTGATCACGTTTGTTGCTCGATTGGTTGCTTGCCTCATAAACCAAGATCGTGGACATTCCCATGGCTAGGAACATCGCCACACGATAGCGGTTATCATCAAAACAGAGTCGCCACCTAGTTTATTAAAACTAGGAAAACAGATAGAGATTCTGGGTACGGGAGCCAAGAGTACAGTAAGGGGAAGGTGTTAGGCACCCCTCTCTGCCCAGCCGTGAGACTGGCCCGTAATCATTCAACATAAGACATATAGATGCTCTGTTTAATTAAGCCTTTAAACAGTAAGCAAAGTAAGCCAGTGCGATAAGTAAAACATGCATTAGAAAGCAGAACAAAACAAAGCTGTCCCAGAGTAATGGATCCCGCGGGCGGTGAATAGATGTCACGGCCGAGGAATCCTCCTGGTTTGATGTACCGGCCGAGGGATCAAAGCCCCGGTCGGTGTTCTTCCTCACACCAGATTATACGATTAACAGATAATCAGAAAGCTAAGATTAGGCATAAGGGCGATAAATAAAACAAACCAGAGGCCGTTGGGCCTCACCACCTTGATCCCTCAGTCGCTTGATTGCTTCGGATTTGATTGTGATTGATTGATTGCTTCTTTGAAAACCCTAGGGTTAGGGTTTGAACTTCGGGGTTTGATCGTTGGATTAATGGCTGCCTTCGGGAGGTTAAGGGCTTTTGAAGAGAGGGTTCGAGAGAGTGTTTTTGCAGAGTTTCGTGGCTTGAGAGAGTAATTTTCAGCTCTTAATTTCAGAACCCAAAGGCTCCTTTATATAGGCATAGGGATGACTCACTCCGGCCAATCGAAATGCACGATCAAAATTGGAGTTAGAGTGTGATTCTAACTCTTCATGGCAATCCTCTAACGTAGCTTGAACGCATCGGGAAGGTAGTGTAGTTGGATCAAACAATCGACAGAACGTTCCAGAGTCTGGAAAAAGGACGATCTGGCGGCCGAGTAATGGATCTGACGGCCGAGGAATGGATGTTGCGGCCGAAGGATTGATCTTGCGGCCGAGGGATTGATCTCTCAGGGAGATTTTCTAGCAACAGGTTGCTCGGGTGAGGAAATGATGTTAAGGCCGTGAGATCGATGTTACGGCCGACAGATGGATTCTCCTAGGCTTCTGTATTTTCTGTCTGAAAGGCTGTATGGCTCTGGATGGGGTCCTCTAAGTGGCTCAAAGTTCTTACCGAAAGTCCTAAGGTTCGCAATCAGCAATCACTGTATCCATTTCATCATCGGGATGGTCCCCAAGGTGGGACTTGAAATAATCGTTAGGCCAAATTGGGGTGTCTACAAAGGGCATCTCAGGCTCTTGAATAATACACCTCCTCAGCCACCTTACGGCCCAAGCTATGACGCCAATAAACAATGCGCTTACCACCAACACCCTGGACATGAGACAAACCGCTGCATGCGTCTTCGTCGTGACATCCAAGATCTCATCGATAGCCAAGCTATAAAGCCACCCAAGCCCAATGTGCAAACCAATCCACTTCCCGCTCACAATACCGAACCACTGCCTCAAAATATCAATCTTATAAGCCTATCCAATAGCCCCACATATAATCCTACCCAATACATTGTCCCAAACACCCAAGCCAAACCATCCCTGACCTTATCTAAGAATGATGAGCGCTTTACAACAGGAGAAGAACCCCACATCTATGCCATTGATGATGAGGATTGGTGGTTGGACATATGCCAAGCCCTGCCAAGTGATTGGGAAGTTGGAAGAATTGAGCCTGTTGATCCTTGGGGCACCCAAGAAGAAGAAATAGGTCATCTCACTCGAAGCAGAAGAGTGTACAAACCTCCTAAACTAAGTGGAGAAAGTTCAACTTCAGCACGAGTGATGGAAGAGGAAGAGGAGGAAAGCCGAAGGATCGAACCTGGGGAAGACAGAGTGCTGAGACAACTGAAGAAAATCCAAGCTGATATCTCTATCTGGGGATTGCTTATGTCCTCCTACGAGCATCGCAATTCCTTCCTCAAAACCTTGGGAAAAGCTAAAATTCCCATCGACATCACCCCCGAAGATCTGGTAGGCTTCATAATGGCATCAAAAGCTCTAAAGCCAACAATCGCTTTCACTGACAAGGATCTGCCTCCTGAAGGACCTACACACAACAAACCTCTCTACATTTCACTCAAATGTCTCACTAAATGGATCCCACTGGTCTTGGTGGATAATGGGTCTTCTTTACACGTATGTCCTCAGAGGACCCTCGACAAGTTAGGGGTAGGCGCCGCCGACGTACGCCCCTCAAGCCAAGGTGTAAGGGGCTATGACAACTCAAAGAGAAGAGTGGTTGGGTGCGTCACACTGCCAATAGAAGTGGAAAAGATCAAAAGAGACGTAGAGTTCCATGTGATGGATATACCAGCCACCTTTAATCTCTTACTAGGAAGACCTTGGTTACATGACGCTGGGGCAGTGCCTTCCACTTTGCATCAGAAGGTCAAATTTGTAGTAGATGGAAGAGTCATAACCATTCTAGGGGATTCATCAATCCGAGCTCATTCTGACACACCTGTCCAAGAGGTAGGGACCGAGGAAACCTTCCTTACTGGATTCAGTCTTGAGGAAGTAACTGCTGTGCAAGCCTTAATGGCTGAAAAAAGCTTCTACATAAGCACTCCTGCCATATGGATGATGAAGAAACAAAACTACTTCGTTGGATTGGGTTTAGGCAAAAGATCACAAGGCATCCCGCAAATGATTGATCCCCCGCACAATCAATACGCATTTGGTCTTGGCTACACCCCGACAGAAGCCGAGATAGAAAAGAAGAGAAGCATGGAGAAAGCTAAGGCAAGAGGAAGCAGGATCAAAGAAGAAAAACTCATGGTCCCAAAAACACTCAACGGTTGGTTTGTAAGAGAAGGAGAAGACTTCCCATTCTGCGGTTTCGCAGAAACATGGGAAGATGAAACTACCAAACAAAGGTATCCTAGAATGAAAATCTTCTTTGATCAAGAATGGACTGACAGTGATATGGAAGAAGAACCAACAAATTCATCTCCCATTCCCGAAGACTGGATCGAGGTGCTAGCTGAGTTTGACCTAAGGATTTTGTTTGGCAAAGAAGAGGGTGAAGAAGAGTATAAAACTGCGTAAGGCAAGGAAAAAGGAGCCACTCCCGAGATACTGCAGTAAATCGCATGACAAAGACATTACTTTCATTTCCTAAAAGACAAGTTGGGACACGTTTTGGGCCCCTGTTTGGGCATTTTCTATAGCTAAATAAATTTCCATTTTTATCATCTTATGCTTGTTAAATGATTCAATCTTTAAATGCAATTGTTACACGCTACAGTCTCTCTGCCAAAGGTGAAAGGATCTTAAGAATCTAAATGTTGCTAACAAAAAGGAAAGAGGGGACGAACCCTGATTACTTAGAACTAGGTTTTTGTCAAAACTTAGGAAGAAGACGCTATCTCCGAAAGAACACTTAGGGTTAGCTTACCCATTGTGAAAGTACAAACGATTCATGAAAGCATCTCCGCCAAATTCCTCTCCAAAATTACGGAAAACCTCTTGAGAGAAATGCTCGTTGGGTAACCTAAGCACCCAAGCAAAACTAAGAGCAAAGCCTGCTAAGGCAAGAAAATGCAAAATCGTAGCCTAGGCAAAGTTAAGGTATTCAAAGAGAAGCTCGCTAGGAACTCAACCTCCATCAGGTAACCTAGGCAAAATTTAGAGCATGAAAGATGAAAAACCAAGAGTGGAAACCCAACCTCAAAGGTGATGATCTTGGAACTATGTAAAAGGCCTGATTCCCTGATTGGGATACGTAGGCAATCTCACATCGAGACGCGGCCCAAACATTTGGAGAGAAGAAAATAACATCAATAGATTTGTACTCAACGATGGGTATAGCTAACCTTGTGTATTGAGCTCGCAAAAGATGAGTTAGTCATTTTTCAGAGAATTGACAAGGACAAAAGCGCGTGAGAATCATCGTTTGTCCTCTCTGACTCAAAGGTCATCAACATAAAGGACAAGATATCCTAAAAATCCCAAAACACGGCAAAGAGACTGTGGAAACAGCAAAAGCAGATAAAAGGCATGAATCAAATTCAAGTGAAAGAATGGAGGAACGCCACTTGGCTAAAACAAAAATCCAGTTTCTTGAGGAAATAGAAGTAGCGGCCGAAGAGTGGAATCCTCGGCCGAGTAATCCATTCCTCGGCCCATATTCCAATCTTTTATAAGACTGTTTTGACACTCAAATCTTTAAACCATAACATACAAATCTAAAGTATCTCGGGACGAAATACGCTCCCATTAAACAAATTGTAGAACTTGCCAAGCATGCTGAAATTGCTTCATGAAAATACATATCATTGTCTGTTTTGGGAGCTAACAAATATAGGTACAAAGAAAAGGGGAAACTACTGCCCACGACCCCTCTTGGGTACATGTCTGGAAGAGGAAAGGCGAAAGCGCTCAGGAATCGGGACACTAATTCTCTGTCCCTCACCTCCGTCATCAGCTCCATCACCATCTCTAACACCTCCATCACCAGCCCTGATACTCCCACCCTCGCTGACCCCAGCACTCTGAGTAACTGACACCGTTGGCACCCGCTCCGCTTCAAGCTGCAAAACATAGTTTGTAGACATTCAGGTTCACATAAAATATGGGATGGAAAGAGAAGAAATCAAAGGATATATACCGCGACTATCCGGCTTCTCTACCGTCGAGCCAAGGCCTCTGCACTCTGGAATGCACGCAACCACTCCTGAACAACATCAGCAGGCGCCTACAGAGGAAATAGTCACATATATAGCAAAGCAGGGGAAGAATACTGAAGGAAACTAAAGCAGAGTCTGCAATATTACCTGCTAAACTCCGGTAGGAATCACGTAGAGCTGAGTAGCACACGGGGTCAGCGTTAGGCGTTCCTTTTCTCCATTGGCATTGTGGAAAGAGATAAAGCTGGGGGCCCGTGGCCAAACAGGAGGAGCAGCAGCAGCAGTGGTAGCAGTAGGTAGGGTCAGCCAGGCCAAGCGAAAGGCCGAGTAATCTCCCGCCACAAGAAAACCCATGGTTGGCTGTCTCTCAAGAGCGAGAAGCAAACCCTCTCCTGTCAAGAGGTGAGTCGACCTTATGCCGGCTGGAGGAGGAAGGGGAACAAGCTGCAATGCCTCGGAATATGGGAAGTACTAACTCGCCACCCTTTCACCAAGATACCAAGCCCTCGAGAAAGGTCCCTCCAAGAGGAAGTGCTGGCTGTCCAAAGCCCGAGCTGAGGTCAATTCCAAAGGAGCATCATCAAGCAAAGTGCCCCACGGATCGAATCGCACCTGCAATAAGGGAAATAACATCAAAATAACAAAATGAAGAAATCACATGAAAATCAAAGAATGGGATGCAACATACCTGATCCAGTGATAAGCGGTCTAGAACTCGCCTCCAAGCCAGTAAGTCCATAGCAGGCGATCGTGATTTCCGAACTCCTTTCAACCAACGGGCTGCCCGTGGAACAAACCTAGGCTCTTTATGCCTGGTCGGAGGAGGGAACTGCAACAAGTGCTCAAAAGCCCAGATCTACAAACAAAGACGAAAAACAAACATGAGTTACAGAGATAAAAGCAATAAAGGAACAACACAGGAAGTCAAAGTATGTACCTCAAGAATACGGTGGTGTCCACCAAGCGACAAACTAACCCCCCGGGAACAAGCACTGAGGTGCCCGTACAGCGTAGCTAAAGCAGGAGTTCCCCAATCGAACTCTGCTACGGTCTCCAAGTGCACCAAGGCAGCCAAAAACTGGACGTGCACCGAGTTTTCCTTATTGCAGAACAAGGTTTGGCCAAGAAGGTAAAGGAGAAAAGCCCTCACCAATTGTTGCACTGACACCTCAGATTCGATGCCCACACAATCAAACTGTTCCCGAAGCCAAGAATATGTGATGTGACCGCTCTCTGACACAACGGGAACCTTCCCCAAAAGATATTCAAAAGCACCTTCCCGCTCATGAATCCGTGGATCGATCGGAAGAGGATCGCCGCCAACCCTCAGACATGTAAGCAAAGCAAAGTCACCTGGGGTGATTGTCAGCTCTCCAGCCTCGGGAAAATGAAAAGTGTTGGTGGTATCCCACCACCGCTCTACCAATGCTGTGGTCAACCCCAACTCCGCCTTCGGAAGGTGAAAGCCAAATATCAAAGACTCGAAGCCAGCCAAAGCAACCGCGTCCTTGGCACCCCGAGGAAGCCTCCCGTGCCACTCAAACACCTGGGGATAGCTTTCCCACACACGCAACCTCTCATTTGCCTAACAAAACACAAAGAAGAGATCAATACAAAAATATATATATACATCGCCTATACAGGGGCAACTTCTAGAGCTCAAATTCCTTATCAAATATCAAATTATCACTTTGCAAAATCTTATATACAAAAACCATTTGACAGGATAAAATTTTACCTTCCTATTGGTGAAACCAAAGTGCTGCTCTGGCTCTCTGTGCAAGACCTCAGGTGGGACATCACTGAGAGGAGGACGATATCGCAACGAACCGCCACGTCCAATCATGTGAACCTGAGGGGTGTATGTGGCAGCATCAAACGGTGGTAAAGCACCATCGCCTGCATCAGTAGAAACCTCGGGCTCTGTCTCAAGAGGAATGGGTTGTGAGGAGCTCTCTCCAACAGTGGCTCTGTGTCGACTCGAACGTAGGACGCGGGTACTCGAAACCCCGCCAAGAATCGCGGCCTCAACGGCTGGAGCTTTGCCCGTGTCCCTAGACGCGGCAGGAACATCAGATGACGGAGGAGGAGGCGGTGACGAAGCCATGACAGCCGAGAAAAACAGCGGTCGGAACCCCGGTGGTCGGGAGAACGACGGAGACGAGGGGACAATGGTGACCGGAGAAAGCAGGATGGAGGAGATCGCTCGAACGAGAGAAAGAGAGAAGGAAGGAAAATATCGAATGGGCCGTGAGATCAATCGAACTTAACTTAAATTGATTTTCTGACTTTTGACTTTCTCACAGCCGATACATCGATTATTCAGCCGCGACATCCATTATTCGGCCGAGAGATCTATCTCCTGGCCCTCCAATCAATTTCCTTCAGCCCCAGTGGATTTTTCTCAATGCACCAACAAAAGCAGTTATGCAGCTCTAAAGCTCCAACCAACAAAATAGCCTTGGGGGCATCCCCAAGCAAATGCGACGCAATCAAAACTGGCCTCGGGGGCATATCCAAGCATGAGGAAACTCTCTCTTTCTCCGTAACAGCAAACTCACTAGATGCTGGTCACTTGACCACTGAGGATTATCAAAACTTGAGCTCTCGCTCACAAGATCAAAGGACTCTTGATACACCCAACTCAGGCTCTATGCCCGAATAATTATGCTCCGGAAGTACATTTAGCAACTCTACGCTCAACTTAATAGCCCCGTGCCCACCTTCTCCGTGTTTAAGATCCATGATCACCATCATCAAGATACTCAGTGGCTCTACGCCTGTGTTCATCACTAAATGGCTCTATGCCTGTATTCATCTACTCAGCGGCTCGAAGCCCATTATCATAACGGCTCTATGCCCGTGATCACCATCTCTATCACTCAGCGGCTCCAAGCCCATTGCTCAGCTGCTCTACGCCCACCACTCAGCGGCTCTACCCCCACCACTCAGCGGCTCGAAGCCCATAATCATGGCGGCTCTAAGCCCGTATTCTATCGCTCAACGGCTCTAAGCCCATTATCATAACGGCTCTACGCCCGTATCACTCAGCGGCTCCACGCCCACTATCTCAACTGGCTCGAAGCCATAACAATTCTCAACAGGCTCTACGTCGCCCCAACAATCAAGATATCATCCATTCTCAAGCTCTAAGCTTGAATGCT
The DNA here is from genome assembly GCA_020567845.1 of Rhododendron henanense subsp. lingbaoense. Lineage (NCBI taxonomy): Eukaryota > Viridiplantae > Streptophyta > Magnoliopsida > Ericales > Ericaceae > Rhododendron > Rhododendron henanense. The sequence continues at coordinate 28,053,636 of CM036313.1, forward strand.
CAAAATCCAACATTTTGAATGCTCGAAGCTCTTCGAATGGCCAACCACTGTGTACTGGATGCTCAAGTTCTACACTTGAATGCTCAAGCTCTACGCTTGGATGCCCAACCACTGCGTACTGGATGCTCAAAGCCTGTACTTTGAATGCTCGGATTCTGCCGTCCGAATGCTCGAGCTCTATACTCTGAATGCTCAAGTCGGAACTTGAAAGAAGATCTACGCTTATATCAAACACACACACACATGCCCGTGCACATATTGCATCAATTGCATCCCCATTATCACATCGAGTCTGCATCATCACATCTACTCACATCTAACAACCAACATCATCACATATACACACTTTGCATATCTGTCTCTCATGAGACAGGTCAATCCTACAATCAACCGGTTCTACGCCTCGGTTTTATTGATCGGTCCAGCGCCTCGATCCTCTGGCTCTACGCCAAAACTTATGATGAGAAAGCTCCGTGCACAGACCATCAGAATGCAACCGGCTCTACACCTCGATTCAAATCACGTCAAGCTCTAAGCTCCAACACCTCAGGCTCTTGCCTTATGATCAATACCAGCTTCATGCTTCGGTTCTATCAAGCTCTCAGTTATATCACCTCAGGCCCTCGCCTCATGACCACATTAGGCTCTACGCCTCAATTCTGTCAAGCTCCTCAGGCTCTTGCCTCAAGACTACAACAGGCTCTACGCCTCAGTTCTATCACCTCAGGCCCTCGCCTCATGACTACAACCGGCTCCGCGCCTCGGTTCCTTCATCTCAACGCTCCGTGCTCTAGTTACTGGCCTCGCGCCCCCCAATATCTCAAAACGGCATCCGATTCATCCCCAGCAGATGACTTGCATTCCACCCTATTACATCAATTCCTTCCAGCTCATTCGCAAGGATAGGCTACTCTACCGAGCTCCCCTCAGTCAAAGTAAGGATGATCAAGAAAAGCAAACGCACTTGCCGTGTACTGATCTACCCCAAAATACTAGGGAAGCTCTCCGCAAAAATTCCCTCGGCAGCCCCGTGCTCCTTCAACTATCCTCCGCCAAAACCCTGGCTTAACCCAGGTACGTCGCACTACGGCTTTTAAGCCCGAAGGTACGTCTTCTCTTTCTAACCCTCTGAACTTTTTATTTTTCTTTATTGCTCCCGAACTACGATTGGTCTGAATTTCCCCTGTGGAATACGTAGGCAGCCTCCAGGCCCGACCATAAACAAAAAAACTTTTTTAAAAAACCCCTTGGAATAGTGGTTGGACCAAATTGAGTTACTTTTACAGCTTTGACTCTTACTCAAACATGTCTCACGATCCGTCTGAGTTCAGTCAAAGAGGGGCATCTGTAGACACCTCAATTTGGCCTAACGATTATTTCAAGTCCCACCTTGGGGACCATCATGATGATGAAATGGATACAGTAATTGCTGATTGCCTTCTTGTGAACCCCTGGACTTATGGTAAGAACTTTGAGCCACTTAGAGGACCCAATCCAGAGCCATACAGCCTTTCAGACAGAAATATAGAATCCTAGGAGAATCCATCTGTCGGCCGTAACATTGATCTCACAGCCCTAACATCATTTCTTCACCCGAGCAACCTGTTGCTTGAAAATCTCACTGAGAGATCAATCCCACGGCCGCAAGATCTATCCTTCGGCCGCAACATCATTTCCTCGGCCGCCAGATCGTCTATTTTTTAGACTTTGGAATGTTCTGTCGATTGTTTGATCCAACTACGATACCTCCCCGATGCGTTCAGGCTACGCTCAGAGATTACCACGAAGAGTTAGCATTGCATTGCAATTGCAATCGTGTGTTTTGATTGGCCGGAGTGAGTCACCAATTGCCTATATAAAGGGCCTTTGGGTTCCAAAAATAAACACCATGAAATCATAAAATTCATATACTTTCACACCCTCTCAAGCCACGAAACTCTGCAAAAATACTCTCTCAAACCCTCTCTTCAAAAGCCCTAACCTCCTGAGGGCAGCCACCAATCCGACGATCAAACCCCGAAGTTCAAACCCTAACCCTAGGGTTTTCGAAGAAGCAATCAGTCAATCACCATCAATCCGAAGCAATCAAGCAACTGAGGGATCAAGGTGATGAGGCCCAATGGCCTCTGGTTTGTTTTATTTACTGTATTTATGCCTAATCATAGCGTTTTGATTATCTGCTAACTTTTCTGTCTGGTGTGAGGAAGAACACCGACCGGGGCTTCGATCACTCGGCCGGTACATAAAACCAGGGGGATCCCTCGGTCGTGACATCCATTCACCAGTCGCGGGATCCATTCCCCTGGGACAGCTTTGTTTTATGTTCTGCTTTCTGATGCATGTTTCAATTACAGTCTTAGCTCACCATTAACTGCTTAAAGGCTAAAAACAGACTACGTGTTAGAATTAAATAAAGCAAGTACATGTCTTATGTTGAGCAACTATGGGCCAGCCTCACGTCTGGGCAGAGAGGGGTGCCTAACACCTTCCCCGTACTGTACTTTTGGCTCCCGTACCCAGAATCTCTATCTGATTTCCTAGTTTTAATAAACTAGGTGGCGACTCTGTTTTGATGATAACCGCTATCGTGTGGCGATGTTCCTAGCCATGGGAATGTCCACGATCTTAGTTTATGAAGCAAGCAACCAATCGAGCAACAAACGATCAATCTGTATGGCGATGCCCCGCTCCAGGGAGGTGTCTACAGTGAAGGGGGAGGTCGTGAGCCTCTCGAGCCGGGCATAGCGGTGAGGTCGGATCTAACGGTCGGAACCGTCTGGACGCTCGGTCGCGGTACGCCTCTTCGGGATCAATTGGTCCAATCTTTCATGCTCCTTTCTCTTCGGGTGAGCACTTCCCGACTTCTGGGGGGAGCGCTCGTGTCGATGCTTCTTGTAGCTATCTCAAGCATAGGGCTCGAGGCGCTCGGTGACCTTGCTTCCGTCACCCTTCTCCTTGGGACGTAAGATGAACGGGCTTTCTGATCGAGCGTTTTTGAGTCGCTCACGATACCCTTTGGTTTGGAATTCCAGAAGGCCGTCGTCTTCGTTAGCAGCTTTGGTGAAACTAGGGGTGGGCTCGCGACAGCCCTTCCCGTTTCTGACTGAGTGGGTGGAGGAGGCGGAGATGCTTCCGGCACCAAGCCTCTCGAAGGCAGACGGCTTCCCGCAGGGACCTCGGGGAAAAGGGGAACGGGAGCATTCCCTACGTCCAGCACCTCTTCCGTTTCGACCCTCCTCCAGCGGATCGAGACGGTCTTTAGCTGAAGGACAGGATCGGTGCTCCACCAGGTGGCCTCCTTCGCGACTGCGGGGAGGGCTATGATGGCTTATCATTCTGTCGCGGCTCCCGGAGGAGTGAGACGGTGAGATTTGGAGGAGGTGCTTGATCTCCGCCAGTTCGTCCCGGACATGCCTGTCGCGCTCTATGAGCGTTGTCAGGTCGTCGATCTTCCGCTCCAGGTGGCGGATGTAGGTTTGAAGTTCGGTGGCAGCCCCCGCGTCCTGTGTCGAAGTTCCAGCCCCGATCCCGACGGACATGTGGGCCTTTCCAAGGGCGCCTGGTCCGCCGGAAGTCAGGTTCTGGTCCCCGAGAGGGCCAAGACCGAAGGTGGTCTCACTAGGATGTGGATCATCGACTTCCACCATGGCTAGCTCAAAAGGCTTGAACGGAGCTTCTCGAAGAAGGGAGTGATTGAATCAAGAACGGCTAGATCCCCAGCGGAGTCGCCAATTGTGGGGGTTCGATTCTTCAGGATCTTAACCGTGGCTCTGGCTAGGCTCCTTCCTCCGCAGCTCCGTGCTTCCTCCGCTGGACCTGCAACAAGTCACTAGGGCTTGTGTAGCCCAGTGACCCTCCGATGATCAAGTTAGATATCAGGGGAAGTGTTTAGGTCTAGGGTTAGGATAGTGTGGCGTACCTCTTTTAGGTGAGTATCCCTTTATATTTATAGACCTAGATTTACTTGGCCTCCAAGCTAGCGCGTAGGGGGCACGCTCAGGTAACCGCCTCGGGTGACGTCACATATGACGAAAGGAATGAAACGGTTATGGAGCACATGGCCAATCTTGATCCCAATGATTACACCTGCCACGTGATCCTCAGGGGACCCGCCTGGCACAACCGTTTCTCCTGAATATCCTTGGGAATACCGGAGTAGGCACAAAGCTGATGGTGGCTCCGAAGTACTCGGGAGCCGACTCCGAATATTCAACCGAACCGAATACCGAAGGGGATTTGTTATCCGTCCGTGACTCAGACCTTCCTTAGCCGTCGGTTCGCAATACATGGCCAGGTTACCGGGCTGGTAACCGAGGCCACTACAGTTTTTTTTTTCAATTGACATGAGAGATTATTTACTTCATGTATCATTACAATATAAAAACTACAAGACACTACAATCAATTGTGTGAGAGAGTGCAAGAGATGATGAAGACCAACAAGCCAACAAGCAAGAGAAATAAGCCCATCAAACTGATCAAGAGTAGCCAACTGAATTAGACCCTGTTAGTTGCCTAAAGACCGTGTTTGCAGTAGTTTAATTTGTACTCTTTCATTTTAGATTCTGGTGCCTCAAAAGCTTTGCTACTATGTTTTACTTGAAAAATAAGTTGTGAACACTGATTCGGAGAAGTATATCAATTTTGATGCTTTTAGATTTGATAAGAATCTTTGACCAAAAAAAAAAGATTTGATATGAATCAAGTTTGCAAAACAATAGCAGAATAATAGTGGAGCCTGCCGAGGCCAACCCCGCCTAAAATCTATTGTAGTATTTATCTACTGTTGATGCCCGAAACTGGACGGTCGATCCGAGCTCCGTCTTCAAGGAGTTCCTGCAAAACAGCTTTCCGAGGACTGGGGGTGTTGCCAGTCGTGGACCCTCCGATGGCTAAGTCAGTAAGAGTATATGAGAGTCAAAACCTTGTGTGCTTAGTGGGTAGAATTCTGTACGTACCTTAAACCCATGGACGGGCTGCCCATTTATAGACGAGGTGGTTCGTGTCCCTGCGAGGGGCACGAAGGTGGTAGATCGTGGGCCACGACAGCGGTTGAAGTCCCTCGAAGTGGGGGGTCTCCCGTCGGAACTGGAGTGAGTGGTGGACGTGGGAGACATGGCTCCGTAGTCCAGGAACCCAGGGGACGTGGGGTTACCCCCTCCACGTCCGAGGATACCGGCGGGTGTAACCGTATTGACCCAGTCAGTGCTTATCCTGTTGTCCCAGTGAGGTTGGAGAAGTCTGACCGAGCGACTTGAATACGACCGAGCGACAGATGTCCGACCGAGCAGGTCACCTCTTGACACGCGTCGAGAGAACAGCGCTCGACAGTAAGTGCCTAAAAATATCCTCATCAGTTGCCCCCCATTCCCAAGTCGAGCAGAGCGAGCTTCGACGCTGGGAATGACTGCTCCGTCCGTCGACACTGGGCTCGAGGTAGTTAATGCGTGTGAAAGAAATCTCCCTTTCCCCAACGATAATGATGAGTAACCGCCAAATACAAACCCCACGTGAAGTTGGGCTCTCCAAATTTCGAAAACTTCCCGAGATACGAGGACGGCTGCGGTTGGGGATCTAGCGACAGATCTTGCCCATTCACGATCGGACGGTGAGGAAGAAAGGATTTCCCTTGGTTTTCGCGCCCGAGGAACTGTGGGCTCCCGCGCCTGAAGCGGTGCGATTTGTGACAGAGTCGCCACCCGGATTTTCGAGATGGATGATCCGAGGAACCGAGAGTTTGTTTGAAAGAAAAAAGGCTTTTTGGTCTAGCGAAACTGTTTGAGATTTTGGATCCGGGGGCCAGGTTACGAACGGGGAAGGTTTTGTTGAAAAGCACCCCGCTCGCCCGGTGAAAACCGGTCTCTACTAAGCATTTTAAATGAGGGGATTAATACGATTCGGAGAACCTTAAAATCACATAAAGAGGAAAGAGTAACAAGATAAATAATAACACGTTGCCGTGCTAGTGGTGCTTGCTGTACAGAGATGATAAGGATGGCATGGCAATGATATAAACAAGAAAGATATTCAAACGGACTGTCTGGATCACTGCCCTCCGTCAGACGGCATATCGGCTTACAGCGCGCGGCTTACCAATATGCCGTGCGTGGTTCCGATCCCGATACCAAACTTTTATAGTTTTGCAAAGCTTCGCATGGTGTACCATTACATCGCACGGTTTTGTTTTAAAGCTTCAGACAGCTCACAGCCGTCAGATCATCTCAGATCCGCACCATTCTTTCAAATCATGAAGGGAAAACCATTTTTGATACGTTTGCTTGTTTTGAGAAGATCTATGGAGTTTAAAACATGGCTTGTAGAAATGGTCTCATTCTGAGACGGCTTTTGGTATACAGAAGAGACCCAACAACGGACGATCGCGATCCAGACAGTTTGATCAAGAAAACAATATTCTTTTTGAAATGCCGTGCGTGTTGGTCTACTACGCCGTGCGACGCTCTGAAGAGCCGCATGGTTTAGCAGACCTTCGTACAGAGCTCTGGTTTTGTTTTGAAAAAAAGTGGTTTTGGGTCAGATCTTAACCAAAAGGGTCAAGCCTGAAAACAGAAAGGTCCCCTCAAGGCCAGGATAGAGCCTAGCCCAAGGAATACTTGGTTTTTACCTTGGATCTGGAGCTTGAATGAGCTTTGATGAAGGAGGATGGACGTCGGAAGGCGGAAAAAGAAAATAGAAGTATGGATGTGTGTAATAGATGGGTATATTGGGTAGTTGGGACCTCAAAGTTAGTAAGGGACTAACTTCAATGGTGAGGAGAAAAATGGAGTAAAAGGCCTAGAGAATGTCTTTTAAGAGCAACATTCTCAAAGCTTGGAAATGGAAAAGTGGGGTGTGAAAGCAAGAAGAAAGAGAGAAATGGTATAATGGTGATCAAGGGCCCTTTTTCCTTGAGTGGAGGGGTGTATTTATAGGCAAGAGCCTTGGATTTTGAATTTCAAAAGTTGGAGGTATTTTCTGGGCGGGCCAGAAGTGTGCTTTCGGCTGAGCCGTATTGCAGCTGAGGCTCAAATAGGCGTGGCCGACAGCTTTCTGAGCCAGTCAGAACTTTATCCAAAATGCCGTGCGGTTAACCTCATGACTGCGTGCGGCGTATTAAATTTCGATACGCCGTGCGATGTAGATGTGTCGCGCACGGTACTTTAGGTTCGGTCCAGGGCTTCTTGGGCTTTCTCTGGGCTTTTGGGTTGATGGTTGGTTTGGGCTGTGGATGTTTGGAGGAATACTTCATTCAAGCTCGCAAAAAGGCTTTGTTTCCTTTATTTCATCATCAGGGTGATCAAAGACCCTTCGAGGTCCGGATTGGGGTGTCTACAGTAGTCCCTCTTTAACGTAACTCGGATACCATTGTTTTTGATACGAGTGACGCTTAAAGAATAGGCATCCCGATCCGTTTGCTCTAAGGTCTTCGAACAGAAATAGAAAACAAAATGCTCGAAAATGCAAGTAAATGACAATAGTGGTCGCGTTCGTGGAACTGCCTACGTACCCCATTTGCAGGGATCAGACCAACGTAGTTCAATTGGGACGATGCAAAATGTAGCAACTAATGCGAAAAATTCAATTGAGACGAGCCTTCGGGAGGCGAATTTTTGAAATTGATTTGAGACTTGAGACTTGAGACGAGCCCTCGGGAGGCGAATTTTTGAAATTGATTTGAGACTTGAGACGAGCCCTCGGGAGGCGAATTTTTTTGAAATTGATTTGAGACTTGAGACTTGAGAGGAGCCCTCGGGAGGCGAATTTTTTTGAAATTGATTTGAGACTTGAGACGAGCCCTCGGGAGGCGAATTTTTGAAATTGATTTGAGACTTGAGACGAGCCCTCGGGAGGCGAATTTTTTGAAATTGATTTGAGACACCTTAGACTTGAGACTTGAGACGAGCCCTCGGGAGGTGAATTTTTGAAATTGATTTGAGACTTGAGACTTGAGACGAGCCCTCGGGAGGCGAATTTTTGAAATTGATTTGAGACTTGAGACGAGCCCTCGGGAGGCGAATTTTTGAAATTGATTTGAGACTTGAGACTTGAGACGAGCCCTCGGGAGGCGAATTTTTGAAATTGATTTGAGACTTGAGACTTGCGACGAGCCCTCGGGAGGCGAATTTTTGAAATTGATTTGACACTTGAGACTTGAGACTTGAGACGAGCCATCGGGAGGCGAATTTTTGAAATTGATTTGAGACTTGAGACTTGAGACGAGCCCTCGGGAGGCGAATTTTTGAAATTGATTTGAGACTTTGATGGGAGCGCGAATCTAGCAAATACTGCGAGCAGGTGTAAATACGACCGATCCTCAGGGGACGGGGAATTTTACGAGTCCCGGGGGACTAGGATCAAATAATCCTATCATTAATGCACGCTGTTCCAAAGGATTTCTGCTGCAAAACGGCTGGAGCCTTTTGGTTTCCGAGATGATTTTGGTGGCTAGAGTACTCAATTTCTGAGAAAACACATTTATTCTTCTGAAGACAAAATGCCGTGCGGGTGATCGAAAGGGCGCGCGGCCTTTAGTTTTTCCATGCACCTCTTCGATTTCCGAGATCAGTTGGCTGGTTTAAGGGTGCCCATTAATACAGGCGTGCCCTTTCGTCGGTCAGAACCTCTTTTAAAAGGGATGGTGATGCCTCATTCTATGCACCATTCTCCCAAATCTTTCCAGGTTCCTAGACTCTTAATCTACTTCTCGAGACATGGCGGCGGACGACTTGACAGCGCGTGTGATCTCTTTGGAAGCCGAGATGGGCTTTTACCGCGAGGAGATTGAGCAATTGAACTGTCAGATCGCGAGGCTCATATCAACGATTCGCACTCTCCGTCGCGCGGTGTCCAACCTTCAGTACTTCGCTTTTGACCAGATGGACAACAAACATGACCTGGAGTATGCGCCGGGGCACGATTCGGACGGGACTGCAGAGGACTCGGAGGGGAATCCAAATGGTTCGGATGACCGCTCTGGTGAAGGGAGCGACTGAGGATGAGAATTTGAAGAAGGAAAGAAAGAAAAAAAAAAGGGGGGGGGGGGGGGGGGCAGTAGGATTTCTTTTCCTGTTTTGATTTTCTCTTTTTTTTTTTTTTTTTTTTTGAACCATGTAATGCAAGTCCCGGGGATTTCCTTGGGTTTGATGAAATGAAAAGTCCCTTCCTTGTCATCGCTTGCCTACTTTATTTTTTTTCATTGCTCATACTGTTCATGAACGAGACTGAATGTGAATGCCATGGCCAGAAGACTGCTCTCAGAATCTGAACTGTCGTACTAACCCAGTATGCCGTGCGCAGCATGGGTAATACCGTGCGTCGTGGGAACTCAAGATCTTTCATCCAGTTAAGCCGTTATGCCGCGCGCTTTGATCCAGTATGCCGTGCGGCGCACCTATCTTCAAACCCGGTCCACTTAAAGTCTAGACGAACCGGTTTAGGGATGTATATATATATACGGGGCGTACACAGTACGCTCCGATCGTTTGAATTTCCCTCCTCTCTCTCTCCTGTCTCTCTCTCTGGTCTCTCTCTCTCTCGCTGTCTCTCTCTCTCTCTCGCTGTTCTCTCTCTCACTGCTCTCTCTCTCTCGCTGTCTCTCGCTCTCTCTCTCTCTCTCTCTCACATTATGGATAACGCGAATATACCCGGGGATGATCACCCCCCGCGGGACGACGTGGTGCAGGCCACAGTGGTTCCAGAGAGTGTCGCGACAGTCGGGGAGGGGCCGGAGACCGTGGGGGTCTCGGTCGTGGCGGCATTGGCCGATGGAGTCACGTCCTCGGCTGCCGCGGTGGTTGGTAGCGGTGGTGGTGACGGCGGCAGTGGAGTGCTGGCTGGATACGGTTAGGGGACGAAGACTCCGAGTGCAGTGGAGTCCCGGGGTGAGGATGAGGCTACAGGCCGGACGGAGGGTGCAATTGGCTCAGCGGAGAGGGTCACGGAGGATCGCAGTGGCGACGGGCTTGTTGGAGTGGAGGCGGTGACAGAGGCCTCGCCTGTGAGAGAGCCTCGGACTGACCTGGGGAAGGGTCCCGTTGTTGAGGAGGAGTTGGTGGAGGAGAGGGAGACGCCGGCCATGTTTGTTGGCAGTGGCTAGGGTGCAGGGTCGTCGCGGCCCATCGGTTTAGGCGACTACCTTGAGGAGGCGTCCCTTGAGGACCTGGTTGAGACCCTATGGGGGTACCTGGACTGGCTGCGGCCTTACTTGAGGCTCAGGAGAGGGTGCTCCAGGTTGAGCTTGAGACGGGGGCCGCTGGAGAGCCACAGGGAGTAGAGGAGGAGGCTGCCGGAGGTGGGACAGGTCCTCGGAGGAGTGTTGTGGAGGAGGCGGTAGTGGCCCTGAAGGGGCGTGGACCTTACGAGGCGGAGTCTTATGTGCCTCTTCAGCACGTAGTGGTTCCTACACTTTTGGACGCCTACAGGCCGGCGCGGCCCACGTACGACGAGGCTCTAGTCCTGAGGGACCCACAGCAGCACCTTTCTTTGCGCCGAGACGAGGTATACTTTAAACACTTTGCATTTCAAATTCCAATGTATCGTACTTTCATTTCTTTATCTGAATGCCGTATTTGCATTGAATAGCATACCTGTTTACTGAATGTTATCAACTCATTGCAACAGGCGATCACCATCTCGTGCTACGGCGGTGCGGCCGACGTGCCGACATTCTGGGAGAGACTCCCTGAGGCTGTGAGGGAGATAGTGAGACAGGCGGGTTTTGGGGAGTTTGTGAGCGTGCTTACGAGGGCGAGCAACGATCGCCAGGTGGTGAGGGCACTAGCTGAGAGGTGGTGGGACACTACGAACACGTTCCACTTCCTTTTTGGCGAGCTGACGGTGACGCCGCTGGACTTTGCGGCGATCACTGGTCTGAGGGTCGGGGGTGACCCTATCCCCTACGACGCTGTTACAGGGAGGAGCGCGGTGCTCCAGCGGGAGACACTGGGGTACGTGCTGAGGGCAGAGAGTGAGGACGCCCAGTACGCTCAGCTGTTGGGGTTTTGGACAGAGGAGCTCCCGACTGACAGGGTGCAGGAGGAGCAGATGGCGCGGTGCTTTCTGTTGTACTTGCTTGGTGCGTCCCTGTTTCCCAACAGGCGCAACCGGGTACACCTTTCGCTCCTACCGGCCTTGAGGGATGTCGGGGAGATAGCCCGTTTTGACTGGGGCGGTGCAGCTTTGGGGGCGTGCTACGCCTTCATGGGGTCTCTTTCCCGAGGAGCGGGAAAGAGCCTCGGCGGTTACTGGAGGGTCTGGGAGGTATACTTTGAACTTCTCTTGCACTTATTTGTCTTTCTATTCACTTATTGCATATCCTGTGCTAATCCTTGATGTCTGATTCTGCAGCTGTGGACGTACGAGGTATTGGACATGTACCCTCCTGAGACCTCCTGTCCTAGTGACGCGGTGCTTCCCCGGGCCCTACGTTGGTCCAAGGAGTTCCGGGGGGTGAAGAAGGGGAAGGGCGACTTGAACGCCTACCGCCTTTTCTTAGAATTTTCGTCCTGACCGGGTATGATCATATCTCGCATGCTTCCGTTTGTTTGATAGTTCTTATTCAAATCTCATGCTGATATCATTCATTTTTGGTTGCAGGTCCACTGGCGTGTGTGGGACCGCTGCGAGTCTCCTTTCCTGGTGCGGAGCAGGGAGGTGACGAGGGGGAGAGTGCTGCTCGAGTCCCCTTACGGCTGGCAGTGGTACCTGGGTGACCGGGTGTCACGTCAGTCGCTGAGGTTGGACGCTTTTAGAGTCCCTGGTCTCCTTCCTGCTCTGGTGCAGCGGACGAGCTTGTACACCAGGGGAGAGGTTGAGCGTTTCACACGACCGGACCTTAAGCTGGAGCCGCTCTTCCAGGCAGACGTGGACTACTCTGAGTACCGGGCTCGGTACTTGATGCCGAGTTTCGGGGTACGGGATGCTGCTTGGGAGGCGACGCTTCGAGCGTCAGGTGGTGCTGGTGGTAGAGGCGGACGAGGGCGAAGAGGAGGGAGAGGCAGAGGACGCGAGGGTAGCGTGGGAGGTCGAGGTGACGGCACAGGTCCAGGCGGGGCCAGCTTGCCTCGACTCTCCTGGACCGTGGACGTGACGACTGCCCAGGGGGTTTCTGGCGTAGTGGTGGTGCCGCGTCCCACGGTCGCAGCTCCGGAGTTTCTTGCTCAGGTATAACTTGCATTCTTTCACCCATTTGCATTTACTCGTTAGTATCGCTGTATGTTCTAAACAATTAACCTATTGTGTAGGCGACTCCGGAGTATGTGAGAGAGATGGGCGAGGCCATGATGGGCCTGGAGCAGCTGGTGAGGCAGTATGCCATGGGGCGTGCCCCAGAGGTGCTTCCTCGCGCTGGTGGGACCATGGTAAAGCTTTCGAACCTTTTGCTTTTATTTCCTATTGCTTATTTCATGATTACAATGCTAATGATGAATACCATGTCATTGCAGGCTGGAGGAGGGGCTTCGCGTGGGCTGCGCAGGAAGTCTGTGCGCATGCAGGCGCCACAGGTTTCCTCCGCGGGTTCGCGGGAGGAGCCTCCGTCGAAGAGGCGGCGGCTTTCTGGGGGTACAGAGGAGGAGCCAGTCGACGTCTCTGACGAGACTGAGGAGCCGACGGATGTTGACCTCTCAGACACCTCGGGGAGTACAGTGCCTAGGGCGTCTGGTACTCAGGAGGCGGCTAGCTCTCCGGTAGAGGAGGCCTCTGGGGAGGACAGCGAGGAGGGTGAGGACGACGACGAGGATGAGGACTAGAGTAGAGTTCCCTTTTATTTTGCTTTTTGACTGGAGCCTGCGTGCTTCTTTTGGAAGGGTGCCTGTTTACCCTCAGTAGATAGGATTTTGAGGCTTGCACGCCTTTTGGTACTTCGACTCATGGATATTTCGGAGATTATATATAGAGATGCTTATTTCTTTCAGTGTTTACGTCATTCAACTTCCCTTATTGTCATTTGTCTAAAAAGATTTGAATAACAGAAACATTAACCAATGCATGCGACTAGTCTTTTGAGCCATAATCTGAAACGAACTTTGAGTTTTATGATGAGCAGTATGTTGGGGCAAAGATTCATTGACGTTGGAATAGAAATCAAAGAAGATATAATGAATAACTTTTGAAAAACTGATCCCTTTGTTCAAGACTTTACGAAACTACCCCTATTGCGGACTTTTGTTCATCAATAACGACCCTGGATACTTGTCACGTGACTACGGAACTCGAACTCTTATTTGGAAACTGAAAGTTTATTGAAAATATGCCTGGAAAGCGAGAAAACCTTGACTTTGGAGGGTGACATTTTTAGATTTCGACATTGACCGTGAAACGGAACTTGGATTAGGTTACCATTGGTCATTATGACCTGTAGGACCCAAAAGACCAGCTTGAAACGGCTTGAAACGGACTCCGATACCTTGTCATGACTTGGGAAATGGGTTTTATTGACTTTTTGGTGCCTTTACGTCGAATTTTGAGAGTTGACTCGAAGTGGGGGTTCCCCAAAGTCCCAAATACCCATTAAGACATGTTTTGAGGGTTGGTGATGCTTGTGGGTGTCTTGAAATGGTTTCTAACCTCTGCTGTCAAAGTCTGCAGAAAAGCAGACTTAATATGCCGTGCGGGGCTACAAAGCGCCGTGCGGGTTTTCCTCTGATTCTACGGCGTATCCGTGTTATGCCGTGGTTTTCTCCTGGTCTTGGTATGCCGTGCGCTACCTCTTTACACCGCGCGACACCTTTTCTCTGACATCCTGCCATTTGCTGCTTCCCAAGACAGATTGCACAAGGTTTAAAGTTTGACCCGCCCCATACCATATCCGTGCCAATGCATGTCTGCTTGGTTCTTTTAGAGCATGACCAAGTTTTTCCCTATGCAAGATTTTATGAAAAATCTACACTTTTGGAACCCAAGACTCTTTTGAAAGTTGAAGTTGTCTCTTCTCTCCTCCTATAAATTCAGGCCTTAGGTCTCATTTTAACCATATCTTTCTTCCTCAAATCTTCATCTCCTCCTAATGGCTCTTTCTCTTACCGGTTCGCTACGGCCGTGGTTGATTTCCATGGAGGGGGTCGATTGGCTCAACTTTAGGGCGCATGGCCTCTATTCTATGAGATACCTTCGTAACATCCGCCTTCGTCCTGAGCTCCTAAAGGCTGCCATAAGCTTTTGGGATCCGGAGGTGCATGTATTCCGCTTTGGTGGACAAGAGCTTTGCCCAACAATTGAGGAGTTTCGCGCCTACCTTGGCGGTTTCGGCTCTGGAGATGTCATTGTCCCTCTGGTGCGCGAGAACATGTCCAAAGTTCTTGCTGCCTCTCTTGGCTTGAATGACGGTGTTGCTCGCTACTTGGTTAGCAATGGTCGTCTCAACGTGATGCGCCTCATCGAGATGTTCTCTCCTCTTGGCAACCTAGCGGACGTAACCTACCACTCTCGGCGCATGACTGCTCTTTGCATGTGCTTACTTGCCGCCTACTTCTTGGTTCCTTCCATTGGCCATGCTAGCTCGGCATTGGTGAGCATTGCAGTGCAGATTGGGGCGCAGAAGGATGTGATTCCGATGGTATTGGCTGAGACACTGATGGGTTTAGACAGGGTTCGTTCTGGAGAGACTGAGACTTTTGGAGGTTGCCCCCTTCTTCTGCAGGTTAGTTTTCGCCTCATTTTCCTTCTTTTCAGCTCTTCCCATTTTCTTTAATGCTGGGCTGGGCCTCCTATGGTTTCTTACTTGTTTTCTCTCTTGGGCAGATTTGGCTATGCGACAAGGTAAACATACTGACTCTCCCACCTGGCAACTTGGCATATGGGGCTAGGTTACTTTCCTCTCGGTGCTTTGAATTTGCGGACATGCGAGTTTCCGAGTGGGTCACCTTCTTCAAGCGTCAACAGGCTGAGACTATCTCTTGGAGAAGCTCTTGGCTTGATCTCGCGCCCATGACTGTGCAATATATGGGTTCCCAGTGGGTGGTTCTTCCCGGGCTGGAGGCTTTTACCTTCTACATCCCCTATCGGATTCAGCGTCAGCTCGGTTTGAGACAGGAGGTTCCTGCAGAGATTCTGGTGGATGTAGTTATGCCTTTCTTCCGCCATTCGGTCCTTTGCAACTATCAACGATTCTGGAGGTCTCGTGAGGTGACCGATGCTCATCCTTACCCTTCCGTGGCAGTGCGCGGGAATTACAGGAAATGGCTCAGGAGGGACGTTGCTGCCAGGGCGGGTGTCCAAGGAAACTGACTCGATCTTGCTACCCTGATTATTGAATAAATCGTGGACCTCCTTTTATTGTATCGCCTTTTTATTTTCGAAGATCATGCTCAGCCTTATGTATTAGAAGCAATTATCTTAATAAAGTGAGTTATAGAGGGTCTCCCCCTCCCTGATTCTGCCTTTCTGGATTCTGTCAACCTGGATTTTTGTTTTGATTGATCGTGACCGAGTCCCATAGTGAGACTGCCTACGTATCCTTTTGATGAAGGAATCAGGTCATGACGTAGTTCAAGGATAGGGTTCGCTCTGGTTTTAACACTCTCCTTTTGCGCTCTAATTTTTGCCTAGTACCGCCCTTTCGGGTTTTCGGTCTAGCGAGCTCGTTCATTGTATGCCTTATCTTTTGCCTAAGATGCCTTTGCGGGTTTCCATCCTAGCGGGTCTTTTGCTCTAATTTTTGCCTGGAACTGGCTGCCCTTGCAGTTTTCAGCCCAGCGAGCTTCTCTCAGGGGTAGTAGCGCTTGAGTTGATCCAGGTTGACTAGAGTTGAGAATCGTTTCCGTCCAGATCAATGAGTTGCATAGCTCCACCAGATAGGATAGTCTTGATAATATACGGCCCAGACCATTTTGGTCGGAACTTCCTCGTGGATCATAGATTGGTGCTCGTATCTCCTTCAGAATCATGTCGCCTTCTGCCAGGTCCCTGGGCTTCACTTTCTTATTAAATGCGCGTGCAATTCTCCTTTGATATCCTTGAATGTGGTAAAGTGCCCTTAAACGACGTTCATCAAACAACATAAGTTCTTCAAACCGGTTGCTCAGCCAATCTGCCTCTTGTACATCGCATTCGATCATAGTCCGGAGGGATGGCACCTCTAATTCTATGGGAAGTACGGCCTCCATGCCATAAACCAAAGAGTACGAGTTGCTCCCGTTGGCGTACGCACAGATGTGCGGTATCCCCACAATGCCAAAGGTAGTCGTTCATGCCAATCCCTTGCAGATTGAATAGTCTTTTCCAGGATGGTTTTGATTGTTTTGTTGGCCGCCTCCACGGCCCCATTGGTCTGCGGTCGATAGGTTGTTGACTTGTGTACTTGGATCTGGAATTCCTCCAAGACTTCCCTTGCTCGGCCTTTGAAATGCACCCCATTGTCGGACACGAATGATTGTGGGACCCCATACCGATAAATAACGTTTTGCTTGATAAAGTGCGCGACTTGAACCGCGGTCAGGGTTGCATATGAGGCTGCTTCTACCCATTTCGTGAATTAATCGATAGCCACTAGGATGAACTTGTGGCCGTTAGAAGCTGCTGGCACAATCCTTCCGATAACATCAATACCCCACGTCGAGAAAGGCCATGGCGAGGTCGTTTGCTGCAACTCATGTGGTGGAACATGCATGAGGTTAGCGTGAATTTGGCACTTATGGCAACGTCGTACGTATTCCACACATTCCGTCTCCATGGTGGACCAGAAGTAGCCTTGTCTTAAAACCTTTTTGGCAAGCATCATGCCGTTCATGTGAGGACCGCATACTCCTTCGTGGACTTCCTCCATCACTCTTTTGGCCTCCTCACCATGAATACACAGCTTGTGGGTTCCACAGTGAGACCTTCGATATAGATTTCCTCCACAAATGATGTAATGGGCTGCCATTCTCCGAAGGGCGGTCCTGTCCTTCTTGCTTGCTTCAGAGGGGTATTCTCCTTTTTCCACGAATCTCCAGATATCGTAAAACCAAGGGTGACCGTCTTTGGGCTCGTTGATGGTCATGACATGTTGGTATACCGGGGTATCCTTTTGCTCGATCATAATTGGCCTTAACTTCACGCCGATAGGGATTTCGACCATGGAGGCTAATGTTGCCAAGGCATCAGCGAACTGATTCCTGAGTCTCGGGACATGGGTGAAAGTTACTTTATTGAAATGGGGAATGAGATCTTCGAGATCTTGATGGTACGGCTTTAACTTCTCTTCTCTGACTTTCCAATCACCGTTTGCTTGAGAAACGACCAGGTTGGAATCTCCCACGACTTCCAATTTTTCTACACCGATTTCGATGGCTGCTTCCATGCCGACAATGCAAGCCTCGTATTCCGCTTGATTGTTGGTGACCTCAAAGTTGAGCTTGAATGCGAGCGGGATATGCAACCTATCCGGTGAAATTAGTAGCACACCAATTCCGAATCCCCTCTAATTGGCTGCTCCGTCGAAATACAACCGCCACACGTCCTCAACTATGGTCAATATGCTTTCATCCGGGAACTCAAATTTGGCATCTTCCTTTCCTTCGACTGGGCAATCGGCCAAAAATTCAGCAACAGCCCTTCCTTTTACCGACTTTCTGCTGACGTACTTTAATTCAAATTCTGCCAGCATTAATAGCCATCGTGCCATTCTTCCTGTGAGTGCTGGTTTTTCGAACAAGTACTTCAGAGGATCCATTCGGGATATCAATCTCACCGAATAGGCCAGCATGTAATGTCTTAACTTTCTGGAAGCCCAAATAAGTGCCCAGCATGTCTTTTCTAATGGAGTATAACGTTCTTCAGACCCAACCATTTTCTTACTGAGGTAATAGACAGCCCTTTCAACCCCATCGTCTCCTTCCTGTGCCAGCATACACCCCATGGAAGACGAGGTGACTGACAGGTATAGGATCAAAGGTTTTCCTGGTTCTGGCGGCATTAAGACTGGCGGATTCCTTAGATAGGCTTTGATGGCCTCGAAAGCTTGCTGACACTTGTCATTCCATGCAAAGGGTGTTCCTTTCTTGAGCAAACGGAATATGGGTTCGCATGTTGAGGTCAGTTTTGCGATAAACCGGCTGATGAACTGTATTTTGCCAAGGAAACTCCTTACGTCTTTCTCTGTCTGTGGCGGCTCCATTTCCAGAATGGCCTTAATCTTTGATGGATCGATTTCGATGCCGCGAGTGGTGATCATGAATCCGAGCATTTTCCCTATGGTGACTCCGAACGTACATTTAGCAGGGTTGAGGCGCATCCTGTACTTCCTTATCCTTTCGAAAAACTTTCTCAACGCGGGTAAGTGACCTTCTCGCTCTTTCGCCTTAACGATCATGTCGTCCACGTAAACTTCCACTTCTTTATGGATCATGTCGTGCAACAAGGTTATAGCAGCTCGTTGATAAGTGGAACCTGCGTTTTTCAGCCCGAAAGGCATGACCCGATAGCAATAGGTTCCCCACTCGGTAATGAACGTGGTCTTCTCTCGGTCTTCCGAGGCCATGAGAATCTGGTTATATCCTGAGAAGCCGTCCATGAAGGAAAGTAAGGCATGTCCCGCGGTGTTATCAACTAGCACGTCGATGTGGGGCAGAGGGAAGTCATCCTTGGGGCTAGCTTTGTTTAAGTCCCTGAAGTCCACACAGACCCTGATTTTGCCATCCTTCTTTGGAACGGGAACGATGTTAGCAACCCACTGAGGGTATTTAGTTACCATTAAGAACCCAGCATTGATTTGTTTAGTTACTTCCTCTTTTATTTTGAGCACCCAGTCGGGCCTCATTCGTCTTAGTTTTTGTTTTACTGGTTTCGCGTCAGGGTGAAGGGGAATCCGATGTTCCACGATTTCAGGATCAATTCCGGGCATATCAGCGTGCGACCATGCAAAAACATCTTCGAATTCTTTTAGCAACTCCATAAGAGCCTGACGCTCTTCTTCTGATAGCGCGGAACCGATCTGGACCATTCGGGGATTCCCTTCGTCCCTCAAATTTATTGAAACAACTTCTTCTTTTACAGGCTGAGCTTGCCTTTTGTCTTCCCTTTCGATTAGGGACCGAATTTCCTCAGGGATTTCCCCTTCGAAATCGATCTCTTCATCATTGGGGTCGACACAATTTATTTCAAAATCAGGGAGGTAAGCGGAATCAGATTCATTTATTTCATCATTAGCAGAGGCCTCGAGGGCACCGTACACACGGGTAGACTCAAACTCAAAATACAGACTCTGAGGAGTTGGGCCAAGAGGCGCCGACTCAGACTCAACAGACTCAGAAGACTCAGAAGACTCAAAGACTCAGTTTCAGACTCAGACTCATGACTGGTTGCACTTGGTATGAAAGTCCAATTCTTATAATCTCCAGCGGCATCCATGATGAGTGAAGTTGGATCTTCGGGGGCCTCATGCCCCAGCATCTGCACTTCTGCCTCCACAACTATACCCAATGGTTCGTCCTCCTCGAATAAGGTTGCCAAGCTACCCAAGGCAAGAGTTTCAACCCAATCTGTCGCATTTACTGGTTTGATTATTGCTTCTGGCTCTTCATCACTTTCAGGCCAGACATTATTGGCGAATATCTCAAATCCTGGTAGGAAGGTATTGGTTTCTTTGTCCCAAAATGGTTCCGGCTGCCCTTGATAAATCTGTTTTGCCTTTTCTTTGACAAAATAATCTTCCAGCCTGTCTCCATTCTTCTCCCTCCTACCCTCGGAAGGGCAGTACCCCACACCTGTTATGCGGGTTAAAGTTCCTGGCTCTTCAAACTGTGCTGGCCCCTGAAGATTCTTTCCCAGCCCCAATCCTGGCATGTAAGACATTTTCTTCATTATCTTTATGGCCACATTACTAACGACGAAGTCGTCATCAATCTTGACAGTGAAAACAGAATGAGAGGTGTCAAGAGAGAAACCGCCCAGAGCAACGTCCTCTTCCCCATGTTGTATCTCCAAAAGCGGGGCATTATCTTCCACAGGAGCACGAATCCCAGAATCGCCGTGAATGGTGAGCATCCCAGTTTCTAGCCCCAGTCTAACTTTCTGGTGGAGTGTTGAAGGAACTGCCATGATATCAGGTCGATGCATCCAAGGTCTACCCAGCAGTAGGTTGAAGGATGCGGGAATGTTTACCACATGGAACTCCACATCTGTTTGGTAGGGCCCAAAAGTCATAGGAAGCATGAGAGTGCTAGTCACATCCCGACGGGTGTTGTCATATGCCCGAACTTTGACTTCTGATGGAGAGAAATCGCTATTTTTGTATCCCAGGCAATAAGCGACACGAAGTGGGCAGACATTGATTGCTGACCCGTTGTCAATGAGGATTACCGGTACCCATTTTCCGTGGCATTTTAGAGTGATATGGAGTGGCCGGTTGTGATCAGTTCCATCAGCGGGCAAATCTCGGTCAGTGAAGGTGATAGCATGTTTGACGGGTATGGTTTTGATGAGTGCTACAAGTTCGTCAGGGGTTATGGCAGAGAGGACTTTTAGGTGAGAGAGAGCTTGGATGAATCCTTCGCGATGGCGGGTGGAATGAACAAGCACGTCCCAAACAGACATTTTGGCTGGGGTCTGTTCGAGTTGGCGCTTGATCATTCTTTCTGGGTCTTTCTCAGGGCGTAAAGGTTCTTTAACTGGCGGGGCAAAGGGTTGGAAAGTATCTTTGATTGGGGTAACAAACGGGTTGGAAGGTTCTTTGGTCAGTGGAGCTGGAGGGTTGGAGGATTCTCCGATTTGAAGATTAGGGGGTTGGTATATTCGACCACTCCTGGTTAATTGACCAATCTGTTGGTACTTGGATTCTTCATTTCACAAATCCGCAAGGGCCTTGCGCTTGTTCCCAATGGTAGTGCCTTGGAGATTGGCAGCCAAGTCAGCGACAACCAGATCCTCCCACAGGTCCTCGGGCTTCCATTTCTCAGCTTCTACTACCGTCCTATTTACCGTCCATTCTTCATTCCCTACTTTTATGTTGATGATTTCCGTATTACCCCACGGGTCTGTCTTAGCACCTGGTTCGTCTTCCCATAAATTCATCATGGCAACATCAGCATCTTTTGGGAAAACGACAGATGACTCTGACTTAATTTCATCAACCAGGTAATCCATCGGGTTGAACTCATTACTAGCCATATCTTCTTCGGGACCCGGCGGTTCTGGGTATGGAGCAAGACCCACGTTGTTGTATGGGTCGTTGGCTATGAGATCGAGGAGGTAGGAGGAGAGGTCTGGCCGAAATGGAACCGGTTCAGGCCAGTCGTAGATCACCGCCGGTGGTTGGTATTCTTCTGCAAACAGCATGGGCATAGAGAAGGTATCTAAAGGATCGTTCCAGGCCAAGAGTTGGTACTCATCCGGAATAGGGTTCCATTCCCATTCAGGCATTTCCGGCAAGTTGAACATCATATTCAAAGAGAATCCATCGAGAGGGTCAGCATAAATGTTTTGCCAATCAACTTCCCATTCTGGCTCAAAGAACGGGTTTACATCTTCTTGGAAATTGGCGACTTCAAACTCTTTCCAATCATCAATCAAATCTCCCCAATCCCAAAGGTAACAGAGGGTGATTTCTTCAGGGACTTCCACGACAGGCTTTGGTTCGGTATCAGGAATGATGAAAGAGGTAGGATCAAAGTCTTGGCTTTTGTCTTGGGTGATTAGGTTGATATGGAATGGGGTATTATGCTGTGGCAAGGAATTTGTCATGGTGTTTGGTTTGTCGGAAGGAGGGGTATCGATGACTTTATTGTCGATGAGGTTTTGAATCTCATGACGGAGACGGATACAGTTATCAGTGGTGTGGCCATGCATTTGGTGAAAATCGCAGTAGACGTTTTGATTTAGATTGGGTGGAATGTTCTATGGTGGCGGAAGGGGATTCAGCACTCCTACTTCGGTGAGCTTTTTGAGCAAAGCGGATCTAGGAGTACTGAATTGGGTGAAGGCTCTTTGTTGGGACTTTGGTTTTTCTGAAATTTGGTTTACTTCTGCCGGTTTGGCGGATGAAGTTCCAGCCTGATTGGAATTCCCGTAGAGGACATTGATGTTCCCTGAATATACCCTCTTGGGCTTTGCTGCTGATTCCTTCCTTTCTAATGTTCCGTCTCGCAGTGCTTCTTCTACCGCCAGGCCTGAGTCATAGAAAGTTTTGAAATTCGGGGCTGCCTGGGAAAGAACCATGTGTGGAGCAAAAGAGTTTGGGAGATTCTTGGTGATGATCCTTATCTGTTCCTTTAAATCCGGTTTGCTTTGCATCTGAGTGGCCTTAGCCCTCCAACGTTTCACAAAGTCGGCGAAGCCTTCCTTCTCACCCATCTTGGTGCTTTCTAGTTCCCTTGTGGTCATCTTTAGATCGACATTGAAATCGTATTGAGCTACAAATGCCGTCCCAATATCTTCCCAAGTCCTTTTCTTAGAGGGTTCTAGGGTAAGAAACCATTGCAAAGCTGGTCCTGATAGAGATTCATGGAATAGTTGGGCCATGGCTTCCTTCTCGATTCCTCTCATGGTGAGTGAACCAACATACCCTTGGAGGTGAGCTTTTGGATCTCCGGTACCGTCAAACTTTGCGAAATCCACACCCTTAAACTTTTCTGGTAACTTCGCGTTGGGGAACAGGCACAATTTGTTCATGTCAATCCCTCCTCTTCCTAATCGCTTGCTTTCTTGCATTGATTCTTCCAACTGCCCGATTT
This sequence comes from Rhododendron henanense subsp. lingbaoense, assembly GCA_020567845.1. Classification (NCBI taxonomy): domain Eukaryota; kingdom Viridiplantae; phylum Streptophyta; class Magnoliopsida; order Ericales; family Ericaceae; genus Rhododendron; species Rhododendron henanense. The sequence goes on from CM036313.1 coordinate 28,076,278, forward strand.
TAACCATAAGGGCGGCCATATTAGGATCGATTGCTGGCGCGTCCTTGGATGGGGTTTCTTCCTTGGGTACATCAGTTTTAACCAAAAGCTTGTCGCAAACCTCTTGCATGGTTTCCATTATCATGTTCATGTCACCTTTCATGGATGCAACCGAGGCTTTGAGTTGCGCATCCATCCCAGCGAGGGATTGCCTAAACTGAGCGTCCATAGTAGCCATGTTCTGCCTAATCTCTTCTACCCCGTTTCCTTGGTCGGCCATGGGTAGGAGATTTTCAAGTGACGGAGGCTCCTGTATGGCTGGGCTTAGCGAAACTGCTAATGATGGCTGGCCTTCCTGCTCTATGTGGACCTCAACCAGTTGGGTTTGTTCCAGGGTATCTACGCGAACCAATCTTCGAGATGGACGAAACCAATTGGGTAAAGCCTCTTCTTTTTGCAGGTGTCCAATGTTTCTGAACTTGGTAGCAAAGCAAAAAGGGAACAACTCAAAAATCGGCCCCGAGTGTCTGTCCTACCTTCTACGTGCCTTCTAGGTCCTTGAACCTACCGTGACTTGAGCTTCACTTGGGGCATTTTTACAGAAGATTTCTGACGATCCGGGTAGGTGCTGTCAGGCAGGTTAAATTCCGATCGTTTTCGAAACCAGAGCCAATCTCCTTATCTTGACCATCCGAGACAGAGCAATGTGACCGTCAGAATCCAAATACGCACACTACCAAGGTTAATCCCATGTCAAGGGAGCCGTTCGGGCACGGCAAACACCGGAGGTATCGCAACCTCCATGGACTTATAGTCTCCTAGACTGACCGAAAAGTCCTAAAGAATTCTAAGGGAGCCTAATCCTCTAGCCTGCAAGATGCAATGATACATGAATGATATGTATGCACAAAGAAATACACATAAACAGGATATATCACATAAGTCCTAGCCATGGGTTCCTGTCCTAGTTGGGAAAGTTCTATGGTTATGTACAAGTGCAAAGGACGGTTTTGGTTTGAGAGGGGTTCCCCGGACTAGAGCCAAGATGTACTACCCCATGTCGAGTGTATTGCAAGACAATGGTCGAACAACACGATGGCTCATCATAGTCGAGGGTTGCTAGGCATTTCGGGAGAGCTTGTCAGCGGTAAACCGGGCAAGATAGCCGAAACACACTAGCGAGGCTTGTGCGGTGCATAGTGTAAAAGAAAGTTAAGTTCTTCAAATTGCATTAAGTCCCCCAAGTAAAATGCCTTTCAAGTTTGGCCCTCTTGATTATCCAACACTTCTTTATGTATTTTTTTTTAAAAAAAAAGAAGTTTTGAATAAAAGTCCCCAGCAGAGTCGCCACTGTGGGCTCCCGCGCCCGAAGCGGTGCGATTTGTGACAGAGTCGCCACCCGGATTTTCGAGATGGATGATCCGAGGAACCGAGAGTTTGTTTGAAAGAAAAAAGGCTTTTTGGTCTAGCGAAACTGTTTGAGATTTTGGATCCGGGGGGCAGGTTACGAACGGGGAAGGTTTTGTTGAAAAGCACCCCGCTCGCCCGGTGAAAACCGGTCTCTACTAAGCATTTTAAATGGGGGGATTAATACGATTCGGAGAACCTTAAAAACACATAAAGAGGAAAGGGTAACAAGATAAATAATAACACGTTGCCGTGCTAGTGGTGCTTGCTGTACAGAGATGATAAGGATGGCATGGCAATGATATAAACAAGAAAGATATTCAAACGGACTGTCTGGATCACTGCCCTCCGTCAGACGGCATATCGGCTTACAGCGTGCGGCTTACCAATATGCCGTGCGTGGTTCCGATCCCGATACCAAACTTTTATAGTTTTGCAAAGCTTCGCACGGTGTACCATTACATCGCACGGTTTTGTTTTAAAGCTTCAGACAGCTCACAGCCGTCAGATCATCTCAGATCCGCACCATTCTTTCAAACCATGAAGGGAAAACCATTTTTGATACGTTTGCTTGTTTTGAGAAGATCTATGGAGTTTAAAACATGGCTTGTAGAAATGGTCTCATTCTGAGACGGCTTTTGGTATACAGAAGAGACCCAACAACGGACGATCGCGATCCAGACAGTTTGATCAAGAAAACAGTATTCTTTTTGAAATGCCGTGCGTGTTGGTCTACTACGCCGTGCGACGCTCTGAAGAGCCGCACGGTTTAGCAGACCTTCGTACAGAGCTCTGGTTTTGTTTTGAAAAAAAGTGGTTTTGGGTCAGATCTTAACCAAAAGGGTCAAGCCTGAAAACAGAAAGGTCCCCTCAGGGCCAGGATAGAGCCTAGCGCAAGGAATACTTGGTTTTTACCTTGGATCTGGAGCTTGAATGAGCTTTGATGAAGGAGGATGGACGTCGGAAGGCGGAAAAAGAAAATAGAAGTATGGATGTGTGTAATAGATGGGTATATTGGGTAGTTGGGACCTCAAAGTTAGTAAGGGACTAACTTCAATGGTGAGGAGAAAAATGGAGTAAAAGGCCTAGAGAATGTCTTTTAAGAGCAACATTCTCAAAGCTTGGAAATGGGAAAGTGGGGTGTGAAAGCAAGAAGAGAGAGAAAGGGTATAATGGTGATCAAGGGCCCTTTTTCCTTGAGTGGAGGGGTGTATTTATAGGCAAGAGCCTTGGATTTTGAATTTCAAAAGTTGGAGGTATTTTCTGGGCGGGCTAGAAGTGTGCTTTCGGCTGAGCCGTATTGCAGCTGAGGCTCAAATAGGCGTGGCTGACAGCTTTCTGAGCCAGTCAGAACTTTATCCAAAATGCCGTGCGGTTAACCTCATGACTGCGTGCGGCGTATTAAATTTTGATACGCCGTGCGGTGTAGATGTGTCGCGCACGGTACTTTAGGTTCTGTCCAGGGCTTCTTGGGCTTTCTCTGGGCTTTTGGGTTGATGGTTGGTTTGGGCTGTGGATGTTTGGAGGAATACTTCATTCAAGCTCGCAAAAAGGCTTTGTTTCCTTTATTTCATCATCGGGGTGATCAAAGACCCTTCGAGGTCCGGATTGGGGTGTCTACAGGAACGGTATAAGCACAAACATGCAGCTATTCCCCAGTACACCTCGTTTCCTGCCCCCCAAGTCGATTCACAACACTGGATCCAGATGCAGACGCCAATCCGGGTGACCCGATACCCGGGGTTGATCTCCCTCTTCAAACGATTGAGCTAGTTGTTCCACACTATCGATTAAAGGAGCTATTTGGTGCTCACCGCGTGTGGAACCAGTTGTCACGGTCCCGTTTTGAGCGACAAGCCCTAAATCCCCTTCTCCATTCGTACACCAGCCAAGAGCCATTCCTGCATTTTGTGAGAGACCTTTCCAGTCTTGCTTCCGATTCCTTTGCACCTGAAATGGAGGAGACTGCCCCTACCAACGTTATCGATGTGGAGACCGCCGTCAAGGTCCCGTCCTTTAGGGCTGAGACGCTTGTGAGCGTGATTTACGAGGAGGACCTGGGGACGATCAGAGCGGCCTACCAGATCCCAGATTCCGTGACCCTACGAGCGGCCCGTCCGGAAGAGAGGGCTTGCTCCTTTGTGGAGGGCGAGGTGTGCATTTATGAGCACGCCTTCTTTGCTGGGCTGCGAGTTCCTTTTCCACGGATCGTTCGAGAGCTGCTGAGCCGTATGAAGCTTGCTCCTGGGGCAGCTTATGCCAAATGCTTGGAACATCTTTTTCGGGGCATTCATGATGTTCGAGGCACTGGGTGCAGAGGGCCGCCCAATGACGATTGATGATTTCTTCTACTGCTACACCCCGAAGGTGGGAGATGCGGGCTTCTGGTACTTCCAGGCACTTGACGGTCGTCAGATTGTGTTTGGGTACCCCTCGTCTGTCAAAAAATGGAAAGAGAAGTTTTTCTTCATTTCTGGAGAAGGATGGGAGTATCAAAATGATGAAGTGGTTGGTCCCAACACCCTAGGGATCCAGACAGTGTGGGGAGACCCTGAGCCGAGCGACTTCCGGCGGGTGGAGAATCCCAACCCAGACATCGACGGACTGATTGCGGCCATGTGGAAAGAGAAAATCCCCTTTGAGGAGCTGGTGAACCCTCAGAAGCTATTCGACCACCTGTTGGGGCCAAATCCTGCGGGTAACGTTTAATCCCTTCTCCTTATCTGCCTTTGACCATGTTCTGCCCATTTTCTGACTATTGCTTTAATTGTGTTCTCACTTCTAGATATCAAGCCGTTCGACAAGGTGGCTTACACCCAGATGAGGGCCCGAGCGGCTATCCCAATGAATCCCCTGCCAGTAGCCTCCACCAGACCTTCCCGCCTGAGGATTGGTAGGGAGATTTTGGAAAAAAACGCTTGAGGCTGCCGGCGGGTCAGCCCTGAGGGCCCTGGGCAAGAAGAAAAGAAAAAGGATCGCAGAGATAACTGAGAAGGAGGAGGAGGCCCTTGTCGCGGAGATGGCGGACCTTGACATTTCGATCGGCCGGGTGATAGAGTCCCTCGTGAAAGAAGGTGAGCTCCCCGAGCCGAGCGAACAAAGGAAAAGTAAGAAAGAGCAGCCGCCCTCTCCAACGACGAAGGACCCGAACCCTCCGAAGAAGGTTGCATTCCAAACATCCCCTCCTGCCCCTGCAGCCCCGTAGACAGAAGCAGAGATGGCGAGCATGGCTGGGCTGATATACCCAGCGACGAACGACTATGCGACAGTCCCAGTTAAAGGGAGCATCCTGTCGGACCCGTCTGCCAGCCACCGAGCGTTAAATGCATTCGCCCAGCCTGTCTACGACGGTCTCGCTTCGATGCCGGCGGAGAAGCTGCTGAGGAACTTCGAGCTGCATCTGAGCAGGGTAAGTGTTGCTTTTCAAATACCTGCTCTTGTGACGAAGCCCCTTGATATCTAATGACTGTCCTTGTATTCGTTATTTGTAGGCCATTGCTGAAGGAGTAGTCGTCGCCAGGAGGTTGGCCGACCGAGAGCTAAGGCTTCATGGTGCCATGCGCCAAGCCCTGGAGTGTCGCAACTCCTTGGAGCAGCTGGAGAAGACTCATTCTGGCTGCCCTTCAGCACTGCAACAAGCCGTGGAAGAGGCCGGCCGAGCGAGGGAGGAGGCGGAGCGGTTGCGTCAAGCGGCCAAAGAAATTCAAGAGAAGTCCGAGGTGGACCTGAAGAACTTGAGGGAGGCCTTATCAGGGAGAGAGGAGGAGTTGAGAGCACTGAAGCAAGCAACCGAGAATACCACCACCCGGCAGTCCACCATGATCCTGAAGCTTCAAAGCGATCTCGGCCAAGCGAGGGCTGCCACTGCCCAGGCAGTAGAGGAGTACAAGGCTTCTGACGAATGCGTTAGCGAGCAAATGCTGTACTTTTCTAGTGGCTTCGAGCAAGCCATTAAGCGTGTGAAGGCCAAGTACATCGACCTCGACCTGAGCGAGCTGAAGCCTGAGCCTCCGTCTGACGTGGAGAACACCGAAGTGGGTGGTGGTGGAGGCGATGACGAAGATGATGACGCCCAGAGTTGAACCTGGCTACCCTCAATGCTCCGATTTTCTGTGTTTTTGTTTTGATGTAGTTTGTTTCATTTTCGCAACTGGAAAACTCGTACCACCGTATAATCAGGCATAACACTGCTCGTACCACCGTATAATCAAGCATAACACTGTTTTCTTGTCCCTAATTCCAAGATGGAGAACGGAGTTCGTCCTTTTGAGGGCATGACCGTTGCTCTGCCAATGTTAGTACGTTGCACTTGTTTATCTGTTCTATTTGTCGCTTGTCTTTGATTCCGCCCCAAGAGAGTTTTGGGTGGATTGTCACACTGAATGATCCGTCGAGAGCCGAGCGAATAAACAGGTGTTGAGCGAGTATGCCTGTCAGACCGAGCGAACCCCCACGGGGGCACTGGATAATTTTGCTGATGGACTAAAAGGCCTCATTGAATCATTCAGATTTGATCATTGATTGCATGCTTTATGCAGGGAGGAGAGTAATCATGTGAGATGCACCTAGTTAATGCAGGTTACCCTATACACTTGGGTAGAGCAAACGAAAATGGACAAGCAAATGGTTATGGTCCAGGGGCTGTTTGACCTTTTCACCTCCATCATGTCAAAACCGGATCGGGGGCTAGTCAAAGAACCTCTTCAGGCCTGTCACGCTCCTGTGGTCGGAATCAAGCTGTGCTTAAGAGACATGTTCAAAGACCTGGTTGAGTTCCACGAGGCCAGAATTCACCTGAAGGAGGATGCTGTTTCCCTGTCCGAAACCGGTATAGAAAGGAAAGGCGCGCACTTTGACGAAGTCCAGCCCCGTGCCAAAAGAGTGTATTCCCTTGACAGCGCAATACTATATAATGGTGAAGCGAGTGGGGGGTCCGCCGACCTTTGTCCCAGTCGCAAGACCCGCACAGGTCGACTAAGGATCTTCTCGTGCTTCTCTGCACCTTTGTCCTCGGTTTATGAGAAGCTCCTTGAAGCTGGCATCCTCAGGCCACTCCGTCCGACTCCTCCACCTCGAGCACTCCCGGCGTCTCACAATCCAAATGCCTATTGTGCTTTCCATCAAATGCCTGGCCATCCCACCAATGCTTGCTACCGCCTCCGACATGCCATTCAGAATCTCATCGATAATGGCACTATTCCACCCCCACTCCCATCAAAACCCGATGACAGTTCCATCTCCTTGCTCCAACTCGAGTCTGGCCCTCTGGTTGGTCAGATGTCTATCACCTCCACCCAAATCAACCCCATCTCCACTCAAATCAACCCGAGCTCCACCATACTCAACCCAACCCTCTGCATTGTCACAGAAACTTAACCCAAACCAACTGTGTTTATCCCTTCTGAATCCGAGGCTGCAGGGTGCGGAATAGAAGATGGGGCTGAAAACTGGAAAGCACTGGTTGAGGACCGGATCGATCAAGCAAAGGAGCGGACTGACAGTCTGAGGTCCTTCACTCAAGGGCATTTGGAGTTGTTGTTCTCCCAAGTGGGTTTAGTCAAAGAAGCTGAGGAAGCTGAAGTGCTGTTGCTTGGGCCTGACATCCTCTAGATCCCACCTCTCTGTGAGTAAGCCAAGGGTAACAATAAAAGTTGCATTTTCAAATCGCGTTTAGCTTGCATTGCACACTTTTGAGTCTGAATCTGACACAGTGTCTGTCAAGTCGTCTTAGTCTAGCTCTGAGTCGGAGTTCGTGCCTCTTGGCCCTCCATGTCGTAGCTTCTATTCTCAATTCGAGTCTTTTGCTATACTTGGCAACCCCGTGGGGCTTTCTTTATGATATGCACTATCTTGCTTCTAAGTACTTTGCTGGCTTTTGAATAAACTGTATCGACCCTGACGACGAAGGGATAGATTTCGATGGGGTCATCCCCAAGGAAATGTGTTCCCTCGCCGAAAAGGGAGACGAAAGGCGTGCTCGGCCTATTAAAAGAAGAAGTAGTTTCAATAAACTTGAAAGATGAGATAGACCACCGGATGACTCAAATTGGCTCAACGCTGTCCCCAAAGGAACATTGCACGTAGTCAGACAGGCTTAAAAAACCATCGACATTTTGGCATGGTTTCACAAAAGACATGCCTGACATCGATCATGAGATGACAAAGTATCAAATCTCCTGCCACCGGATGTCAAGCTAGAAAGCGAAAGCTCAAAAGGCTCCAGGCCTCGTACCATGTTCAAAACAGCGTCAGCGGCATTCCTTCAAGCGCACATTAGAAAGGCGCAAAAGTGGCCTAGAGCGAAGCATTTCCAACCGAAGCAGTCAAGACCCTGTGTCATCAAAAGACATTTTATCAAGGGCTGCAGCCAGAGTTCGTCAACCTCAACAGCAACAAAACTTCAATACCTTGGCCAACCTGGATCAATTCAAGAGCCACTTTTCCCTGAGAGAAGCTCGTTGGGCCGAAAACCACAAGGGTGGACGGTTCCAAGCAAAAGTTAGAGCAGCCTGCTAGACCGAAAACCTAAGGAGGCAGTCTAGGCAAAAATAAATGGGCAAAAGTCGAAAGCTCGCTAGACCGAAAACCTGAAAAGGCGGTTCTAGGCAAAAGTTAGAGCGTAAAAGGAGAGGTAAAATACACGAGTGAACCTTGGCCTGAACTACGTTTTGACTTGATTCCCCAAAATGTGGGATATGTAGGCAGTCTCTTTTCAAGGCTCGGTCATATTCTATCAATTGGATCCATGGTTGACGTTTTGGTACACATCAAGGGTCGAGAAGGGTCAAGAACAGGACGAGCTTCATCAGAAACAGAAGGGGGGAATCCTTTCGTCTTTCAATCTTATTTCAAACTACTACTTCAATTTCAAAGCTGAGCAAAAGCCCTAAAAAAATAATATATATTTAAAGCATAAAAAACAGAACAAAATGCTAGAGGCCCCAACGGGCTCACAGTTTATTCTAAGTTCAGCGAAGTCTAGTTTGCATAGCTTTTCAGTCACGCGCGCTGGTTTGAGACTCACGCACGTTTGCTCAAAGTGACACGCGTTGGTCTCAAACCTGCGCACGCTTCTCCAATTCCCGCAGCATATAGCGGTTGGCAGCCATCACGCCTAACAACGATTTTGAACCCCCGGTGGGAATTTCAAGTTAAAACCAAGGTTTCGGTGCCTCGAAATTGGTTTTAAGGGCTCTTGCCAGGTTTTTCTATGCCGTGCAGGTCATATGTGCCTAATGTGACTGTGCGGGGGTGTCGATTTCAGTCCGGGCCTATATGAGTCATCCCTTTGCGTATTTTGTCCATCTTTGCGACGTTTTTCTATTTTTCGGTCTATTGCCCATTCCGAGGCTTTCTTCTCTGTTTCATTTATTCATATAGGTCTTTGTACATATTTGACTGTGTGTGAGTGTCAGTTTCACATATCTAAGGATATTTTGGATTTTGGCCTGTTAATGCCCAAAATTTCATTATTGCCCATGTGTCGGAGAGTCTGCATTGTATCCTAGGATTCTTCTTCCTCATTCTTCCGAGCTAGGCAGTCTATACGTGTGCGTATGTCTGTGTGTCAACTCGATTCGCTCGTCAATGCAAGTTGGATATTAGCGATTGGTTTATACTCTATCTCCAATGAACCGAGAATAATGCAACTTTTACAGCGCCACTACGGCATCCATGGTCCAAGCAAGCAGCAAATCGTCAAGTACAGAGGGATACATTGGCCCAATGCAAAAGCAAATCAAAGCAGCAAACCTCTGACCCGCTCGAAAGTTACCTACCTGGACCTGCAGGCCCGCAACTCAAATCAAAGCAGTAAAGCAAAAGTGTGGCTCAGTGGTAGCCCTCAATCGTCAAAATTGTCCTGGTCGTCGTTTGTGTCGTGTCCTCTAGAAGCCGCCCTAGTCTGCCTTTGCATTTTCAATTTGTACATATGTGTTTAGCATATATTGTCGTTGCATATTGTATGTCAAATGTCAAAAGCAGGAAAGTGCATCAAATCAAAATCAATCCAAAGCACGTGGAGGCTTTTAAATCAAATCAAATCAAATCAAACCAGCATTGAGGCGTTTCTACAGTCAGTGTTGTGGCATTGTCAAATCAAGCCAAACCAGCAGTGAGGCGTTTTCTACAGTCAGTGTTGTGGCATTAGCAAATCAAATCAAACCAGCGTTGAGGCGTTTCTATCGTCAGTGTTGTGGCATAGGCAAACAAAATCAATCCAAAGCATGTTGAGGCGTTCAAATCAAATCAATCCAAAGCACGTGGAGGCTTTCAATTCAATTCAAATCAAATCAAATCAAATCAGCGATGAGGCGTGCCTACAATCAGTGTTGTGGCATTGGCAAATCAAATCAAATCAGCGTTGAGGCCCATTCCCAACAGGCAGCCCATGTTGCCCTGATCCATGTTTCCATCCCGGTTCGCTATTTCCCCAAGCAGAGCCTGTCCAATTCAAATCAACGACGATCTATCCGTCCAATTTCAAATCAACGACGGTCTATCCGTCCATTTCAAATCAACGACGGTCTATCCGTCCAATTCAAATCAACGACGGTCTATCCGTCCAATTCAAATCAACGACGATCTATCCGTCCAATTTCAAATCAACGACGATCTATCCGTCCAATTCAAATCAACGACGATCTATCCGTCCAATTTCAAATCAACGACGTTCTATGCGCCCAATTCAAATCAACGACGATCTATCCGTCCAATTCAAATCAACGACGATCTATCCGTCCAATTCAAATCAACGACGATCTATCCGTCCAATTTCAAATCAATGACGATCTATCCGTCCAATTCAAATCAACGACGGTCTATCCGTCCAATTTCAAATCAACGACGGTCTATCCTTCCAATTCAAATCAACGACGATCTAACCGTCCAATTTCAAATCAATGACGATCTACCCATCCAAATTCAAATCAACGACGGTCGTATTGCGCATCCAACTTCCGATTAAACCATTAGCGCATCTTCCAGCAGTCTTATTGCTCTGTCTCGGATGGTCCTTGATAAGGAGATTGGCTTTGATTCCCAACAGATGGAATTTAACCTACCTGACGCGACCTACCCATGATTTGTTGGAACTATCCGTGCCATGGTTAGCTTTATCCTCAACAACAGCCAGTCCTGTTCAAATTCAACGATGATCAGCCATGTCATCACCGACGATCAGCCATGTTGTCTATCTCAACGATGATCAATCATGTCATCACCGACGATCAGCCATGTTGTCCACTCAACGATGATCAGCCATGTCATCACCGACGATCAGCCATGTCGTCTATTTCAATGATGATCAGTCATGTCATCACCGACGATCAGCCATGTCGTCCACTCAACGATGATCAGCCATGTCATCACTGACGATCAGCCATGTCGTCTAATTCAACGATGATCAGCCATGTCATCACCGACGATCAGCCATGTCGTCTATCTCAACGATGATCATTCATGTCATCACCGACGATCAGCCATGTCGTCCACTCAACGATGATCAGCCATGTCATCACCGACGATCAGCCATGTCGTCTATCTCAACGATGATCAGTCATGTCATCACCGACGATCAGCCATGTCGTCCACTCAACGATGATCAGCCATGTCATCACCGACGATCAGCCATGTCGTCTATCTCAACGATGATCAGTCATGTCATCACCGACAATCAGCCATGTTGTCCACTCAACGATGATCAGCCATGTCATCACCGACGATCAGCCATGTCGTCTATTTCAACGATGATCAGCCATGTCATCACCGATGATCAGCCATGTCGTCTATTTCAACGATGATCAGTCTTGTCATCACCAACGATCAGCCATGTCGTCCACTCAACGATGATCAGCCATGTCATCACCGACGATCAGCCATGTCGTCTATCTCAACGATGATCAGTCATGTCATCACCGACAATCAGCCATGTCGTCCACTCAACGATGATCAGCCATGTCATCACCGACGATCAGCCATGTCCTCTATTTCAACGATGATCAGCCATGTCATCACCGACGATCAGCCATGTCGTCTATTTCAACGATGATCAGTCTTGTCATCACCAACGATCAGCCATCTCGTCCACTCAACGATGATCAGTCATGTCATCACTGACGATCAGCCATGTCGTCCATTTCAACGATGATCAGTCATGTCATCACCTCCGATCAACGGCGATCAGAATATCGCTCGTGTTCACCCCCTCAACAACGATCAGAATATCGTCCGATCGATCCACGACGACGGTCTACCCGTCCAATCAGTCTACAACACAGTTTGCCTATCCTAGTCCACATCGGTCTACAAGTAGCGCATCGTCCAATAGTCTTATTGCTCTGTCTCGGATGGTCCATGATAAGGAGATTGGCTCTGATTCCAACAGACGGAATTTAACCTACCTGACGCGACCTACCCGTGATTGTTGGAATTCTTTGTGCCAAGGATAATTCGATCCCCAGCAATGACAGCCCATCCTGTCCAAATCAACGACGGTCTGTCCGTCCAACCTCAAATCAACGACGGTCTGTCCGTCCAACTTCAAATCAACGACAGTCTGTCTGTCCAACTTCAAATCGACGACAATTTGTTCGTCCAACTTCAAATCAACGACGGTCTGTCCGTCCATCTTCCAATCAACGACGGTCTGTCCATCCGACATCAAAATCAACGGCGATCAGCCCGTCCAGTCAATCTACAACAACAGTTCGCCATCCTGGTCCACATCGGTCTACAATTTAGTGTAGCTTCCAGCAGTCTTATTGCTCTATCTCGGATGGTCCCTGATAAGGAGATTGGCTCTGATTCCCAAACAGATGGAATTCAACCTGCCTGACATGATCTACCCGTGGTTGTTGGAATTCTTTGTGCCGAAGAAGGTTTGATCCCCAGCGGCAATGATTTATCTGCAGCTAATTATTCCCCAGGAGAGTCTGCCTCGGCATTCAATGGTGGTCCACCCATCCCCGTTTCTCAACAGAGTTCAAACTCTCTTCCAACGATCTTGAGGTGGTCCGCCCGTCTTCGATCTCTCAATGGACGGTAATTTTAAATACATGTCAGCATTTTTGATTTTCTTCTGGATAGCCTTGAGAGGGTGTCTAGAAAACCTTTGACGTTACTTGTACCAAAACAATGATGCTCCAAGTGCCGTCAAAGGGGGGCTACTGTAGACACCATATTTTGGACTTTCCAGAATAGTTTATTTACGGTCTTTTGATTCCCCGATGATGAATAAGGTCAAGAACATCCCGAGTTTGTTAAGTGAGTTTGAGCTTTGAGCGTCCCGAACCTCATCCAAACCCTTCCGAACTCCTTTTCGAAACCCTCAAGCCAGAACCAAATGGCCTCATCAAAACCCTACTGGTGTACGCTGGTGGTTGACTAGCGTGCGCTGTAAAACAGCCATGTGTCAGTCATCGCCCGTTGACCTTGCTTCTACTGGCACAAGCCACTCAACATGGTGCGTACGCCAGTCAATTCCAGTCAAATCAACTTTATTCAGCCGAACGCGCGGGACTTTTGCTGCCACCCCGACGTCAGCCACAGTTCCCCCGATGATTATTTCGTCCTGGGCCGTTCCCTCCACCACTACACCACCTTTCAAGCCAAGTCCCATGCATTAAATGCATAGGAGGCTCCCTCTTGCCTTAGCCAACCAAACAAGCCTTAAGGGCCAACTGATCTCAGTTGTCTTTTGCCTATAAATACCACCCCTTGCATTCATTTGCAAGGGGTTAACACCATTAAGAAGGGCCCAAGCTTTGGTCCTCTTTCTCTCTTGTTCTTCTTGCTTCTTTCTTACATCCATTGAAAGGCTAAGCAAGAGAACAACACCCCAGCCCATAACATTCCCTACATTCATCTCTCAAACCCTCAAATCCCAAGCTCAAGCCCAAGCTCACTTCCAAACTCACAAGCAAAGGTATACCACCTTTTGCTCTTTTATCTGTTCTGACCCCTGAGGGGGGCTGGCTGGGTCAAGGCTGGTAATCTATACCAGTCCTGGCCCTAATGCTGGCAAGGTTTCAAAACCGTGCGTGATCGTTTGTGGCGCACGCCCGTTATTCTTAGCCATACGCCAGTCATGGCTGTATGGCAAAACTTGCATGGGGATCACCGATCATCCTTATTTTGTTCTATTTGTGCTCCGATCACCCTTCTGCATGCTAAAAACCAGTTTATTGCTTTCTGTCTTGTAGAACTGTTTAGTTATAGTACTTAGTATTTCGTTTCTGTTACTTTGGAATGCCTCTGGGAGCCTTCTGGTCATGTTCCAGAGCCTAGATGATGCAAAGCCAAGCACTGGCCGAGTTGTGATAACTGGCGCACGGTACCATGTACCTGCGTGCGCCAGTCACACCTTGATCAGTGGCTGGCCCTTGCATGGCAGCTAGGCCCTGGCCTCTGTTTCTCCTCCCCTCACTGTTTAAGGGGTTTGCTGTTTATTTGGTGGCTTTCAAGCCCTTTATCTGTCTGTAACTGTATTACACTGTTGATATAAACTGCGTGGTTTGTCCTGGGTGTGCACTGGTCCATTCCAGAGCCCAGAGGGTTGTTTGCAAGAGCTGTGAGCTTGGGCCTACCGGCGCACGCCATAACTGTTGTGGCGCACGCAGGTCGTGTCTGTATGCAGTGGCTTGGCCAGTGCATACAGGCTCGTTCCTGCGTGCACCACATCCGATCAGTGTGTTCCAGTTTGTCCAAACACTCACAGGAGCTTGTTCTCAATCTATTATACTTGCTTTAGATCAAACATCAAATATACATCACATTTTTGTACATAAATGCAAACTTGGTTACAGTTTTAATCCCCCTTAATTGTTCCCCCGCCCTAACTGGCTAAAAATGATCAAATGAGAGAGAAAAGCAAACGTTTTTTACAAAATGCCCGAGTAGAGACCGATCTCCGGATTGGGCGAGAGGGGTGCCATAAAACCCTTCCCCTCTCGTAACCTGGCTCCCGAACCTCAGATATCGAAGGTGACGACGGTCCAGTCTACAAGCCTTTTCAAAACTCAAACAACGTAATCCAAACGTTTTCAAAACCCGGTTTCTTGGGTACTTTCCGCAAAACCCGAGTGGCGACTCTGAACTGCGAAGCGTTTCGCCGCGCTTTCCAAAAAAAGGGCCCGCCCGGTTTTCATAAACCTAAAATCGCAGAATTTTGGGGCGTGTGCCCACACCTTGGCCCTACCAGCCCCCATCAGGGATCAAAACAGGAAAACCATAAGGTTTATACTTTTGCTTGAGTGTTGAAAAAGGATTTGAACTTGGTGTTTAGTGGTTGGAAAGTGGATGTATAATGGATGTTTGAGTGATAGTGGGAGTATTAGCTTGAGCTAGAGAGGATGAATAAACATGCACTGCGTAGATATCATTATCTGTATGATTCATTGCGGTTATATGTGACTTGCTATGTGTAAGTTAAGGGTTAGTGGGTATAGGATTATTCTGCTGAGCTCTCGTAGCTCATGGTGTTACCTCTGGTGACCCTGACATATTATATCAGTGGCGACGCTGGTATAATGTGTCAGACTTTGTAGATGATCAAGGGGAGCTGTACACCTTGGAAGCCCTTGGAGCAGAAGAGCTGGCTAGGAAGGAGAAGCAGGCGGAGCTGTAGTTAGGAACCCTAGATTTCCTTCCCTTTATGTAATGAAGGCACTCTTATGGGAATTTTGATGTAATAATGAGCCAGACTCTATTTAGAAATTCAAAAAATTGCCCTTTTAACATACCCGAAATTTGGGGGCATTACATTTCTAACCTCCAACCTAAAGGCTGGAGCTTGGAAACAGGGAAGTACCTAATAAGTAGGATAAAATCTGGTACAGCCAGCTCAATAAGAAGTGCGGACCTGGGGAGTAGAAGTCAACTTCGCCCAAGCTCCCCAGGAGAGCACCACTTGCAGCAGAGTAAGAGGATGCCAGCTACGCCCATGAGACGGAGCTGGAATAAGGTCTAAGGACTAGCTTTGACACTAAGCTAAGACGGGATAAGTCATATTCACGGAATATACTCATTCCCATCAAGATACCGCTCTGATAAACCTAAATCCTACGGGATAAAGGTAGAGGAGCTGGTAAGATAAGCACAAATTGCCAATCATAATCATTATTATCATCGGATAAGGATTCCATATAAAAACAGGATGCTCGTGGAGTTCCAGCTAAGGCAGGACTCCACCCACCTCGTTAAAGCAATCCAAAATCCCCAGAATGCAGTCCTACTAGGACTCAACCTCCTATCAAATGCCTATAAAAGTAACGACGGAACTCCAATGAAGGTACGCACCACTATCAACTGAGAACTTGAATTCTCCTACCATATAGCAAGTTTTGTACTGACTTAGGCATCGGAGGGTGGTTGGCACTCCACCACACCGGTGACTCTAGCTTCAGCTTTGTTTTGCAGGATCAGGTCCGTGCCGGATTCAAAAATGCTTAGGAATGCAATAAACGAAGCTTATGAAAAATTTCCAAGCTCAAAGACATAGAAACTATGAAATAAATAAAGCTTAGGAAAAATTTCCAAGCTCACAGACGTAGCACAGATATGCAATAAACGAAGCTTAGGAAAAATTTCCAAGCTCACAGACGTAGCATAGCTATGCAATAAACGAGGCTTAGGAAAAATTTCCAAGCTCACAGACGTAGCACAGCTATGCAATAAACGAAGCTTAGGGAAAATTTCCAAGCTCACAGACGTAGCACAGCTATGCAATAAACAAAGCTTAAGAAATATTTCCAAGCTCAAAGACCTAGCACAGCTATGCAATAAATAAAGCTTAGGAAAAATTTCCAAGCTCATAGACGTAGCACAGCTATGCAATAAACAAAGCTTAGGAAAAATTTCCAAGCTCAAAGACGTAGCATAGCAATGCAATAAACGAAGCTTAGGAAAAATTTCCAAGCTTACAAACGTAGCACAGCTATACAATAAACGAAAATTTGGAAAAATTTCCAAGCTCAAAGATGTAGCATAGCTATAAAATGAAAGAGGCTCGAGATATCATTTCTAGCTCCAAAACTTGGTACAGCTGAGGGAACCGAAGTAAAGTAAGTGTGAAAGCTGTTTGGACGCAAATAGCTCATACACTTAAGGGAATGAAATGGACAAGGATCCAGATTTACCCAAAAAATGAAGAAATTTTCTCAAAGATTTGTGATCCAGCCTTATGAGATGGAAGTTAAGAAAAAGCGTTAAGACCAAAAGTCAGCCCAGCTTGCCACAGGTTAGCTCGGATGCTAAAGCATTAGTTGATCCTAAGGGGATATAAGCTAAGCAAATAAACAAGCTGGAAAAAGCTTATGAGCTTCGCTAAGTCCTAAGGGATACAAGCACAAGTGCCAAGCTCTCGAACACAAGTGTCATGGTGAAAAATCAACTGGACACTTGAGGGAGTAGGAATATAAGAAAAACCAAAGCATCATAAGCCAAGACAGATTAGTAGATAACCATCATGCTAAGGTATGAGAAGATGTGCTAAGGCATAATGAGAATAATCATCATGCTAAGGCATGAGATGATACGCTAAAGCATAAAGCTTATGACAATCATGCTAAGGCATGGGATGATGTGTTAAGGCACAAAGCATATGGCAAACATGCTAAGGCATGAGGCATGAGGCATGAAGCATATGCCAATGCAGATATGGAGGCTCTCCAACAAACAAAAACCTCCAACAAACAGAAACCTGTGCCAAAATTCCTAAAGCTATCAATAATCAAGGCCAAACATGGCCATTTTAACAATACCCTAGGGGAAAGGGTTGCCCCAGTTGCAACCCACCATAGCTTAAATAAAGCAGATGACATAAAATGCCAAGGCATAAACCACCCACCTTACAAGTGCAAAGCTCTTAACACAACTTTACACTTGGGGGAGTAGGGAGTAGACATCGAAGAGAATAGTTTCTAAGGGAACATGTTAGCTAAGTAACTCCAAGGAGTCATGTCAGCTCAATAACTCTAAGGAGTCATAAGAGTTTCTAAGGAAACGATAGACATCAGGGAAGCAACAAACTTCTAAGGAAGTAATTTAAAGTCAGCCATTCAACATGTTTAAAGTAAGCATTGTTGCTAGGGCAACTAATACAAAAGAGTGAGTGCCAAGGCATCCTGCTCAAGTAAGAGTAGCATTTAAATATGTTACATTCAAGTAACAGCTCGACTGATCAATGCCAAGGCACCAAGTATAGGTACTACCACCTAAATAAGTCCGAGAAAGAGGCCTACAAGTCCACTCGGACTGAGCTCAATAAGCTCTAAACTACGGGACCCAAGTAAGGATATCTTACCTTGGGCATCATTATACTAAGGGAGCTGAACAACAGAGTGTAAAAGTTCTTTGGATACAGACGACTATACACTTAGAGGAGTGGAATGGACAAGAATCCAGATTAGCCCCAAAGAATAAAGAAACGACGTAGCTAAGGCTATGCAATAAAAGAAGCTTAGGAAAATTTTCAAGCTCACAGACGTAGCATTGCTATGCAATAAACGAAGCTTAGGAAAAATTTCCAAGCTCAAAGACATAGCACAGCTATGCAACAAATAAAGTTTAGGAAAAATTTCCAAGCTCACAGATGTAGCACAGCTATGCGATAAACGAAGCTTAGGAAAAATTTCCAAGCTCACAGATGTAGCACAGCTATGCAATAAACGAAGCTTAGGAAAATTTTCAAGCTCAAACGACGTAGCTAAGGCTATGCAATAAAAGAAGCTTAGGAAAATTTTTAAGCTCAAACGACGTAAGCACAGCTATGCAATAAAAGGAGTTCAAGAAAAATTTTCAAACTCAAACAACCTAGCACAGCTATGCAATAAAAGGAGCTCAGGAAATATTTCCAAGCTCAAGAATGTAGCTAAGGCTATGCAACATATATATTGATTATCAAAGAGTCGAAGCTCGCAGAGCTCAGACCGACATATAATTTCAAAAGTGTTGACACATCCACTTGATCCAACCTCAACGTAGGTGCTGAAGGGCCTGAGCTTACGGAGCTCAGACTAAAAATCCGAGAGTGTAGCCTAAAAGCCTCCTCAGCCCAGTCCAAAAGAGCTCTGGACTAATAAACCCGAGTTCAGTTATTAACTCGATACCTCCAAGGCTAGCCAAGGACACCTAGTGGACTAACAAACCCGAGTTGAAATCAAATCTCAAAAAGGTGCCGAGTCAGCTAAAGCGCGTAGCTGCTCAGTACGTGAAGACCCGGACTCAACCATTGACCCGGTAAAACTAGAAGATCATTGGGCAAGTAAGGATGCCCCAAAAAATGAAGACTATGGGAAACCTCGTGCTAAAAGCATGAGATGTTGTTCTAAGTCTCATGCTAAGGTATGAGCAAACCTCATGCTAAAGGCATGAGGTGCTATACCAAGTCTCATGCTAAGGCATGAGGCGTGAGCAAACCTCATGCTAAAGGCATGAGGTGCTATTCCAAGTCTCATGCTAAGGCATGAACAAACCTTGTGCTAAGGCGTGAGCAAACCTCATGCTAAAGGCATGAGGTGCTATTCCAAGTCTCATGCTAAGGCGTGAGCAAACCTTATGCTAAGGCATGAGCAAGACTCATGCTAAGGCATGGGCAAACCTCATGCTAAGGCGTAGAATAACTACGCTAAGCCAAGCATTGACGCTCAGCAATCCTGAGGCCGCTCACTCCAGGGCTTATCAAATGAGCCTTGAAGAGTTAGAGCTCAAAGAGCTCCAGACTATAATATTCAAAAGGTGGCCCGCGAGCCGCTCGCACCATGGCTTATTAAATAAGCATTAAAGAGCCCCAAGGAGTTAAAATTCTGAGGAAAGTGGCCTGCAAGCCCACTCGGCCGAAAAACTATTGATGTGCATATCAACACAAGATCAGTCCTAAGAGGACACAAACTCAAAAGTACCAGGTTGTTTTCCAACAACCCCACACTCAAGGGATTGGGGGAGTACCTGAAATAAATAAGTACCCCCACATCTAAGCTATCCCATGATATTCCTAAGGGAACTAACAAAGGACAGAGCTAACATAAAGCTCTATAACAAGAACAGGCTTTACCAAAGCTTGTCTCCCTCAATCATCAAGTATTTTTCTTTGCTCTGCTACGAGCATTGCTACTCAGCAAGGCTAAGGCCAGATACCCCATGGTTGACATAACTACCATAGATGGATGTTGATCAAAGTAAAAGGGCGCGCTCTTATTAGCCCCCTGAACATTCTCGTCGGCTTGCTATTCAGCAAGGCCGGCCAGCAAAGCTGTCCAATGAGGTCAAACACGATAACATAATCATAGGACTAAGGGTCCACAAAAATTCCGCTGAAACAAGCAATGGCTATGTACAAACGCAACCTGATGAAAATCACACACGATACACAGGATAGGCCGGCATAGTCATCGATTCCAAAGCAAATAATGTTTCCTTGTTTTCACTTATGTTCTTACTCGGAAACAAGGGAGTTACTGATAATTATAAAATAACCTCCCAAGGTCAGCCCAGACCAGGAAGCCTAGCTCAACACGAAGGGCCATGTAGGGGACCTAGTGAAATGGAGCTTAGCTTGAAGAACTGAGCTCAGTGGACCAGCCCAAGGGCAAAGGTCATCCCAAGGTCAGCCCAAACCAAAGAGCTCAGGAGCACAGCCTTAAGGGCTCAAGCTAGAGTCCCAAGAACATGGAATCTAGCCTATAAGAGCTAGCCTCTATTAAACCAGTCTAAGGACAGAGGCCAACTCACGAGCACAGCTCATTGAAGAATACCGAGCTCAGCTCACGAGGTGAGCTCGGCAGAGATGGCAAACCTGCATCCAAAGACTTATAAAATACTCTACGGAGGGAATTCATACAGTCTAAAAGACTCCTGAAACGACTAAGGTCTAATCCACCAGTAAAGGTTAAGGACCAGAGATCCCAAGGGATAAACCTCTATATGTCACAAGGACTCTTGATCTAGATAAGAATCAAAGAAGTCCTAGGTAAGGAGGACACTCCAACCTATTTCCGTCATGTGCGGATAAGCCCAAGAGGTCCCAGCACCGTAAGGACTCCTAACCTGATAAGCAGGTATAAGAGTCCAGAGTTGAAGGGACTCCTCAAACCTGATAAGAATCAGGGGAGTCCTAAGGTAAAGAGGACACTCCAACACCTATCTATACCCGCCATGAGTGGATGAGACTTAAGAGTCCCGGTCCCAAGAGATTCCTCCCAAAATGCCTATATAACGATCACATCTCCACCTCACAAAGGTACGCAACGCAATTAATACACAATCAATTCTATTTAGCTAAGGCAAATTGACTGACTTAGGCATCGGAGGGGCGATGGCGACAGCCACGCCGGTGCCCATAGTTTACTACTTCTATTTCGCAGGTCACAGATCGAGCACACCGGAAGCCTTTCCATCCGCTGGAGGATCAGATGGACGGTTGAGGAACCCCTCCTCCGGAGGTAACCCAAAATCGCTTCATCAATGTATGAATCCAAGCTAGGGTTTGAGAAGAGAGAGAAAAACGTGGGTGAGAGCCAAAAAGTGTTAGCAAGAACACAAAACTTACCTCTTGTTCACCAAACGCAAGAATCGAGTGATTTTGAGGAAGGAATCCCTTGGATCTTGAAGATTTGAGGTAGAAATCAAGAGTTTTGGGTGAGATTGGAGTGGGGTAGGTGAGAGGGGGTGTTTCCAGATCTGTTTCATGGGTTTTGGATGTGAAAAATGGTAAATGGGGGTATTTAGTGGTCCAAAAAGCGTGCTGAGATTTCTGAAATTCGACAGCGGGTACCGGTACTGGAACCCCCAAAATGTCAAATGGACCAATTTCTGGACACTGGGTACTGGTACTGGGCAAGAGGCAGTATCGGTACTGGCTGGACAGAAATTTGAAATTTCACCAACGGACACCGAATCAAATCCCAATCGCTACCAACACTTCCAAACATCATTTCAACACCGAAACTCAAAATTTAACTATCTACTGAACGTCCCATACATAACGACATGTCAATCCATGTGATCACATCAATTAAATGACCAAAGTAAACCAAAGTACAATTTTACTAAAAATGAAATTATTTCATGGGTCTTCACATCCTACATGGAAGATGAGGACGAGGAGGCATGGGCCTACATGGTTTCCTGCTATGAAATCACCGAGGATTTTGGGGACCACACGGCTCCTGTGGTTACACTCGATCCCAATGCTTCAGCCCGAGCCTTACAAAACAGTACGAAGTTCTGAACTTTCTTTGATGATTTTGGTTTCACCCCAGCCGCGAGACTGGAAATCACGAAGGCCATCATCAGTATCGCAGAAGTCCACCATGAGTCATGCATGTCCACGGAGGGGTCAGTCCCGCGGACAATCAGAGACGAGTTGAATTCAGTGACTTTTTCAGATGCGGACCGAAGGGTGCCATACCCCCATAACCGACCGCTGTATGTCACCGCTCGCGTCAATGGGAGGGAGCTGAAGCGCACTTTCCTTGACGACGGGGCTTCCATCAATCTGATGCCCTTATCGACCTTTAAGAAGCTTGAAATTTAGGAGAACCGGATAGTTGAATCACCAATCACCATCACTGGTTTCAGAGGGGACATGAGGCAGTCCCTAGGATATGTTGTGGTAGACCTCGAAGTGGGAGCAATCCGCTCGGCTACAAAGTTCCATCTCATCAACGCGGATCCGAATTATCAAATCATTCTAGGCTGTAGCTGGATGCATAAATACGCGGTAGTACCATCGAGCTACCATCAATGTTTGAAGGGAGTTTGGGCTGGCAAGAAGGTCATTGTTCACGCATCAGAAAACCCGTTCAACACCCATGAGGCTCACCTCTCTGATGCGGTGTATTTCTCCGAGATGAGCGAGGTAGCCCAAGCAATCACTGCGAGGCCGCGCGGGGTAAAGATCCCAAAGTGGGATGATATCAAAGAGGAGAAAGATGAAATGCGAGTAAGAAACCCTACCGCGGTAGAGGCCGCCGCCCCCAGGAAGATCACTAAGATGAAGGAAGGAGGGAAGACGGTATACTGTTTATGACGGTCCACCGAGGCAGCGGGTAAGCCTGAAACCACTGGCCCCGGCAAGACATGTGTTGCGATAAAAGATGAAGAACTCATACAAAAGCTTGAGCCTACGCCAGACTGTATGCAGGATGAACCCAGGCCGCAGCAGGAGCCGTTAGAGGAAATCAATTTAAACAACGGAGCAGGCCCCCGCAAGCCTGTCTTCATAAGTAAAGCGTTAGAAGGGAAATTCCGGGAGAAGTTGATCACGTTGTTATGTGACAACTCAGATGTCTTCATGTGGCATTACGAGGAAATGCCAGGCTTAGACCCCACGCTAGTGGCACACCATCAAGACGTCTTTCCTAACTCCAAACCAGCCATGCAATCCCAACGGAAAATACCACCCCAACTTTAGAGGGACAAATCAAGGACAAGGTGGAAAAGTTGAGAAAAGTGGGCTTCATTTGACCAATACAGTACCCCAAATGGCTCGCGAACATCGTTCCGGTGAAGAAAAAGAACGGTCAGATCTGAATTTGTGTAGATTTCCACGATCTTAACAAAACCTGCCCCAAAGATGAATTCCCGCTATGTCAGATCGATACATTGGTGGATGCCACATCGGGCCATCATATGTTTTCTTTCATGGATGGGTTCAGCGGGTATAACCAGATCAAGATGGTGCTAGAGGATGCGGAAAAGACAGCTTTCTGAAACCCGCTGGGTAATTTTTACTACAATGTCATGCCCTTTGGGCTGAAGAATGCAGGAGCAGCTTATCAGCAGGTAATGACAGCAATTTTTCATGACTTAATGCATCGGATAATCGAGGATTACGTGGATGATTTGGTGGTAAAGTCAAAGGAGCGAAGTGATCACCTCGTGGACTTAGAGACTGTGTTCAGCAGATGCAGAAAGTTCAATCTTAAGATGAACCCCCTGAAGTGCGCGTTTGGAGTGACAGCAGGAAAGTTTCTGGGGTTCCTTGTTCATAGGCACGGGATTGACGCGGATGGGGCCAAAATCAAGTCCATTACAGAGATGCCCCCGCCCCACTCCCAGAAGACGCTCAAACGGTTTTTAGGGAAGGTATCTTATCTTCGGCGCTTTATCCCCGCACTCGCGGAAATTGTAGACACCTCCCGGAAGTGGGGCATCGCCATACAGATTGATCGTTGCTGTTTGATTGGTTGTTTGCTACATAAACCAAGATCGTGGATATTTCCATGGCTAGGAACATCGCCACACGATAGCGGTTATCATCAAAACAGAGTCGCCACCTAGTTTAAGAAAACTAGAAAAAATAGATAGAGATTCTGGGCATGGGAGCCAAAGGTACAATGAGGGGAAGATGTTAGGCACCCCTCTCTGCCCAGTCGTGAGAATGGCCCATAATTGTTCGACATAAGATTAATACATGCTTTATGTAATTCTAGAAAGTAAACTGATTAATTAGCCTTTAAACAGTTAATGGTGAGCCAAGACTATAATTGAAATCATGCGTCAAAAAGCAGAAAACAAAACAAGTGTCCCAGAGAATGGATCTCTCGGCCGATGAATGGATGTCACGGCCGAGGGATCCTTTTGGTTTTATGTATCGGCTGAGGGATTAAATTCCCCAGCCGATGTTCTTCCTCACACCAGACCAGACGATTAAAAGATAATCAGAAAGCTACGATTAAGCGTAAAAATAGAAAATAAATCAAACCAGAGGCCCCTGGGCCTCGCCACCTTGATCCCTCAATGACTTGATTGCTTCGGATTGAGGGGATTGACTGAATTGCTTCTTGGAACCCTAGGGTTAGGGATTGAACTTCGGGGTTTGGATCGTCGGATTGTGGCTGCCTTCGAGAGGTTAGGGCTTTTGTAGAGGGGATTTGAGAGTATATATCGACAGAGTTTCGTGGCTTGAAAGGGTGTATGAATTTATTAATTTCGAAACCCAAAGGCCCCTTTATATAGGCATAGGGATGACACACCTCAACCAATCAAAATCGAACGATTGAATTGGAGTTATAAGGCAACATGAACTCCTCATGGTAATCTCCAAACGTGGCCCGAACGCATCGGGATTTGGCTACTAGGGTTTTGTGATCGGATCAAACGAATGACAAAACATTCCAGAATTTGGAAAATAGACGATCTGGAAGCCGAGCAAAGAATCTGGCGGCCGAAGAATTGATGTTGCGGCCGAGGAATGATCCTGGCGGCCGGCTAATTTATCTCTCAGGGAGATTTTCAAGCAACAGGCTTCACGGGTGAAGAAATGATGTTGAGGCCGTGTGATCAATGTCACGGCCGACAGATGGATTCTCCTAGGATATTGTACTTCTGTCTGAAAGGCTATTTGGCTCTGGATCGGGTCCTCTAAGTGGCTAAAAGTTCGTACTGAAAGTCCTAAGGTTCACAAGAAGTCAACGAGCAATCACTGTATCCATATCATCATCGGGATGGTCCCCAAGGTGGGACTTGAAATAATCGTTAGGCCAAATTGGGGTGTCTATAGAAATCGCGGCACCATTCGCGGACTTACTAAAGGGAAATGTGAGGTTCGAATGGAAGAGTGAGCATCACCAGGCTTTTGAGAAAATCAAGATGGCTTTGACCTCCCCTCAGACCATGGTGGCCCCAATCGCGGGAAAGCCGCTGATTCTTTACTTGACCTCCACCTCGAGATCCATTGGGGCCCTGCTGGTGCAAGAAATAGATGGGATGGAGCACCCAGTCTATTACATCAGTAGGAAGGTCCAAGGAGTAGAAGAGAGGTACACAGCCATAGAGCGACACTGCCTAGCCCTAGTCTTCACTGCACAAAAGCTCAAACACTACTTCCTATCGTTCCCTATACAGATTGTTACCGAGTGTGATCCAATAAGATATCTGCTATCCCAGCCAGCCCTTACAGGGCGGGTCGCGCGATGGTTATTGGCCTTGGCAGAGTTCAAGATTTCTTGTGTCACCCCAAAAGCCATTAAATGCGAAGCACTCGCAGACCTTTTAGCTCAATTCCCAAGTGAACAGTGCGAGCCACTAGAAGAATCATTACCAGGAGATGGTTTCGAAGCTCACGCGGCCAGCAATGACAACATGCACTAGACGATCAGCTTTGATGGGACCGTGGGGAGTGGATCCGGTGGCGCGGGAATTGTATTGTAGAGTGATGAAGGAGAGAAATGTCATTTAGCCTACAAACTATGTTTTCCCTGTTCCAACAATGAAGTGGAATACGTAGCTTTGATCCTAGGCTTGCTAGCGGCAAAGGAAAGAAAGATCAAGCACTTAAAAATAGCAGGGGATTCAAAACTGGTGGTTTTTCAAACAGAGGGGGTGTACGCGCTAAAGGAGCCGACACTAGCGCCATTTTGAACAACAGTGCAAAAGTTGATAAAATTCTTTGAGCATGTCAACATCATCCACAAACCAAGGTCAAAGAACCAGTTCTCGGATGCCCTCGCGACCCTGGGGGCAAGAACAGAGTTTGAAGAAGGAAAGGCGTACATAAAAATTGTAAAGATGTTTGAGCCGTCCGCGATAGATGATTTCTCCGAGCCACCCGAAGACTGGCGGGGAGCCATCAAAGTGCAGCTAACCACTGGTGCATAACTTATGTCCACCGCAGAACTCTCCTATTTTGTAATCCTTCCAGGAGAGTTATATCACCGACGCGGTGTGTCGGCTCGGAGGAAGCAAAAGAGAAGCTAAGCCAAATCCATGACAACAGCTGCGGAGAGAACGAGATAGCTCTATATAGGAGAATTTAGAGGCAGAGGTATTATTGGTCAAGTATGAAGAAAGATGCCGATGCGACCGCGAAGAATTGCCCGCGGTGCTCTCTGTACAAGGTCAAGCTGGAGTGCTCTATGGTATGTTCCGATGAACAGGAGATAGACTGGAGGCAGGTGTACATTGACTACCTGCAAGAAGGGTCCTTACCAATGGAGCTGGCGGAAGCCGTGAGGGTGGTCCACGGGGTGTAGACACCTCCCAAATGGGGCATCGCCATACAGATTGATCATGTTAGTTTGCTCGATTGGTTGCTTGCTTCATAAACCAAAATTATTGACATTCCCATGGCTAGGAACATCGCCACATGACAGCGGTTATCATCAAAACAGAGTCGCCACCCAGTTTATTAAAACTGGGAAAATAGACAGAGATTCTGGATACGGGAGCCAGAAGTACAATAAGGGGAAGGTGTTAGGCACCCCTCTTTGCCCAGTCATGAGACTGGCCCATAATCATTCAACATAAGACATGTAGATGCTTTGTTTAATTCCAACATATAGTCTATTTATTTATTCCTTTAAACAGTAAGCAAAGTGAGCCAGTGCGATAAGTAAGCATGCATCAGAAAGCAGAGAAAGCAAACAAAATGTCCCAGGGAGATGGATCCCGCGGCCGGTGAATGGATGTCACGGCCGAGGGATCCTCCTGGTTTGATGCACCGGCCGAGGGATCGAAGCCCCGGTCGGTGTTCTTCCTCACACCAGACAGAAAGATTAACAGGTAATCAAAACGCTACGATTAGTAAAAAGGACAGTAAATAAGACAAACCAGAGGCCGTTGGGCCTCACCACCTTGATCCCTCAGTTGCTTGATTGCTTTGGATTGGGCGTGATTGACTGATTGCTTAATCGAAAACCCTAGAGTTAGGGTTTGAACTTCGGAGTTTGATCGCCGGATTGACGGCTGCCTTCGGGAGGTTAGGGCTTTTGAAGTATGGGATTGAGAGAGTATTTGTGCAGAGTTTCGAGGCTTGAGAGAGTGTATACTCTGATAATTTCGTGTGTTTTCGTGTCCTTATTTTCGGAGTCCAAAGGCCCTTTATATAGGCAATTGGTGACTCACTCCGGCCAATCAAATGGCACGATTGCAATTGCAATTGCAATGCAATTCGAACTCTACGTCGTGATCCCTGAGCGTAGCCCGAACGCATCGGAGAGGTAGTGTAATCGGATCAAACGTCTGACAGAACACGTTCCAGAGTCTGGGAAAAGGTCGATCTGGCGGCCGAGGAAAGGATATCACGGCCGAGGAATGGATGTCTCGGCCGAAGGATAGATCTTGTGGCCGAGGGATTGATCTCTCAGGGAGATTTTGCTAGCAACAGGTTGCTCGGGTGAGGAAATGATGTTAGGGCCGTGGGATCGATGTCACGGCCGACAGATGGATTCTCCTAGGCTTTTGTATTTCTGTCTGAAAGGTTGTATGGCTTTGAATTGGGTCCTCTAAGTGGCTCAAAGTTCTTACCGAAAGTCCTAAGGTTCTCAAGGAAGCAATCAGCAATCACTGTATTCGTTTCATCATCGGGATTGTCCCAAGGTGGGACTTGAAATAATCGTTAGGCCAAATTGGGGTGTCTACACGGGGCACGACGTTTCTTCCTTGAGAAAGGCTTCTTATTCAGAAGGACCCTTGATGGGATGCCACAGAGGTGCGTAGACAAAAGAGAAGTAGAGGAAGTGTTGCAAAAGACGCACAGAACTAAACATTAGGGGTGGAGAAAGCTTTATGAGCAGTTAGTCCATCTTGGATACTTTTGGCCCACCATGGAAAAAGACTCCAAGCGCCATGTCCAGAGATTCCAAGCGTGTCAGAAATTTGGAAATTTGGTTCACTCCCCCTCCATGGAATTACATTCCATACACGCCCCATACCCTTTTCATACTTGGGCCATGGATTTGGTTGGGCCAATCACCCCAGCCTCGCGGAAGCACAGATGGATACTGGTAGCTACAGAAATTTGCACCAAGTGGGTCGAAGTAGTGCCGCTAGGAAGGGTTACTGGAGACATGGCTAAAATGATTCTGTCAGACAACGGGACTCTGTTCATCAACCATCATGTGGGGAGCCTCCTCGACGAATACGCAGTAGATCACCACACCTCCAGCACCTACTACCCGCAGGGCAACAGGCAAGCAGAAGCGAGAAACAAGACCCTTATACGAATTCTGAGTAAGTTGTTAGATGAACACAGTGGTACCTGGGCGGATCACTTACCAATAGCCCTTTGGGCTTACCGAACTTCAAAAAGGAAGTCTACTCGCACCAGTCCCTTTAGCTTGGTTTATGGGGCTAAGACAGTCCTACCAGCGAAGTTGAGCGTTCCTTGTGCAAGGATGATTCTCGCAATGGATGACTCCGCGGAAGGAAGGAGAGCAGACTTAAAAGCCTTAAAAGAGAGAAGGGTCACCGCGGCCTTGGCGCAGGAAAAGTATTGGGACTCCATGGCTCGATATTACAACAAAGGTGTGATCCCGCGGACATTCAGAGTGGGAGACTTGGTCTGGAAGTCGACCACGGAAGTCATGAGGGACTTGAAGATCCCGAAGTTCACACCCAGGTGGGAAGGGTCCTATGAAGTCACCAAGGCATCCGAGAGTGGGTATTACCATCTGGCCCACGTAGAGGACAGGTTCAAGTACATTAAGAAGTTTTATCCATAGAAAGAAGAGCAAGGAGAAGGTGTTTTGTTAGGTCATTTCTTTTATTTCGTTGTCAATGTTGTCTTAATCAAATGAAAAGTGGTTTGTTCCGCCTTAGGGTTCTTCGTGATCTTGTAATATGAATGAGCGGACTTGTTGCTCGGAAAAAAATCAATGAATTATCATAATGTTCTCCTTTTTTTTACTGTTCCCATATAATTGTAAACTAGCCAAAGCATGAGCAGGTGTTGTGGAGAAAATATCTCCACCACTCTCCATCAGTTAACTAGTTATTCAAACAACAGGTTATAAGAGCGCGAACTTCTGTGGAGAGTTGCCTAGCAATCCTGCTGGCAAAAGAGTTAACGATTATCAGTAGAGATAATGTTAAAACAGAGGCGGACAGAGTATGATCTGCGAGAGAAAGATAAAAAAGAGTTAACAATTATCAGTAGAGATAATGTTAAAAACAGAGGCGGTTAAAGTATGACCCACGGAGTTAATGTTTATCACAATAGCGTTAATAAGGGCAGTCAAAGCGCGAGAAACGATAAAGGAAGCACAAGTATTCATGAAGCCCTCTTTTATTCATAATAATGGAAAATGGAAAAAGTAATGATACATGTGATAAAAAAAGGGAAGGGGGGGGGGGGGGGGGGAGGAGAGAGAAAAAGCCTAAGATGCCAACTCCCCGAAGATGAAGCCGTTGGGGTCAGGATCCGTGAGGTTCAGTGTCGCGGTAGCCAGCTCCGCATTCTGTCGCCTGGCTTGGGCGAGCTTGGCCTCCAATTCAGCCAAGTGTTGCCTGGCAGACTCCACCTATGCAGAAAGGCTCAAGATTTCAGGTTACAGAGCTGCTCGGTCTCCTGCGGCCCTGAGTGTAGAACCCCTCTCACCCAGTCAGCCCAAGTCAAAGCCCAGATTCACCATGTCCTGCACGAGCCCTTGCATAGCTGTTTCCATGGCAAGGGTGAACTCACTGAAACACAGCTGCGCCCAAGGCATCATCAGGTCATGAAGGTCCCTCAAAAGCATCGACCCGAGCCAGGCCGTCTAAGGCTTGAACCAGTCAAAAGTCTTCGGGGTGGGCCCGAGATATGGCATTGAGGAGCGGTAGTAAGCCTCATCAACAGGATAGCCCGCAGGAAACATGCGGATTGGCACCCCGGCAGAAGACCTGGCCCTCTCGGCTATAGCCGGACCCGTGCCATGGCCGGCTAACTCTTTCCCGCGACTAGCGGCAGGGCTTGGCTGGCGGGGAGGTTGCTCCCTAGACTCTACCTTCCGATTCTATTCCCCCATATCAAGATCAGCTGCAAAATTCCTAAGAGCGGCGCTGCCTTGGCCTCCCAGAATATCGTCAGTCTATGCAAAAACCACATCTTTAAATAGAAGACCCAGATCTGAAGTAGTAATGGATGTGGGGTCCACAAAAGATTCCTCGCTTACCTCCAGCTGTCTGTCCACAAAAGGGATTGGGGGTTCGACCGGCGGAGTGGGAGTGCACATCACAGACGGATGAGGTGAGGGAATTTGAGAAGTAGAGCACGCAGGGGAGTGAGGGCTGCTAGCGTCCGCGGCCAAGTCACCTCCTGCGGCGGGCCGGGGGCCTCATAGCACAGAAGCATTAGAACAACCCGGAGAGTCGTTACCACCCGGTCCAGGAAGCTGTTTGTAGAACGGATCCCGACACCGGTAGAAAAGGGCCGCTGTTGAGAATGCGAAGGGGTGGAAGTTGATCCAGTCCCGTGCAATCCCGTGGAAGGATCCCCCGTGGTATGACGAGGCAGTTCTTCGACGTTATCCTCATCTTCCTCCCTCAGGTGATGAATTGCCATCGCCGTAACGGGTTCTCCTGCGATGTCATCCTGGCCTACGGACTCGCGAGAATCCGCTGGTGGTGGGGGTTTGCGGATCTCCGAACACGAGAAGGAGAAAGAGCTAGATCAGTGGAATAGCGGATGAAATTATCAGGTTCTTCAGAAGAAGGGGAAAACTCAGAAAAAATTGTGTTGGGATTCCCTCCAAGGTCCACGAGTAAAGGCATTTCGGGTCTGAACGTACCTCCAATCACAATGGAGGATTGCGGTTCTAGTTGTGGGTAGGGGACTGGTTCTGGGTGGGGTTGAACAAGCTCCGCCTCCCTAGTCTCCTCGGGGGAATCAGGGACGTCCACAATGTTGGCAGCATCCACCGTGAGAAGAGAAGATTGAGCTCACTTGGACTCCAGAAGAATGCTAATGGGCACATCATCACCGTTATCATCATCCTCCTCCTCCTCCTCATCCTCGTCCACCACAGCTGTTCAAGAAAGTTCAACAACAGATCAAGAGTGTCAGAAATTCGAAGGAATCAGTGAAAACAAACATACCCTCAATACGGCGACGCTTGGCAAAAGCAGTCGAGGCGTTCCCCTCTTTTCCCCCCCAGCTGCAGTCTCCTCTACCTCCTCCCCCGCAGCAACTGTTGGCCGTTCATACTCCACAAAAGTACGGGCATCCAGTTCTCGCTGCTGAAGGCACAGTTGAAATTCTGAAATATCAGAATAACGAAATAGGATCAACAGAATGTGTGAAGTAAGGAAAAAGTTCATACCGTGCGGAGACGATTTCGACGTTGGCCGCCCCCCGCCGGGGGTGCCCACAAAAAAGCCAGCTGCGCTGATTCTATCACGGCCGGAGGCTGCGTTCTTCCCCGGGCGCTCCACGCGGGAGCACGTCGTGCAGCGGTTGGGGGCGCGGGAGGAGGCCCCGCTAGAAAATCTATGTTCAGGGGCTGCGCCACGGTCACACCCCACCTATTGTGGGAGCCGCACCAGTCGGGCTTACGGGCATTGGTCACGGCCCGCAGAGAAGTATCCCGCTATCTGATTTCGAACTCCTCAGGAATATATACGTTTTTGCGCATGAAGTTCAAGAAGGAATCCAAATTCCGTCACCAAAATAAGCGAAAATCCACGGTGTAGCATCCGATATTGCTTCTCTCAGGGATGGACAGATGTTTGAAACTCTCCAAGACATCAACAGTGTGCGGCCGCACGAAGCGGAGCTGTGAATCGACAAAGGAAGGTCGTGGCGGAGCATCCCCCGGCACTCCTTGATCAAACCCTAACTGACTAGCGAAGCAGTCCAGGCGATAAAGTGTTACGCTCCAGGCTACATTGTTAACGCAGGGGAGCCACCCGGAATGGCGATGAGAGTAGCATTGACAACCGCCCGCACAATAGAGTTGTCGTCGCTCGCAGCCGAGAAGAAGGCGCGGGTAGGAAGAAGGCATTGGCCTATACCAACAACGCCCGGAGAAGTAGGGCTAAAAGGCCGAGCGTTCACCGCGACATCGCAAGCCTCGTGCCATGAGGCATCACTGGTGGTCCCATACCACCATTCAGCGCGGGACCGTTGAATTGCCGCCACGAAGGTCTGCAGGACCGGCGCGATGATCGAAAAATGCTCGTAGAAGTATGTAAGTAGGAAGCTGGTGTGAGCCATGGTGAGATGGTCACACCTCCCGAGGGACCTAGCAAGGTCGAAATGGAGTCCAGCTAGCGGTGAAGGGATCCCAAGAATAGAGGCGCTAAGAGAATTGGCTCCTCGCGCGTTAGCAGCACTGCGAGTGGAAAGACGGCCAGTGAAGGGCTCTCCAGCGGATAGTCAGGAAGGACGAAGTAGGTGAAGAAACTCGCCATGTAGAGGCGTTGCTGATATTGGGGACCAGTAAAGAAGTCCCGCTGTCCCCCGGGGTTCACCGTCTTCGCTAGCTAAAGATCCTTAAAGAAGTAACGGAGCCAGCTTGACCAAGAAGTCTTCTTGGCATTCGCCGCAGTGGCCTTAGGCGCACCCTAGGTTGCGAATCAGGGCCCAAATTGGGCCAACTTGCTTAGCCTCCTCAGTTCTGAGACATCGTTCTGATCAACAATAAAAAGGCCATCCGAGTCAAGGGCTTTGGTTCCGTGAAGGGAAAGGCGAGTAAGGATAGCCACGTCCTCCAAAGAGAGGCCACTCTCACCCCAAGCCCATGAGAAAGAGTGGGTGTCAATGCTCCAGCAAGAGAACGCGTGCTCCAAATTCTTGTGTGATACTTTGTGCCGTGGAATGCCCAAATTCCACGATAGCATGACGGCATCGAAGGTGCTGGTTGAAAGGAGAAGTTGTTTCCTAGCGGGGTCACTGACTACTTCGTCAACCCATTCCGGCTAGTTGATGGGTGGGGCAGATGAGCCCCGAAGCGGCATTCAAAGTGGGGAAAGTCCCCGCGCTCCACATGGAACCTAAGGATGAAGGATGGGTTTACGAGCTCTGCGTGCCCTAGCTCGACGGGGCTCGTGAAGTGGGTTGGATTCACCAAAGGTGTAATACCCGTCCCAGATGTCTAGTATTTTAAACTCATATTTTAATTGAATTATATGTTTATGAGGTCGAATTGCATGTAGTAGAACCTTGAGGGCCTTGTATGTGATTTGTGAGTTGGAGTATAAGTTGTATAAGGTTTCACTTGCATGCAATAATTTTCCTTTGGACCGAATAAATATCCTGGGAGATATTTTCTCCCTCATTTTTATCTCTTACGTTAGAGAGAGAGAGAAAGAAAGAAAGAGAAATGGCAGAAGGGGAAGAGGACGGAAAAAGAAGGAGAAAAAGGGAATAGTTAGGGGTGATCCTTCTTTGCTTTGATTGAAGCACAAACTTGGTAAGTTCATGTTTCCTTTACTTGAATTTTATGTTTTGTTGTTGAATTTCGTGTTTGGATGGTGAATTCGTGGGTTGGTGGTTCGGTTGAGGTGGAGTTGGGTTTTGGGTTGAGTTCTTGGTGAACTCATGAACCTAGTCTTGAATCTTTTGATTTTCATGTTTGAAACTTGCTTTGATTCATGGGGTTTGGTGTTCTTGGAGTAGCCCTTGAGTTCTTAGAGTTTGAGCATGATTTTGTGAAGTTTTGATGAGTTTTAGATGAGATTTGAGTTGAGAAAAGGTTGGGAATCGGAGGATGAACAAGCTGTATTTTCGCTGAAAAACCCAGTTGGTACCTGTACCACTTTTTGGTAGTACCTGTACCGGCGGATCAGAACTGAAACATTTGTGTCGTTTTTGTGTGGGTACCCGTACCGAGTTTTTGTGGTACCTGTACCTATCGGGTAACTTTTCAGCAATTGTTGTAAAACTTCGGACGATCATATCTTTTTCATCCGGACTCCGTTTTGGGAAAGTTATGTATCGAAATTGATGTACTGAAAACATACTTTTTAATGGTGGTGGTTTCTTGACCTAATTCTAATCCTAAAAGAAGTTGTGGTCAGAATACGGTGGAATAGTTATTGGATTCTTTACCGGTTTTGGGGTTATGTTATGTTTAAGCGCTATGCTTGCTTGGGGACACTTAGAGGTCTTTGAGATGACATGTTTAAGTTCATTGAACATCGTTTAATACCTTGTTAGCTCTATAACTTGATATCAAATGGTTGTAAAATGGATTAGGGGACGTTTGGTGATCTTGTTAACCTTTGGGCATGTGTTAGTTTAGTAAAACGTTATGGGGTGTTATCATACATTTGTTTGATCATTCCAATGGAGAAGTGTGCTAATATGAGTTAGCCTATGACTAGGTAGCGAGCTGGAGGTGTCGAAACTGTAAGTTTGGCATACTCCAGTCGAATCGAAGGTGAGTGTGTTTGACATGATTATGTTCAATAAGGTATTGCTGTGGTGGTGAGTGTACATATTGCTAATCATAGTTTAGCTTTGATATGTTGTGGATGTGTGCATGTGAGGCACACCATGTCGTAAGCCATATCGTTCAATGGACGATGGTTGGGAGCATGGTGTGTGGG
Organism: Rhododendron henanense subsp. lingbaoense; assembly: GCA_020567845.1. Taxonomy (NCBI): domain Eukaryota; kingdom Viridiplantae; phylum Streptophyta; class Magnoliopsida; order Ericales; family Ericaceae; genus Rhododendron; species Rhododendron henanense. The sequence continues at coordinate 28,110,907 of CM036313.1, forward strand.
ACACGAGATTTGGTTGTGATATGCGTGTTTGATGAATATGCATGTTGATGGGTGTTGTTTGAACCGCCGAAGGTTAGTGTGTGAGGCATACCATTGTAGACACCCCAATCTGGGCTTCCAAATTAGTTTACTTACGGTTTTTGATTCCCCGATGATGAAACGGATCAAGAACACCCCGGGAATGTCGAGTGTTTGAGCTTTGAGTGTTTAAAAAACCCTTGAACCTAACCTGGCCAATGCCACTTCCAAAAGCCAAAACCCTACTGATGCGCGCCAGGGCGCAACCATCGCGCGCCCGGGCGCACCGTCGCGCGACAGTTTGGAACCATCACGCGATGGTTCAGTCCCCACCTACTTTTCTTGAGGCAGAAACTTGGCCACCAATGCATCCCTCAGCCAGGCCTCGTGGCTGGCTGAATTCCTCTCCTGGCACCAACCAGATTCACCTCTCCTCCTATAAATAGCCCACATTGATCATCTTTCAAAGGGTTAGCAACCTTGGGTTCAAAAAAGAAGAAGAAGGATTACACTCCATCCTTCCTACAAACTCTAATACCAAGCAACAAGCTTCTTGTTCTTTGCTTCTACCACTCAAAAGACTTCCATCTTCCAAATCTCAAACACATCAAAGCTCAATCATCCGTTCAAACTCAATTTAGGTATAGCATACCTATTGTTTTCTGTTCTGATCCCTGAGGGGGGCTGGCAGGGTCAAGGCTGGTAATCAATACCAGTCCTGGCCCAAAAGCTGGCAGAGGTTCAAAACCGTCATGGTAGGAACCAGCATGCGATGGACCGCGTGGGGATTGGTGTCCTACTGTTTTATGCTTTACTTACATATAGCTCACTGTTAAGCATGCAAAAAACCAGTTTACTGCTTTTCTTAGAGCTTAAATTGCTAGCTTGCATTTCAATATTCATTTCTGTTCTGTTGGAGTACCCCTGGGATCATTCTGGACCTGTTCCAGAACCCAGGATGAGCAAAACCAGACACTGGAAAGTTGGCTCGAACCCGCGCGCGCTGTACCCAAACCATCGCGCGATGGTCAAATGGAGCGTTGACCAGCGCGCCAGGGCGCAATCGTCGCGCGCCAGGGCGCACCGTCGCGCGACAGTTTGGAACCCTCGCGCGACTGTTTGTCCCCGACCAGTGGCTGGCCTTGCATGTTTAACTTGATTTTAGGCTATTATTTTGTCCCCACACTGTTTATGGGGTGTTTTGTTTATTTGTTAGGCTTTTCAGCCTTTAAACTGTATATTATGACTGCATAAACTGCTTGGTTTGTCCTAGGTGTGCACTGGTCCTTCCAGAGCCCAGAGGGTTTGAGAATAAGAGCTGTGGGCTTAGGCTTACTGGTGCGCGGAGGTCTTGTAGAAGCGTGCGCAGGTTTGGTCAGCATGCATTGACTTGATCAGTGCATACTGGTTTCTTCCTGTGCACGACACTCCAAGACAGGAGCTTTCCAGTCTGTTTAAACTCCCACAGGAGTCTGTTCTCATCCTATACTAACTGCTCATTCATGCCATACTTGATCACATCCTGCAAATATGTTACAGTTTTAATCCCCGATTAACTGTTCCCCCGCCCTAATTGACTAAAATTGATTAATAAAAGAAGAATCGCAACATTTTCAAAATGCCTAAGTAGAGACCGATCTCCGGATTGGGCGAGAGGGGTGCCTTAAAACCCTTCCCCTCTCGTAACCTGGCTCCCGAACCCAGATATGGTTATGACGGACTGGTTCCTTCACTTTTTCAAATCAAACAGCGCGGCAGGTACTTCGAAATACGGTTCCTTGGGTGTCGGACCTTCAAACCCGAGTGGCGACTCTGTATTTTACGAGCGCTTGCCACCTGCGCTCGTGCTCCCCTCGATCCGGAGGGAAAGGAACGGAATCCTTCTCCCATTTTAAGGGCATGCTGCCCACAGTGGCGACTCTGCTGGGGAACTCGAACTAATATTGATCTATACTTAGAGTTTAATACACTTGTGAACAATCCCTTAAAAGTCTGTCAAAACGGTGAGTTTCGCGCTGCCGAAGGTTGGAATGGTGATTTAACAGGACCTTGTGTCCGGCCATTCTAATCTGGGGCTTTTCCGATTGTTCACTTGTGTAGTTTCCTCTACAGATGGATTAAATAAAGTGAGCCAAATTTGAAAAGGCATTTTGCGATTTTGCGATTCTTCTTCTCTTAATCAATTTCTAGCATCTCATTTGCATCGATGTGGGATAAGCCTTGTTGGATCGTTTTGCAATCCGGCACGGTTTACCGGAGCCCGGGGACCTCGAATGACCAACAACCTTCGACGATGATAGGTCATGCTACCGTTTGACTGTTGCTCTGCGTATCGCGGGCAACGGGAGGTATATCTGTGGCCTTAGTCCGAGGAACCTGTTACATACCAAAACCGGCCTTTGCATATACAAAGCACTAGAACTCTCCAAACTAAGACAGGTACCCACAGGTTAAGATCTATTTGCATCTAACCCCGTAACTGTCTATGTGTTACTGCTTTCCCTATCGCATGCACTGTACATACACTGTTTTACATAGGAGCATGCTTAAGACTGTTTTGTCTTTCAAATTTGTCTTGTGCTGTCTAAGACGTTGTTGGGCCCAATGAGGAGTCGTTCATTCTGTCGAATGTTCGTTATCAATCGCAAAGTCCTTAGTTCAATGAGACTTTGAGAAATCAAAATTTACTAAATCCTTGGCTCATGCCTGATTGCGGATTCAACCGACAATAAGGAACCACAAAGTATTGATGTCGTGACATTGATGTCATTTTGGTTATCGTGCTTCGCATGTACACCGCCCCGACTAAAGCGCGTTGTCGCTCACGCCACCCCGGTAAAGGTGTCATGACATCAATACCGAGTTGTTCCAAGTTCAAAGTTGAATCTTCAAAAGGGACTAGCCAGAGATTTAGTCTATTTTGACATCTTTTATGATCTATCGATCTACTCAGGGACACATCGCCGAAAAGAATTCTGAGGATTCCGGCAACGTCTGAAACTTGTGAGGCAAACTCGTCTTTAGAACTATACATGCATACATTCTGTTCTGCGTAGGAGCATGTTTAGGGCGGCTTCTAGGTTGTCACGCTTTCGAGTCTGTCTTATGCTTATTAGGATGCTGCTATGACCCGATGAAGAGTCATGCATCTCGATGGTGTACGTTGTTAATTTTTCAAAGTCCTTAAATCAGCGAGACTTCGAGAAATCAAACCTTACTAAATCCTTGGCTCATGCCTGATTGCGGATTCAACCGACAATAAGGAACCACAAAGTATTGATGTCGTGATATTGATGTCATTTTGGTTATCGTGCTTCGCACGTACACCACCCCGGCTAAAGCGCGTTGTCGCTCACGCCACCCCGGTAAAGGTGTCACGTCATCAATACCGAGTTGTTCCAAGTTCAAAGTCGAATCTTCAAAAGGGACTAGTCGAAGACTTAGTCTATTTTGACATCTCTTAGGATCAGTTTAATCTATTCAAAGGATATACCCTCGAAAAGAAATCTGAGGATTTTGGCAGCGTCCGAATATCATGAGACAGACTTGTCTCTAGTTCTAGAGTCTAGGGTGGACACCGACGACGATGTATGCATTGCATTCTATTTGCTGCAGGAACGCCACTGAGCTTTCACTTACTTTACTGTCTAGTTCAAAGCCATTGCGCCGAGCAAGAGAGTACCGAAAAGAAGAGCCAAACCTACTTGGGAACGTCTTCAGAATCCGGTTCAAAGACTTGTCAGGCTCGAAACTCAGTCAGTTGCAACGGAGGCTTCTCCAGGTTCATTGTTGGCTGCCCTACAGTCGGGTTCGCCATCGATTTTACAAAAAGCCACGCTGTCGGTTTCCCCTGCTTCAACATCTTCAAAGCCAGCTATATATGGCAGATCAACCGCTCACTCTGGAGGCCGTGCTCACAAACCTCCAAAATAGCATCACCGCTATGCAACAAAGGGCTATCCAGACTGATGCTTCCATCGCCCGTCTGAATGACCTTATCAACACTCATCTTCCACCTCCTCTCGAAGAGGAAGGCGAGGACGATGAGTCTGACCATGAACAACCTGTCTTGGTCCCAGATCCGAATCACGAGGGGCATCTCATTGTTCATCTCAACCCTAGGGAAGTTCGCGCACCTGCTGCAAACCCGAATCTTGCGGGTGGGGAACCTGTGCAAAACCCTAATATGGCAGCTCTCATGGCCAAGATGGCAAAGCTGGAGGAGGCAGTCTCTAAGTCTGAGAAGATCAGCGCAGGGGGAATTGACTTGGATCGTCTCTGCCTGTACCCTAATGCCAAGCTCCCTGACAAGTTCAAGATGCCTGACTTGGTTAAGTTCGACGGGAGTGGTGACCCCAGAACTCATCTCTATGGCTACCATGCCGCCATGAAGTTGCTGGGTGTGGAAAGTGAGGCCATGTCTCAGCTTTTCCCTCAAACCCTCTCTGGGCCTGCCTTCCACTGGTTTCTGTCGCTCGACATCGCCAAAAGAAGCACTTGGGAAGACATAGGGGCTGCCTTTGTCTCGCAGTATAGCTACAACTCTCAGCTCAAGATGACTATTCGAGAGTTGGAATCCACGAAGATGAAGGCGAATGAGTCCTTTGCGGACTTTGTGAAAAGGTGGAGAGCCAAAGCCGCCCTAATGACTGAGCGCCCGAGCGAGAGAGATCAACTCCGCATTATCTCCCGCAACCTGCATCTCGACTATGCTAAGCATCTTGTGCTGGTTCAAGCATCGGCCAACTTCGAGACCTTCTTTGAATCTGGCCTAGCCATCGAGGATGCGCTGCAAACTAGAATTCTGCCAAGAGGGGAGTCCTCTTCTTCCTCCACTCAAAAAGCTAAGTCGAAGGCTTACTCGGGAAATAGTAGTGTGTTGTTTGGTAACAGCAACTACTCCAATACAGCTACAAGTGGGAGCGATGCTCCATCTTTCAACTCCAATGCCGATGTCAATCAGGTTCAAAACGCTCAAAGCTTCAGAGCCCGAACCCAACTCCGGAGTTTCTCTGCCTTCGAGGCATCTTTATCCGCAGTAATGGAGAAACTTGTCAAGTCTGGGCACCTCAAACCTTTGACCCCAACCTCCCCACCTAAAGTCCTACCTGCTGGTTACAATCCTAACCTCTTTTGTGCCTTCCACCAAATGCCTGGCCATCACACTGACAAGTGCTATCGTCTTCGACATGAGATTCAAGATCTAATTGATGATGGCACGGTTCAAGTTCCACCAAAGCCCAACATTGTTTCCAACTCCTTGCCTCAACACGGGTCTAACCCTCTGGTTGGTCAGGTATCTATCACCTCCATTCAAATCAACCCAAGTTCCACCATATTCAACCCTAGCCACTATATCGTCCCAGCAGATCAACCCAAACCCATCGTATCCATCTCGTCCGAACTGGAGGTTAACATGATGGCTATAGGTTGGGCAGTCGAGGCTTTCTCTGCCAACACCTGGATTGACAGTGATGAGGGGCTTGCAAAGGAGAGAACCGTTTGGCTGAGGTCCGTTGTTCAAAGGAGCATCGAGTAGGTTTGGTCGAAGAAGCTAAGGAAGCCGAAGTGCTGTTGCTTGGGTTTGACTCCTGCTGGATCCTACCTCTTTTTGTGGAAGCTATGGGTAGCTTTTTAACAATTGCATTTTCAAAACCGCGTCTAGTTTGCATTGGCATTTTGTCTGAGTCTGACACAGAGTCTTTTGCATTTGTCTAAGCCTAGCTTTGAGTCGGAGGTTGTGCCTCTTGGCCCTCCACGTCGTAGCTTTTGTTTCAAGTTTCGAGTCTGCTGTACTTGGCAAATCCCGAGGGTTTTTATGATATGCATTATCCTGCTTCTAAGTACTTCGCTGGCTTTTATATAAACTGTGTCGACCCTGACAACGAAGGGATAGATTTCGATGGGATCATTCCCAAGGAAATGTGTTCCCTCGCCGAAAGGGAAGACAAAAGGCATGCTCAGCCTATTAAAAGAAGAAGTAATTTCAAATAAACTTGAAAGACAAGTATAACCTCCCAATGGTTCAATTGGTTCAAAGCTATTCCCAGAGGAGCATTACGCCCGGTCAAACAAGCATCGACATCTTGGCGTGGTCTCATCAAGTCACGCCTCGCATTGATCCTGAGATAAATGAGCATCAAATCCCCTGTTATCGGGTGCCAATCCAGAAAGCAGAAGCACAGAAGACTCCGGGCCTTGTACCATGTTCAAAGTAACAACAGTGGCGTTCCGCCAAGCACAAATGAGAAAGTATACACAACGGCCCGGAGTAAGGCATTTCCAATCGAAGCACTCTTGACTCTTTGTCATCAAAGCCATATTATTTTGGGCTATAGCCAAAGGTCTTCGACCTCGACGGCAACAATTTCAACACCTTGGTCAACCTGGATCATGTCAAAAGCAACTTTTCCCTGAGAGAAGCTCGTTGGGCTGAAAACCCCAAGGGTGGGCAGTTCCAAGCAAAAGTTAGAGCAGCCTGCTAGACCAAAACCTATGAAGGTGATTTAGGCAAAAATGAATAGGCAATCAATCAAAGCTCGCTAGACCGAAGACCCGAATGGGCGGTTCTAGGCAAAAGTTAGAGCGTAAATGGAGAGGTAAATACTCGAGAGTTAACCCTTAGCCTGAACTACGTTTTGACCTGATTCCCTAGCTTGGGATACGTAGGCAGTCTCTCTTTGAGACTCGGTCACAATCTATCAATTGGATCCATAGTTGACGTTTTGGTACACATCAAAGGTCGGAGAGGATCGAAGATCAAGCTGCATTGGAGGAACCAAAAGGGGGAAAACCTTCGTCTTTCAATTTTATTACAAACTACTTCTTCAATTTACAGGCTGAGCATAAGTCTTAAAATATTTGAAGCATAAAAAACAGAACGAAATGCTAGCGAAGCCTAACGGCTCACAGTTTATTCTAAGTTCAGCGAAGTCTGGTGTAAGCAACCGCAGCGCGTTTGTTCAAAGCAATGCGCGTTGGTCTCAAACCTGCGCACTCTTCTTGCAGCAGACAGTAGCAGTTAGCTACTACCCTCGAATGTCGTTCCAGGGGCTTTTGCCAAGTCTTGTCATGCTATGCAAGTCATATGGACTTAATGTGACTGCACGGGGGTGTCGGTTTCAGTCCGGGCCTATACGAGTCATCATCTGCGTCTTATGTCCATCTTTACGACATTTTTCCAGTTTTTCAATCAACTATCATATCGGGATGCTTTTCTCGGTTTTGTTTGTACAGGTCTTTGTACCTTTTGCACTTTTCGTAAGTGTCAGTTTCACTTGTCTAAGGAATGTTGTGAGTTTTGGCCCCTTAATGCCCAAAATTTCATTGTATTCTGCGTGTCTAAGAGTTCGCATTGTACCCTGGGACTCTTTCTCCCTTTTCATTCAAGCTAGGTGAGTCTGTACATATGTGCGCATGTCTGTGTGTCGATTCAAATCACTTGTCAATGCAAATTAGATATTAGTGGTTAGTTTTCGCATTCTCTTCAACACTTGCAAAAGAGAGTCAATAAACTGGAAAACGCAATTGTTACATTGCTACCCTAGTATCCGTAATTCACAAGCAGCAGAATCTCTTGAAGCAGCAAGGGCACGTCAGCCTAAGGCCAAGCAAAACATATCTCTAGGGCACATCTGCCCAAGCATCACAAAAAGGGCACGCAAGCCCGAATCCGTCAACTGGGGCATGCCAGCCTGTTTAGCGTCTATCTATTTAGGTGCGCATCTCAGAAGTACCAGATAGTACAGTAATGAGGCTCAGTGGTAGTCCTTAGGTGTCGTTGTTCTCCTAGGAGCTGTCCTTAGCTTGCATCTGCATTTTCAATACATTATACATGTCATTGCATGTTGTGTGTATTAAATGTTGAAAGCAGGAAGATGGCCAGCATGGTTGCCGTCATATCATTTGTTTGCCAAGGGATGCGATGCAATCTTCTGCGGAACAATCCAATGACAGCCGGTCCTGTCAAAATTCTCAACGGCTTGATCTTTCAGCACACTGATCTGCCCAGTTTCAAATCAACGACAGCCGGTCCTATCCAACTTCCAACGGCTCGATCACTTTGTATAGTGATCCGCCCTCCCAATTCAATGATGGTTAGCCATATCATCCATGACGGTCAGCCATATCAGTCATTCAACGATGGTCAGCCATATCATCCATGACGGTCAGCCATATCGGTCATTCAACGATAGTCAGCCATATCATCTACGACGGTCAGCCATATCGTTTATCTCCACCAAATCAATGGTTTGATCATTTATACTGATGATCCTCCCATCCAGACTTCAACGGTTTGATCATTTATACTGATGATCCTCCCATCCAGACTTCAACGGTTCGATCATTTATACTGATAATCCTCCCATCCAGACTTCAACGGTTTGATCATTTATACTGATGATCCTTCCACCCCGGCTTCAATGGTTTGATCATTTATACTGATGATCCTTCCATCCAGGCCCCAACGATTTGATCATTCGGCACATTGATCTCTCCGTCCGCATTCACGACAGCTGGTCCTGTCAATCCCCCAATGGCTTGATCTTTCGGTACACTGATCAGCCCGTCTTCTGTCAAAGTTCTCAACGGTCTGATCATTCGGCACATTGATCTCTCCGTCCGCCTTCACGACAGCCGGTCCTGTCAAATCCACAAACAACGACCAGAACATCGTTCGATGGTCCATTCATCCGCAACTGATTGTTCCCCAGGAGAGTCCGCCTTGGCCTGTCCCGAACGACAATTGTCCTCAATCCAGCCACAAGTGCATCTTCCAGTAGGCTTATTGCTCTGTCTCGGATGGTCTTTGATAAGGAGAATGGCTCTGATTCCCTACGGATGGAATTCAACCTGCCTGACACGACCTACCCGTGTTTGTTGGAATACTTTGTGCCGAGGATAGCTTGATCCCCAGCAACGACGGCCTGTCCGTCCGCATCTGCAGCGACAGCCTGTCTTGTCCAAATTTGATCAACAAGCGGTGATGCATTCGTCCACTTCTACTTCCATCTCCAGCGACGGTCCGTCCGTCCATTCAACCAATCAGGTTCTGTAAGTATTCGTGTCTACTTTGCTAGCATGTTCTGCTCTGGATTGCCTTGAGGGGTGTCTAGAAACCTTTGACGTTACTTGTACCAAGTCGATGGTGCTCCAAGTGCCGTCAAAGGGGGGCTACTGTAGACACCCCAATCTGGGCTTCCAGATTAGTTTACTTACGGTTTTTGATTCCTCGATGATGAAACGGATCAAGAACACCCCGGGAATGTCGAGTGTTTGAGCTTTGAGTGTTTGAAAAACCCTTGAACCTAACCTGGCCTAAGCCACTTCCAAAAGCCAAAACCCTACTGATGCGCGCCAGGGCGCAACCATCGCGCGCCCGAGCGCACCGTCGCGCGACAGTTTGGAACCATCGCGCGATGGTTCAGTCCCCACCTACTTTTCTTGAGGCAGAAACTTGGCCACCAATGCATCCCTCAGCCAGGCCTCGTGGCTGGCTGAATTCCTCTCCTGGCACCAACCAGATTCACCTCTCCTCCTATAAATAGCCCCCATTGATCATCTTTCAAAGGGTTAGCAACCTTGGGTTCAAAAAAGAAGAAGAAGGATTACACTCCATCCTTCATACAAACTCTAATACCAAGCAACAAGCTTCTTGTTCTTTGCTTCTACCACTCAAAAGACTTCCATCTTCCAAATCTCAAACACATCAAAGCTCAATCATCCGTTCAAACTCAATTTAGGTATAGCATACCTATTGTTTTCTGTTCTGATCCCTGAGGGGGGCTGGCAGGGTCAAGGCTGGTAATCAATACCAGTCCTGGCCCAAAAGCTGGCAGAGGTTCAAAACCGTCATGGTAGGAACCAGAGCGCGATGGACTGCGTGGTGATTGGTGTCCTACTGTTTTATGCTTTACTTACATATAGCTCACTGTTAAGCATGCAAAAAACCAGTTTACTGCTTTTCTTAGAGCTTAAATTGCTAGCTTGCATTTCAATATTCATTTATGTTCTGTTGGAGTACCCCTGGGATCATTCTGGACCTGTTCCAGAACCCAGGATGAGCAAAACCAGACACTGGAAAGTTGGCTCGAACCCGCGCGCGCTGTACCCAAACCATCGCGCGATGGTCAAATGGAGCGTTGACCAGCGCGCCAGGGCGCAATCGTCGCGCGCCAGGGTGCACCGTCGCGCGACAGTTTGGAACCCTCGCGCGACTGTTTGTCCCCGACCAGTGGCTGGCCTTGCATGTTTAACTTGATTTTAGGCTATTATTTTGTCCCCACACTGTTTATGGGGTGTTTTGTTTATTTGTTAGGCTTTTCAGCCTTTAAACTGTATATTATGACTGCATAAACTGCTTGGTTTGTCCTGGGTGTGCACTGGTCCTTCCAGAGCCTAGAGGGTTTGAGAATAAGAGCTGTGGGCTTAGGCTTACTGGTGTGCGCAGGTCTTGTAGAAGCATGCGCAGGTTTGGTCAGCATGCATTGACTTGATCAGTGCATACTGGTTTCTTCCTGTGCACGACACTCCAAGACAGGAGCTTTCCAGTCTGTTTAAACTCCCACAGGAGTCTGTTCTCATCCTATACTAACTGCTCATTCATGCCATACTTGATCACATCCTGCAAATATGTTACAGTTTTAATCCCCGATTAACTGTTCCCCCGCCCTAATTGACTAAAATTGATTAATAAAAGAAGAATCGCAACATTTTCAAAATGCCTAAGTAGAGACCGATCTCCGGATTGGGCGAGAGGGGTGCCTTAAAACCCTTCCCCTCTCGTAACCTGGCTCCCGAACCCAGATATGGTTATGACGGACTGGTTCCTTCACTTTTTCAAATCAAACAGCGCGGCAGGTGCTTCGAAATATGGTTCCTTGGGTGTTGGACCTTCAAACCCGAGTGGCGACTCTGTATTTTACGAGCGCTTGCCACCTGCACTCGCTCTCCCCTCGATTCGGAGGGAAAGGAACGGAATCCTTCTCCCATTTTAAGGGCATGCTGCCCACAACCATGTCGTATGCCATGCCGGCTAATAGTCGGTGGATGGGAGCATGGTATGTGGGACACCTCATCTTGGGTACATGCGAAGTGGCAAACGTGTCACTGCATATGTTGTGATTATATTTATTTTGTTGAGCATTGAATATTACTGCTCTGTTTGATGGACATATTGGGTATAACTGTTGTTTACATTCGAGTGTTTCAGTTGTATTGGAGTTTCATATTTATGTTGATATTCCTTCGGGTATTGTGATATCTTATCGAGCACTTCTATGTCTCACACACTCTGATTTTCCTTTTTGGATTGCCAGATAGCAGGTGGCTTAGAGTGCCCACTACCGATCAACGTTTTGAGGTGTATTCGAGCGTTAGCTTTGGGAGATGGTGATGGTCGAGCTTGTTGTAGGTAGTTTTTGAAGGAATTGATTTATATAGGTTGTAATTAAGTCGTTGGTGGATATGTTGAAGTATAGAACTTATTAAGTTTTGTAATCGAGGTTGTAGTTGATTGGTCAATACGTTGACTCATTTTCTTCTGAGGTGATAAGTCTTCCGCTCGGTGTTTATTTCTGACAGGTTTTAAGATGTGGTTTGGTCTTTTGTGTGGAATGCCACGTAGTCGTGCCGGCTCAGGCCCACTTTGGGTGTCGTTGCGGGGCGGGGCGTGACAAAAGGGGCCCCTTCAACAGGGTAGGCCTCCCCGAGGGCCCAGAATGGGTCCCCAATGGTCTAAAGATAAAGAGCTCTCCGCCACTCCTTCGGGCCAGGAATGGGCTCTTCAATAATCAAATTACGCGCCATGAATGGTAAGTCGAGAGAGAAAGGTGATTTCTGTAGAGCGGATGAGAGAGAGAAAAGGATTGTTGTTCGCAGAAGGAGAGAGAAAAAGACAAAAACGGTAGGTGGGGAAATAATGAACGATACCCCTTATATAGGGGGTCAATCAATGAGCATTAATGATGCCCGTACACCAAAGGTCACCACATTACACGAAGATGTATCGTCAAAAGGCAAAACACCCGCCATTTCGCAGAACGGTTCGTGGGTGTCCGCGGAAGATTGGAAGAGGCAAAATATGCACGAGCATGACATGCACCCGTCGTACGCGCGCAGGGGGCATATGTAGGTGCAGTCAAAATTGTCAACCCTTGACCCAAGAAGACCTTTTAACTCGCTAATTGGTCGAGGACACGTGGCAACAGGGCCCATGCGACAAGGAGACTTTGGTCAAATCTTGACCTAGAAAAGACGGTTGACCACCCAATTACGAAAGCACATGTGTACAAAACTTGGAGAAGTATCCGCGAAAGATGTCTGCAGGGAAGCAGCCTCCGTGGGACAGAATCTTAGCCCACGGAAATCCGCCAAAGCTCGCGGAAGGAAGACGAGGCCCCATTACTGAGGTGACCTGCGCAGTGGAAGACTGTGGATAAAGTTCCGCGAGTTGCTACGATTCCAGAATTATAAGAGAGACTTGGTTAAATAATGTCCGGAGTTCTATTCGAGCCATAAGGCAGGGTTTGGAAGGGCTCCGCGACAAGAGAACGATCGCCGCAGGTTGCGACCTTGCTCCAGCGGGAATGGGGGAGATTATTGTGGCTCGATAGCTTGGGAAGGAGGTTGCGTCGCGGGGATCAAGCTCTCCCACGGGAAGAACCCGCGAGAGACTGCGTTTTTTCCAAGACCCAGAGGTACAAGAAGGACATGTGTCGGGATTTTATATGAACGCCGTCATGGGCCTGACCTAGGCCCAAGTATCCTATAAATACCCTTGACATTCCCCCTGATTTGACAGAGCTGACTTTTTCTAGAGAGAGAAAGTGGTGAGCACTGAATTTGAGGAAGGGGAACATTCTTCCCCAGAGAAAAGTTGATCTCATCCGGTCCATCTAGGGAAAGCCAATTACTGCCCCCCCACGGAAGAAACAAGGGACACGCTGCTTTTGTCTCTTCTGTACCTCTTGCTTCTTCTCTCACCCTACAAGATTGCTCCTTCTTTCTTCCCACTAATCATCAACCAATCGCACCTCTCTGGCTCACACGCAAGCACACCTTCGCAGAACCCCAACCTATAGATAGATTGAAGCATTAATCTTGAGTATAGTTTAGTACCATACCATTCGACAAAACGCAGTATCATTTTTGCACGGTATCATGAGTCAAGATGTCGTCGAATCACATTTGAATGAGGAGAAATGAACAGTCACTAGCCATCGATTGAGTATCTTGTGACAAACCTATAAAATCAACATCCAAACCTATAAAATCAACGGTTCGTACAGAACCTTGATTTGTTGTGCTACATGATCAACTGAGTTATGCAAAAAATATACAGTAACCTGACCATGTTAAAATTTTAACACTACTAATCAGTCCATATTTTCGTTTTCATGGTGCACATGTAATTAAGATTAGACCAACTATAATATATATCCAATTTTTACTAGGAGGGAGGGGGATACCTCAATTTATCTCTGAAGACAAATCTTACCATTCACTGCCAGGAAGAGTATACTTAGTCTCTTATTTTGATCGTTTATGATATCACCTAGTCAAAATTCAAATACCATTACATCACCTTATGAATATTTTCGAATGTCTCTCATTATTTAAAAATAAGCTAGTACATTGACATTAATTTAGCTACCTGCATAAAAATAAAATAACACATACTTGGTGCATCTGATGAAAATCATTTGTATATATCGTCTATGATATATATTTGTAGAATACAAAGATAAATTACCACAGAAAGTATGTATTTCTCGGATGAAAATTTGTCTTTTGTCGGCTCCATCTAATTAAAATTCTGGCTCCACATACCTCTATAACCAAACATCTACTATGACCATCTCATGTCGTTGCCTTTTCTTTTTTTTTTACTAAAGCTCAAATATTTGAATAAAACCTTTTAAAATCCACTCCACTCCCCAACTCAAACCTATAGCCATTGAATTTTACTCAAAATTTTGCTCAGATGAAGGGATACTCAAATTTTTAGTCAAATTTAGTGAGGCTATTTCTTCCTTTCAAATTTACAATCATGCCAAATGAAGCTTTTACTCAAATTTGTCTCTAGATTAATTGGTTTTGTCCATTGAAGTTCTTCATAATTCATATATCAAATTAATGAAACTTCTACTCAAATGTTTAATCAAATTTGAGTAAAAGTATGAGGAAGGGGCTTGAATCCCACGCACGCCACTGAGAAATTACGTAGCCTTAGAGCATCTCCAATACTTCCCCTTTTTTTCCAGCCAGCCCCCAAAATTTTGAGTAAAAACTCTAAAAATTTATCTCTAATGTCATATCCTTTTATCTACCCATTTTGAGTTTTACCCTCTCTTTTTTTACCCAAATGAGAGACCCAAATCCATACCCATTTCTCTAAACACCCCTTTTCATCTTCTTATTCTTTATAAATGTGCCATTTTGACCCATATTTTGGAGGAAAAACATTAAAAAAAAACATGATTTAAGTGAGGAAAGAAAGAGTTTAACATTGAAGAAGAAGTACCAAAATGAAGTTTTTGACCCAAATTTTCACCCAAATATGGGTTAAAAAAGGACAAGGGCTATAGATGCTCTTAGAGCATCCGTAGTGGCAATCAAAAGTACATAATCGAAAGTTGCCGCATCAATTTTTGGTATTTCATTTAAGGGGTTGTTAAGGTTAGCAGTGTAGAGGTCTACAATGGTATAATCAAAATTTGCCACATCACATTTTCAAACTATAAAAATCTACAAATTGTGAACATAGAGAACAATTTTCTTAAAAATAGTTTCCAAACTAATAAAAAAAGTTTATTAGAAATGAGAATTAGTTTTTTGAGAATTTTTTTTAAAAAAATAGTTTTCGAAATGAAATTTTTTTTTAAAATGAAAACAATTTTTGAAAAAGAAAAGGTTTTAAAATGAAAACAATTTTTGAAATTTTTTTTTGTGTAAATAAAGTTTTTTTTTCAAATAAGAGTTCTGGAAAAGACAGTTATTGGAAAAATCAGTTTTTGCAAAACAAAAAAAAAACAGTTTTAATAAAAAAACAGATTTCGCAATAATTTTTTTTGACAAAAACGGTTTTAATAAAAAATAAAAAAATATTTAAAATATTTTTCTTAGAAACATTGTTGAGAGAGAGAGAGAAGATTTTTTTGTAATAATGGGTGTACTTGTTTGAGAAAATATGAGGACCACTAAATTTGGCTATTGGCAAAAAGTTGCAAGTGTTGTTATTCAAAGGCCAAAATTTGATGAGTTGCTAAGAGGTTGCTAAATTTGGTTATTCCAATATGAGTAATTTTTTTTAACAAACATTGCTAATCTTAGCAACCTTTTAGTTTTGATTATTCCACTCTCAGAATCTTAAACGACCCTTGACCTTGAAATCCTTTCTATGGCCCTTTGAGTCCTTCAAAGCAGCCATTCAAGGTATCTTTCTCACTTGAGTTCATTAATTGAGCATAAAATAGTATCAATATTGAATTCAGAGGGCAAGAAGGCAACTGACAAGAGTTGTGTCGCGTAATTTTTTAATTTGTTGCTTGTGGTTGATGTAATCCCAAGTTGATTTTAGAGAATTCTACCTATATCAATCAATCAATACTCTGTACAATTATGCAAAGCTCTCTAATAGCATAAGATTTGTGGTGGGCTGATTTGTTTTTGAGGGGGAGGGGTGTGTGTGCAACTGTGGGAGTCGGCTAAAAGAGTGGGGAAGACCATGACATGCCTAGGAGCAGAGGCGGATCTAATGTAAGCCTAGATGGGTTATGTAACCCAGTTGAAAATAAGGCCCCAAAAGAGGGCCTCCAAGACTAGGCAAGTAATATATATAAAAAATGCTGAAAATTAACAAAGTTGTTCACTTATTCTAGTGGTAGAGAGCTGCGCACATTGATGATTAACATCGGTTCAACTCCTGGTGCTAGCATTTTTGTCTCTTTTTGTGTCAATGGTTAAAAAAACACTTCTTCCCTTGAATTTTGACTGGGTTGGGACTTGAACACATCCCTTAAACTGAATACACTTCTTCCCTTGAATTTTGACTGGGTTGGGACTTGAACACATCCCTTAAACTGAATTTATGTAGCATATATATTGGTACCACAAAGTTATCTACAATATTATCATTAATTACAAAAATCAATTAATATAACTATAACTTTCACGTAAAAATTAAAAAAACACTTATTTTCTTTAATGTATTATGTTTATTTCTATTTGTTACAAGCACAAAATTAACTAACACTAACAAGAAAAATATATGATACACGTGTATACTTATTTTCGAATTGAATTATGAAAATTAACGTGAGTTCATCTACGACTTTCACATGTATAGGACTGGTCGAAAAGGAGAGTGACCCATCTGTAGAAAATTCCTGAATCTGCCACTGCCTAAGAGGGGAAGGTTGGATTTTGTTTTTCCCTAATGGATTTACGGAAAATGAAAATCACATTTTTTACTATTTTTGGTTGTTTTAGTTATGTTTTATGGTTTTTTCTTCCAATAGTCTTTTATCATTGGTCATGATTTCTTTTATCCATATACTTCAACATACATACAATAAATTACTTTAACAACTAGCGTTGTGTCCGGTTCGATTCTCAAGCCAACAAATAAATTTCACCCCAATGTATTTTTGCTGCCCCCCGTGCATTGAACATGACACAACGCTAGTACATACTCTATATAAATGTGGTTTTGCCTTCAAAAGCCTCCAAATCTCCAATTCTAATTATAAGCCCTCAATAATTTATCTATCTATACTACTTCTTTTAAAAGTATGAATATGTTTTATCTTACTTTTTACTTTTCATAAATGCAAGAATTATGTGAATTCCTGTCCTACATCCTACAACCCTTCCCTTGTCTGCCCAGTGCCCCTTGGTAAACGACACAATGTCAAACAAACTTTCGAAACAAAAAAAAGCACTAGGCTTGTTTGCGGTCCACGTTTGGACTGCAGAGGTGTGGTTAGAGTGTTCACAACTGTTGGATGGTAATTTTAACGGTTGAGATTTAAAAAAAACTTTTTCAAAGAAAAGTTTTTTAAAGTTTAGACCGTTGAATGCAAAGATGAACGGTTGTGATTGAACTGCAGGAACTCTCTGCAGGCAACTGCAGAGAATCCGCCTCCTAGAAAAAATTGCTAACGTCACCAAAAAAGTTACGAACCCAGATCCTCTGTCCGACCCATCCACGGCGTCGTTTTGCATTGAAACAGCAACATATGAGACATGCTATTCAATTAGTTCTAGAGCTCTCATAGGGCTTTCATTGAAAGTCTTAGAGCCAAAAATTAATTATGAGTGATAAGTAGGAAATAACCTCCTAAGGTCAGCCCAAGCCAGGAAGCCCAGCACAACACGAAGGGCCATGTAGGGGACCTAAGTGACGCGGAGCTTTGCTTGAAGAGCTGAGCTCAATGATCAGCCCAGGGGCAAAGGTCATCCCAAGGTCAGCCCAAACCAAAGAGCTCACGAGCACAGCCCTAAGGGCTCAAACTAGAGTCCCAAGAACATGGAATCTAGCCTATAAGAGCTAGCCCCTATTAAACCAGTCCAAGGACGGAGGCCAACTCACAAGCACAGCTCATAAGAGAATACCGAGCTCAGCTCACCAGGTGAGCTCGGCAAGTATGACGAACCTACAGCCAGAGACTTATAAAACACTCCACGACAGAAGTTCGTACAGTCTATGAGACTCATAGAACACCCAGGACCTTATCTCGTCCCAAGAGATTAGGCCGCGAGTCTTAGAGGATAATCACAGAGATTCATCTACCATGAGGACTCTTAACCTGATAAGCAGGTGCAAGAGTCCAAAGGTGAAGGGACTCTTCAAACCTGATAAGGGCCAAAGAAGTCTTAGGTAAGGAGGACACTCCATCCTATTTCCGTCATGTGCGGATAAGCCCAAGAGGTCCCAGCACCGTAAGGACTCTTAACCTGATAAGCAGGTGCAAGAGTCCAAAGGTGAATGGACTCCTCAAACCTGATAAGAATCAGGGGAGTCCTAAGGTGAGGAGGACACTCCAAACACCTATCTATATCCGCCACAAGCGGATGAGACTTAAGAGTCCCAATCCTAAGGGATTCCTCCCAAGATGCCTATATAAGGATCACACCTCTATATCACAAAGGTACGCAATTAACACACAATCAATTCTACTATTTAGCTAAGGCAAATCGACTGACTTAGGCATCGGAGGGGCGATGGCGACAGCCACGCCGGTGCCCATAGTTTACCATTTCTATTTCGCAGGTCACAGATTGAGCACACGAGAAGCCGTTTCATCCGCTGAAGAATCAGATGGACGGTTGAGGAACGCCTCCTCTCCTCCGGAGGTGACTCAAAACCGCTTCATCAGCTGGCGCCGTCTGTGGGAAACGATTTGTTTCCCCATAATTTTTCTCCAACCTAGACGGTATCTCAAATTGTAAAGATTCAAAGGACGTTGACAATCACAAAGGAGTCGTGATCTAAACCAACGTCGTGACGAATCAATCAACGAGATAAGATCTTTACATAATTATGCTAATCCTAGTTTCGATCTTTAATATACTGTATCCATGATGGTTTTTGTCAACTATAGCTATGGCCACAATATATTGGCTGCCTCTATGGAGGAGTATTTATTAAAGAAAAGCACTCATACAGCATCTTATGACTATCTCTCATGATTTGGTTGCAAGGACTGACCAATAGAGATCGAGGCTTATAAATTTCGAACGGCAGAGGGGGAATGCAAAACGTCGCAACGGCCGGCACATATAATATCAAAGAAATTGAAGGCAATCCAATTTTGAACCAAGGTTCAATGGCCGACACCCATTTTTATTCAGTTTTACAAACAGATTTAATATGGGATTTTGAAAGGATGACTGCACTCCACCTGTTCAACAAAAAAGAGAGAGAGCCACGGCTCTTGATAATTTTTTCCCTAATAGATCTCCTACGTGAAGTGGCAAGGTTATTGCAGGGATAAATTGAACCCGACCCCTTCCGGACCAAGGTTTCAATGTAAAAATTAATGCCCCAACAGCCAATGCGTAGCGGATCAAAAAAAAAACAGCCAATGCGTACAACATGCGTACAACATCAAAGGAATGAAAGCCAATTATTCATAAGCCACGGCTTAAAGAAGAACGCTGCTACAACATATAAAGAAAATTTATCGGACCTTAGCCAGCGCTGTCATTGGCTATCACCCACCACAGGCTCAAACAGAAACAAATAACGCATCCATTATCCTTGGAAATTCTGGCCCGAGCATTGCTGCTCCCTTATTTATATTGGAGACGGCAAAGGAGACAAATCCAACTATGAGATAAGTGCTCCCATGTTTTATATGTTCAATTTTATCTCTATTAATGTGGCAGTTTGTTTACACCCATTTTTGGCCAAAATTCAGAAAATCAATTTGTTGGTTAGAAGAAGGCCTTGAATGATGGTCTCAGGCCTTGAAAAGCCTCATGATCGGTCATCCACGAAATCAGGCCAATTTGAACGCCATTGTCGAGTTGAGTTTGCAAAGGCCTGGGCCAAATTAATGCCTAAAATTTCGTTATCACAAATTCAGGCCCAGAGCTGTCCAAGGTCTTGAGTCGACCCACTAGGCCTGAGCATTTTTATCCAGGCCTAGCCCAGTTCTTAGAAGCAGCAAGGCCTGCAAGTAGGCCCAAATCAGTTAAAACTTGCTTTATCTCGCCAAGATTGGGCTCATAAGGCTTACAATAGAGGAAAAGGCCTCAAGCTGCTCACAAGCAGCTCAAAGGCCTAGAATGTTACTGCTAAAACAGGTCTGACCAAGCAGCTCACAAGCAGCTCAAGGACCTAGAAGGTTCTCTCTAGCAAGCTGCTTAATGGTGATTGTAAGCAGCTCAAAGGCCTAGAATATTCCTACTAAGACAGGTCTGAGTAAGCTGCTCACAAGCAGCTCAAGGTCTGAACTAGTGGGACCTCCTTCTTTAGCATCAAGCAAGGCCAAGGACAGGTGGCATACATGCATCCCTTGGAGCTGTTGACAGATGACTCACGCAGACCTAAGCAAGCTGCTCACAAGCAGCTCACCCAGGTCTGCTTGGCCTGGTGTTCTCGATTCTTCTTCTAAAAAGGAGTTAAGCCCAGAGAGTTTGGGGGCCCACGAGGGATGCAAGGTCCAATATAATCATGGGAAGGCCTGAACAGGTCTCAATCTTCAGCATTGGTGGGCCCAAGGGATGTCCAAGCAAGCAACAGCTTGCGTGTGGAAGTAGCTCAAGGCCTGGATGAGCTGAGATTCCTTTTGCCCTTTTACAGAGTTTTATGCAAGAGGAAGGGATTTCTCAGGCCTTTGCCATTTTCTTGGAGTAAAAGGCACGTTTTGTTCAGGGACCAGCCCCTCATTGGAGCATTTCGAAGCTGCTCAAACCCAAGCCTCTGCTAGAAGGCCATGTGGCAGACATGCATTGGAGCATGTTGAAGCAGCTCAAGGCCTGTAGCTCCTATAAATCACAGTTCTGAAGGCCTTGCCAAAGGTCCACAGACCAAACAAGCCCAAGGCTTATTCAAATTACATTTCAATTATCATTTCCAGCAAATGTCTTTATCTTGTAGTCCAATCTAGCCCAGCCTAGGTCTTATCTTTCATTTCCTTGTACCAACTTCGTTAAACTGTTAATGAAGTTCTTTTAATTTCATCGCACCTTGTTTTCTTTCCTTTCCATTTTCTACACGATTAGGAAATTCTAAGTCCTTATCCCGACAAGGCAAAACCACGAACCACATACGGCCTCACCCCTTAGGTCGTACGCAATCGCTCTAGAAGAAGTCAGATCTGAGGCATCCAGGCCTTAGCACGAAATTGGACTGCAATCCAGTCCTGGCACGCCCGCACAAGGCCTAGAACTGCACTACTCGCTGTTTCCAGGCCTGTTTTTAATTTGGAAACAAACATTGGCACGCCCGGTGGGACCCTAATCGTTTCAAGGGGTATGATCACGCCGATTCATGTCGATTCAATACGTTGAATTGGATGTTGAGATTCGGCATCTTGAAGAAGAAATTAGTTGGCGATATGACAAGGTCGACGAACTTGAAGATGAAATCAACCGTCTCGACAAAGAGAGGTATCAACTCAATCCTACAGGGGGTTGGTTTCTCGACGCCCAACACTTCTACAACAATGCAATTCAAAGGCTTGAAGATGAAGTTGGCAGACTTGAAGATGAGGAACGCCAATTACGCGATGAGGTAGCCTATCTCCTTAATGCTAAGTCACATGGCTATTCAAGTGTCATGCGTTCAGACCTGCCCGAACAGCCTGAATTCCAAAATGGTGGCTTTGATGATCCTCATACTCAGAACTTTGGGGGCCAAGTTGAAGAAAACATCAACATTCAGGCCTGTACCGTTGCATCCAACGAAGAACTCTCACAGGAGTTTATTGATCCCTTGGATGCATGTTTGCATAGGCTTGAAGAATCTAACAAGGCCATTATCAGCTCTAACCAGGCCATTATCAACTCCACCAAAGCCGTTATCAACTCCACCAAGGCCATTGATAAAGCGATGGCTAAACTGAAAGATAAGTTGTCATCTCCTGCCCCACCACCGGTATCATGGTTTGACACTTTAGGCTCGAATTCAGGCCTGAATGTGTCTAAACAAGCCTCTAACAAGCACACCAGGCCTTCAAGCTTCTCTCAGGCCTTAGCTTCTGAAAGCCCTGCACTCGGGGGGCAAGGAGGCCAAGAAATTACACTCGGGGGGCAAGATTCTCAGTCCAGGCCTTCAAGGATTCCTGAACAGCGACAAGGCCTGGATGATAAACCTCAAAATGAGCATGGCAATGATTTCAGGCCTGAGCGCAACAGCCAACATTCAGGAGTTTTTCAAAAACTTCTAGATGAAAAGCTATTTCCAGGTCTGGAGGAGCAAAATGATAGGCCTGTTTTGGCGCAAGGAGATCGAGATCTCAAACTTGAGATAAGCCAAAACATGGAAGGTCCAATCTTGAGGCAAGATCAACCCATTTTCTCCTCTCAAGAGCTTTCTGAAGTCTCTAAAGGGCTACCACATCCAGATTCAGTCCTTGGCGATGAACAGATCATTGATGTAGGCCAAGAACGATCCAGGCCTACCGTCAACCCTATAGGCAGGTCTGAATTACATGTCGCAACCATTCTAGAACAGGAGGAACGACATGAAGAGGAGGAAAATGACGACACTCCAGAGCTTGATCATGATTCATTTGTGATTGGAGATCCCCTTCCTCCCCCGGTTAATGATGGCCTTTTTGGCATTGTCCGACCTGCCAATAGGCATTGCAAGCATAGGCCAATTATAGGCCTTAAAGCTGTGGAATTGTGCCCACATTGGATTTGTGGGGCACATCAAAAGCGAGTGTTATTCACTTGGCTTACGCAAAAATGTCATGGTTGTAAAAGAGGCTAAATAGAGGAAAGCCCTTCAAAGGCCGAACATGCACTTCTAAAAATGTTCGGCCAAGGCCTACCAGTCATTGAGTAGGCCTTATTTTTAAGTTCTTACCAGGCCTTTTCCGCAGAGGTGGAGGCCTTTTTATTTCATTGAGTAGGCCTTTTTCGCAAAGGTTCAGGCCTGCCAATATATTTTCAGTCCTTGTTAGGCTTTTTCATGGTCTAGGCCTGAACACAGGCCTAATACTGGTATAAACAGGCCTTTTTGCAGGAGATGAGGCCTTTTAAGCTCCTTCTTTATGCTTGAGCCACCTTTTTAGGCCTTTCAACATATTTCCAGGCCTTGTTGTCAAACCTTTCATAGGTTTAGAGCTTCTCTACAACCGGGACTGAAAAGAGGCCTCGTATTGGTGTATGAAGGCCTTTTCCACAGAGATGAAGGCCTTTTGAGCCCTTTGAGTAGGCCTGAATCGTTATTATGAACACTCCAAGTAGTAGTTCAAGCTTGCCAAACATGGTTTTTAGGCCCGAACATAGCCTCTATTGGCGTAAATAGGCCTAATAAGAGGCAATATTCACAGCCTTGAGATTTAGCTTTGATATAGGCATGATCATCATCCAATTGCTCTACGCGGCACTAGAGTATGTAGATTGAGGCCTTGTATCTATGAGAGAGGCCTTTCACAGGCTTGTCTAACAAAAAGATGGTTGGCAGACTCATTCCAAGGTCTGAATTTAGAGAATTTTGTCATAGGCCTGAATGAAGCATGGAAAATGCCTAATGCCTACTAAGTCCATAGGCAAGGCAAACAAAAGAAGACATGCTAAAATAGGAATCGAGGCCTATTTGGATGCCAAAAATGGTTTTACTTTTTATACATGCCTTGATCCTAAACGTAAAGAATCAAGGCATGGGGGGGCAATGTTTACACCCATTTTTGGCCAAAATTCAGAAAATCAATTTGTTGGTTAGAAGAAGGCCTTGAATGATGGTCTCAGGCCTTGAAAAGCCTCATGATCGGTCATCCACGAAATCAGGCCAATTTGAACGCCATTGTCGAGTTGAGTTTGCAAAGGCCTGGGCCAAATTAATGCCTAAAATTTCGTTATCACAAATTCAGGCCCAGAGCTGTCCAAGGTCTTGAGTCGACCCACTAGGCCTGAGCATTTTTATCCAGGCCTAGCCCAGTTCTTGGAAGCAGCAAGGCCTGCAAGTAGGCCCAAATCAGTTAAAACTTGCTTTATCTCGCCAAGATTGGGCTCATAAGGCTTACAATAGAGGAAAAGGCCTCAAGCTGCTCACAAGCAGCTCAAAGGCCTAGAATGTTACTGCTAAAACAGGTCTGACCAAGTAGCTCACAAGCAGCTCAAGGACCTAGAAGGTTCTCTCTAGCAAGCTGCTTAATGGTGATTGTAAGCAGCTCAAAGGCCTAGAATATTCCTACTAAGACAGGTCTGAGTAAGCTGCTCACAAGCAGCTCAAGGTCTGAACTAGTGGGACCTCCTTCTTTAGCATCAAGCAAGGCCAAGGACAGGTGGCATACATGCATCCCTTGGAGCTGTTGACAGATGACTCACACAGACCTAAGCAAGCTGCTCACAAGCAGCTCACCCAGGTCTGCTTGGCCTGGTGTTCTCGATTCTTCTTCTAAAAAGGAGTTAAGCCCAGAGAGTTTGGGGGCCCACGAGGGATGCAAGGTCCAATATAATCATGGGAAGGCCTGAACAGGTCTCAATCTTCAGCATTGGTGGGCCCAAGGGATGTCCAAGCAAGCAACAGCTTGCGTGTGGAAGTAGCTCAAGGCCTGGATGAGCTGAGATTCCTTTTGCCCTTTTACAGAGTTTTATGCAAGAGGAAGGGATTTCTCAGGCCTTTGCCGTTTTCTTGGAGTAAAAGGCACGTTTTGTTCAGGGACCAGCCCCTCATTGGAGCATTTCGAAGCTGCTCAAACCCAAGCCTCTGCTAGAAGGCCATGTGGCAGACATGCATTGGAGCATGTTGAAGCAGCTCAAGGCCTGTAGCTCCTATAAATCACAGTTCTGAAGGCCTTGCCAAAGGTCCACGACCAAACAAGCCCAAGGCTTATTCAAATTACATTTCAATTATCATTTCCAGCAAATGTCTTTATCTTTTAGTCCAATCTAGCCCAGCCTAGGTCTTATCTTTCATTTCCTTGTACCAACTTCGTTAAACTGTTAATGAAGTTCTTTTAATTTCATCGCACCTTGTTTTCTTTCCTTTCCATTTTCTACACGATTAGGAAATTCTAAGTCCTTATCCCGACAAGGCAAAACCACGAACCACATACGGCCTCACCCCTTAGGTCGTACGCAATCGCTCTAGAAGAAGTCAGATCTGAGGCATCCAGGCCTTAGCACGAAATTGGACTTCAATCCAGTCCTGGCACGCCCGCACAAGGCCTAGAACTGCACTACTCGCTGTTTCCACGCCTGTTTTTAATTTGGAAACAAACACAGTTCCAATTTTGCCATGAGAGTTTATGCAAGTTCTTTACGTTGCATCTATGTACACAGTGCATATTTATTCTCCCAACTACCAGACATTTCATCCTTTGCGAAGGCACAAAATGATATTTTGACCACTCATGGTTATGGCTTATTATCCGCCAATAATTAATCACCCCACAAAAACGGGCAGACTCGAATATCATGCATATTTCGATCATATTTAAGCATCCTATTGAATGTTCGGATTACGGATCCAACTTCAAATTAATACAACTTGGGTTCTATTCCTAATGATTTTTTATGTAGTTCAAAGACCATTGTAGGAATGCCAAGGTGTTTTTGTAGATGGTCTTGACAGAGATCTCACGCCGATCAATGTGCATACGAACAAAAAATCGAAGCCCATCGGTCCTGAATGGTGAACCGATCAAGTGAGGCATCGACAGCCTTAACATGGAGATATTTTAAGAGATAAGTCCACCCATACTTATCTATTTATTTATCCTTCAATTGCGGTTTGCGATTTCTTCTACATACTAGCAAATCTGTCTAATGAGTAAAAACTCTACGAAAGGGTGCCTAAATTTTTCCACGAACATCTTAATGGTGGAAAGGACCACGGCCGAATTGCATATGCCAATATCCTAGGCCTTACAAATCTCTGAAGCAGCCCTAATGCTTTACAATATGTTGCAATTATGATATATATAGTTATGTTAATTGCCATGATTTTATATGGGCCAATTATAATTTTCTCTCCCAAATTGATGGAGATGCTTGCCCGACCCAAGGTGATTCATCATATGGTCATACTTGTATGTCGTGGCTCACAGATTGCCACGACAATTCTGAGTCCAAGCATTTGCGTTTCTCAAAAATGATGGCCAAGTTGATAATAATAATTATCCAACTACAAGATAAGTCTTGTTCCTCTTTTATCTCTATATTTTAATAGCATGTCCCCACGTGGGAATCGCTCATAAAATCTTGTGGATTATTGTTAAGAATTCACATTCAAATAAATCCGTTTAGCAAGAGAACTCTAAAGATTTACAACTCTAGATTAAATTTCTGCCCTACACTTCCTAGAAGTCAGGTCAAATCCGAGTTACACGCATTCAATGATCTTTTCCATTCATAATTGCAATTGGACTTGTATATATGATTGTACCCTACATGGGCCACGGCCAACCGACCTTACTTTTATGAAAAGCTTGCAGCAACGAAGAAGGTTGGTTGCAAAGCCAATTGTGTTCGGCAATTCCTAGTGAGATCATGGTCAGCGTGTTTGGATCCAAAAAAAGAAAAGAAAAGAGCCACGGCTCACAACAATTTTATTCCATCGCCACGGCCCTTGGATACAGATTCGAAAGAGCTAAAATATAAAGTTGCAGTGATTTTTCAATTCAAGAAAAAGCAACGACAAAGCATGGGCTTGTCGCCCTCGGCTAATGAAAGTCGTGCAGCCTAAGAGCCATGGAATCCCAAAGGGGCGCAAGACGAGTTGGCCGGCTACGGTCAGATTAAATTTTAGGTACACGTATTACCATCGCTCTGCAAGCACACTTGCTCCGCAATACTCCAACTATGAGTTTTTCTAGGCTTATGAATTATATATTGCTATTTCCTTGTTACATATTGATGCTACACTACTTGAGTTTATGCTAACGGCTAGACTATAGGTTGCAGCAAATTTTCAAAAATTTATCTCTTTGGATGAATAAATTTATTCTTGTGGTATAATGTTTCACGTTATTATCACGGTTATCTTTTCCTAAGGGAAACAGATTGCAGGATTCTCAATGCAAAAGTGCACTTCGCGTGCTCGACAAAACAAAAACGAGCCATGGCTCTTGACAATTTTGCTCCATCAACATGAATTCAGACATGAACTAGGAGTAGATTAAAAGGCTCACAGATTGTCACGACAATTCCGAGCCCGAGCATAACTTTACAAGCAAAGGCGCACAAAGTGGAGCCTTGAAGCAACTATTAATTGCAATTTGAGTCCCACGGGATCTGCATCAATCCGAACAACTCTCGGAATTTGACCGAATGCAGCAATCGATTTTTCTTCGGCAACAAATTTATCTCCCGTGGATAAAATAAATTTATTCATGAGTTTCACTTGGCTGTTATAGGCTATCTTTTTCCAAGGAAAATAGATTGGCTGGCTCTAAAAGAATGATCGCACTCTGTGCGTACGACAACCAAAAAAAAAAAAAAAAAAGAGAAAAGAAAAAGGGAGAGCCACGGCTCTTGGCAATTCTGCTCCATCACCATGACTCCCGAATACGAATCCGGGGTACATTAAATTTCAAGCGCACATATCGCCACGGCGTTCTCAAGCCCAAGCATCAGCTTTCCGTCGCGGATAACGGTGGAGTTGACCAAGGAAATTATCCGACTACAAGATAAGTCTTGTTCCTCCTTTATTTTGATTAATTACTGCTTATCACAAGCATATCCCCACATTGGGATCACTCGCATAATTTTTTGGATTACTATAAAGAATTCAAATTCAAATCTACTAAAGAAGAGAACTCTAGAGATCCAGGTCTCTACATTTAATTTTGGCCCCACTTTTCTTGGGTTGGCTCACGTCCAAACTACATATGTCGATATGGCCTAATGAAACTTCTATGTCCAAGGGGACTTGAGGAGCTAAATTCATTTATTTTTTGCATTTGCAACTGTAAATGTACTGGTACTTATCCAAATTTATTGTGCCCTACGGGCCACAGCTAATGGCCCTCAATCTCATCCATAATATTCTAAGCTTGCAGCAACTCTAAGATTGATGAAACACTACTTGAGTTTTACGCTAACAAAGCTAGCCTGAAAGCTATAAGCTTAAAAGGATTGCAACAAAAACCTCAACTGCTTAAAGTAATGGGAAGTTACAATGCCGATGACCTCGGGCAGTTGAAACGACTGCTTTCACTTAATGCATATGGTTGGACCCTCAAGGCCAACCTCGCATGTCTAAATGACTGCAATATTCTACGGAATTATAATTATACCTAAGGGATATCCTAGGGGACATTGAAATAAGTGTCTTAATTATTTGGACGCAAATAATTTACAAACTTGGGGGAGTAGGACTACTACAACCATAATAAAAGAAAGCTTAGGAAAATTTCCGAGCTCATAGACGTAGCTAAGGCTATGCAATAAAATAAGCTTAGGAAAATTTTCGAGCTCATAAACGTAGCTAAGGCTATGCAATAAAAGAAGCTCCGGAAAAATTTCCAAGCTCAAACGACGTAGCTAAGGCTATGCAATAAAATAAGCTTAGGAAAATTTTCGAGCTCATAGACGTAGCTAAGACTATGCAATGAAGAAAGCTTAGGAAAATTTCCGAGCTCATAGACGTAGCTAAGACTATGCAATAAAGAAAGCTTAGGAAAATTTCCGAGCTCATAAACGTAGCTAAGGCTATGCAATAAAATAAGCTTAGGAAAATTTCCGAGCTCATAGACGTAGCTAAGGCTATGCAATAAAAGAAGCTCTGGAAAAAATTTCCAAGCTCAAACGATGTAGCTAAGGCTATGCAATAAAAGAAGCTCCGGAAAAATTTCCGAGCTCAAACAACGTAGCTAAGTCTATGCAATTAAAGAAGCTTAGAAAAATTTTCAAAGCTCACAGACGTAGCACAGCTATGCAATAAAGAAGATTAGAAAAAATTTCAAAGCTCACAGACGTAGCACGGCTATGCAATAAAAGAAGCTTAGAAAAATCTTCAAAGCTCACAGACGTAGCACGGCTATACAACGGAAGA
Source organism: Rhododendron henanense subsp. lingbaoense (assembly GCA_020567845.1). NCBI lineage: Eukaryota > Viridiplantae > Streptophyta > Magnoliopsida > Ericales > Ericaceae > Rhododendron > Rhododendron henanense. Next base: position 28,139,606 of record CM036313.1, read on the forward strand.
AGCTTAGAAAAATTTCGAAGCTCACACACGTAGCACAGCTATGAGATGCATATAACCAATGCAAAAAGACCGAGCTCAAGTGCTTGGCACAGCTATGACAAGGGCAAGAATTGGCAAAATTTGCAAAAGTCAGTATGCATAACACAACTATAACATGCACAAAGACTGTCGAATCTGCCATAACTTGGTGCAAAGTGAGAGTACGCTTTCATTGAACCTGTACCTGTCATGATCATATTTTCAAAAACAAACAGCCTCTAAAAGACCACTAAAAGCGATCTCATCGAGGTCATTCCTACCAGTCATTAGGAAAAACAGAGTTCAAAAGTCAGCCAGCCATCCATCTCCTTACCATAAAGCAGGACAAGTGGAAATCGTTACATGACTACACCACTAGATGGATAACATGGACGACAATGTCTCCATAGTAGCCTACATTACTAGGCTGAGCTTGGGTCAATTCCTTATTCAGGAACCCCCCCCCCCCCCCCCCCCCCCCCCCCCCCCAAACCATGGCTGAGCTCACGTTCAGAGCTCAGAAAATATTGAGAACGCCCTGAACGCCTACCGTTCAAAGATCGATTACTCAAATAAAACATCAATCTCAAAGGGAACGAGAGAAGAGATCCACCACACCAAGGCACCGAGGATCAAATGCGACGCCCAGGCTCATGCACACTCAGCATTAACAAACAAAAGTGCTCCATCAACATTAATCCGATTACGGATCAATTTGCACTTTGCAAAACTCAAGTGTCCAACGGACATCTTTTTGGAAGAGCAAAACTTGCCACCTACATTGCCTCCGCGGTTCAAAGAGTCTACCCATGCCAACAAGATTGGCTAACTCCTATAGAAATAATAGGATCCAACTAGCAAGACTGCTTGGGCTATTGACTCTGCTCCTCCAACATTGACAAGGCTGATCAGATTGTCAATCCATCATGTCCCAAGGGGCAACCAGTCATAGGGCCAACGGTCCACATGAAATAATTACACAATCTACAAGTGCCAAGCTATTTTCCCAACACCTTAACACTTGGGGGAGTAGGGAAGTATGGCTAAAGCTCAAAGAAGCTTTGGAAGCAAGCCTGAGCTCGACCAACAAAGCTGACCCAGCCATAAAAAGCTTACGGAGCTTGGAGAACCAATGGGTAAAGCCCAGTCCCAAGGGAATTAAAAATCCTAAAAAAATTGGGCACGGCCCTAAGCAAAAAGTCAGATTGAGCAACCAAGGTTTACTCAGAAGAATATTGTTGATAAAGCATGTTCTCCATAAAGTAAGTGCAAGTGGAAAATTGTCACGACAATAGCTGTCAATGAGTAGCTCACCTATACGGAAATGTGAAAATTTCCAAGGAAATACCAGATAAGAGCTCAGGCTCGTCCAGAGAGCTGAGCATGAAAGGCAACATCGTCTGATCATCTTCAAGGATTGACATGGCGCCATCATCAGCTCGGCTATGTGGACCACCAAGTTACTCCAACAAAGGATCTTGATTGTCTAAAGTGGCTGAAACACCTCCTACGGGAGATGACAAACATAAAATATCCTAAGGGATAACCCAGGAGAGTACGTCAAGACGAGTACCCCAATTGGACAACAAAACCTAGCCCGTCAACAATCCCAAGGGATAAAGATATAAGGCTAGCTAATCTTAAGAGATAAGCTCAGCCAACACAATAACACATGACAGAGGAGCTCAACTAAAAATCCTAAAGGACATAACCACCCTCTCAAGTGTTTCCCTTTTCCTGACCTGACAAGGTCTAAAGAAACAGGGGAATAGCTGAAGTTGAGTATGAACTGGACCAGCTCATCCCAAGGGACAAGCAAAGCGAGCACCACGGTGCAGCTCAACACATTAAACTAGCTCGATCACAAGAGAGCCAGCTCGGCATACATGTTCAAGAAGACTTAGCAAGTCACCCCCAAGAGACATCCTATGGACATGCTTACAAGATTCTACGGGATCAACACGATAACCCAGATGCTAATCATGGACATTATCCTAAAAGGACCAAGAGTCCTAAAGCAAGGGGAAAGATAATGGCCAAGTATTACAATACCTTGGTCAAGTTGAGAAACCTCTGACCAGAGGATCTCCTTCCCAAAAAAGTTGACCCTACGAGGGGACAGATAGGAACCAACTTCGAAAACCTCACAGCTCTGGTAAGAGCTAAGTTCAACCCAAGGGTTGAAATCTATCAAATCCAACCTACCAGGTAGGATACCCAGCTTGGCCTAGCATAAAAGCAATGCCTAACCTAATGGAATTCCCATGGAAAAACATGAAGGGCCCAATAATGCTGAGCTTAGCTCAAAGAGCTAAACTCAGTAGACCAGCCCAGGGGCAGAGGTCAACCAATGAGCACAACTCATGTCGAGCTTAGCTAAAGAGCTAAGCTCAGGAAATGTTACATCCAGCTCGGTCTTAGAGCTGGGGGAGTAAGAGAAGTGGTCAATCAACCACCTGAAACCAATCATGATAAAGTACTCTACGGAGGGAAATTCACACAGTCCAAAGGACTCCTGAAACAACCAAGATCTTATCCACCAGTAAAGGATAAGGACCAGAAATCCCAAGGGATAAACCTCTTTATGTCACAAGGACTCTTGATCTAGATAAGAATCAAGGAGTCCTGAGCTAGGGAGGACACTCCAAAGCTCATCAATCCTGTCATGTACGGATAAGCCCGAAAAACCGCTTGCTATTCTAACATGCTAAGGCATGAGCAAGTCTCATGCTAAGGCATGTGCAAACCTCATGCTAAAGGCATGAGGTGCTATAGCAAGTCTCATGCTAAGGCATGTGCAAACCTCATGCTAAAGGCATGAGGTGCTATTCTAAGTCTCATGTTAAGGCATGAGCAAGTCTCATGCTAAGGCATGAGCAACTCTCATGCTAAGGCATAAGTAAACCTCATGCTAAAGGCATGAGCAAACCTCGTGCTAAGGCATGAGATGTTATTCTAAGTCTCATGCTAAGGCATGAGCGAACTTTGTGCAAAGGCATGAGATGTTATTTCAAGTCTCATGTTAAGGCATGAGCAAACCTCATGCTAAAAGCATGAAGTGCTATTTTAAGTCTCATGCTAAGGCGTGAGCAAACCTCATGCTAAAGGCATGAGGTGCTATTTAAAGTCTCATGCTAAGGCGTGAGCAAATCTCATGTTAAAGGCATGAGCAAACCTTATGCTAAGGCATGAGATGTTATTCTAAGTCTCATGCTAAGGCATGAGCGAACTTTGTGCTAAGGCATGAGATGTTATTCCAAGTCTCATGTTAAGGCATGAGCAAACCTCATGCTAAAAGCATGAAGTGCTATTTTAAGTCTCATGCTAAGGCGTGAGCAAACCTCATGCTAAAGGCATGAGGTGCTATTTAAAGTCTCATGCTAAGGCGTGAGCAAATCTCATGTTAAAGGCATGAGCAAACCTCATGCTAAGGCATGAGATGTTATTCTAAGTCTCATGCTAAGGCATGAGCGAACTTTGTGCTAAGGCATGAGATGTTATTCCAAGTCTCATGTTAAGGCCTGAGCAAACCTCATGCTAAGGAATGAGGTGCTATTCCAAGCTTCATGCTAAGGCATGAGCAAACCTTATGCTAAGGCATAGAATAACCATGCTAAGACAAGCATTGACGCTCAGCAATCCATGAGCCGCTTGCCCCAGGGTTTATCAAATAAGCCTTGAAGAGTCAGAGCTCAAAAAGCTCCAAACTATAATATTCAAATAGTGGCCCATGAGCCGCTCGCACCATTGCTTATTAAATAAGCATTAAAGAGTCCCAAGGGGCTAAAAGTCCGAAAGACGTGGCATATAAGCCCACTCGGCCAAAGCTTGATAAGCTCTGAAATGCAAGTCCGAGAGAAGTGGCCTACAATCCCACTCAGCCAAAAAGCTATCGATGTGCCAAACTCTAAGGCAAAATATCAACACAAGATCAGTCCTAAAAGGACAAAAAACTCACAAGTACTAGGTTGTTTTTCAACAACCCCACGCTCAAAGGATTGGGGAGTACCTGAATATATTAGTACCCTCACATCTACGCTATTCCAAGGTATTCCTAAGGGAACTAACATAGGACTAAGGGTCCACAAAATTCCCCTGAACCAAGCAAAATGGCTATGTACACCGCAACCTGATGAACATCACAGATGATACACAAGACAGGCAGGCATAGTCGTCAATTCCAAAGCAAATAGTGTTTCCTAATCTTCACTTATGTTCTTACTCGGAAACAGGGGAGTACCTGATAAGTAGGAAATAACCTCCTAAGGTCAGCCCAAGCCAGGAAGCCCAGCACAACACGAAGGGCCATGTAGGGGACCTAAGTGACGCGGAGCTTTGCTTGAAGAGCTGAGCTCAATGATCAGCCCAGGGGCAAAGGTCATCCCAAGGTCAGCCCAAACCAAAGAGCTCACGAGCACAGCCCTAAGGGCTCAAACTAGAGTCCCAAGAACATGGAATCTAGCCTATAAGAGCTAGCCCCTATTAAACCAGTCCAAGGACGGAGGCCAACTCACAAGCACAGCTCATAAGAGAATACCGAGCTCAGCTCACCAGGTGAGCTCGGCAAGTATGACGAACCTACAGCCAGAGACTTATAAAACACTCCACGACAGAAGTTCGTACAGTCTATGAGACTCATAGAACACCTAGGACCTTATCTCGTCCCAAGAGATTAGGCCGCGAGTCTTAGAGGATAATCATAGAGATTCATCTACCATGAGGACTCTTAACCTGATAAGCAGGTGCAAGAGTCCAAAGGTGAAGGGACTCTTCAAACCTGATAAGGGCCAAAGAAGTCTTAGGTAAGGAGGACACTCCATCCTATTTCCGTCATGTGCGGATAAGCCCAAGAGGTCCCAGCACCGTAAGGACTCTTAACCTGATAAGCAGGTGCAAGAGTCCAAAGGTGAATGGACTCCTCAAACCTGATAAGAATCAGGGGAGTCCTAAGGTGAGGAGGACACTCCAAACACCTATCTATATCCGCCACAAGCGGATGAGACTTAAGAGTCCCAATCCTAAGGGATTCCTCCCAAGATGCCTATATAAGGATCACACCTCCATATCACAAAGGTACGCAATTAACACACAATCAATTCTACTATTTAGCTAAGGCAAATCGACTGACTTAGGCATCGGAGGGGCGATGGCGACAGCCACGCCGGTGCCCATAGTTTACCATTTCTATTTCGCAGGTCACAGATTGAGCACACGAGAAGCCGTTTCATCCGCTGAAGAATCAGATGGACGGTTGAGGAACGCCTCCTCCAGAGGTGACTCAAAACCACTTCATCAATGAGCCTTTAGACTAAAATGATTTTAAAAAAAGATCTTCGCACCGGTTCAAACGGATTGAAAATTGGAACGCTTAATTTTTTAATCATATTCTTTAACATATAAACATTCTTAAAAAATTAAGTGCTCTAATTTTTAGTCAATTACAACTGGTGCAAAGATCTTATTTTCCTAATCATTTTATCCTAAATAACCATAATTAATTTTGGTTCTAGGTCTTTCATTAAAATCCCTAAGAGAGCCCTAGAACTAATTAAAGAGCATATACTTAATTATGATAGCCGTAAAAATAAATATTAATAATGACCTTTACAATAAAATGATTAGAAAAATAAATTTTTTGCATCGGTTCAAATGGATTGAAAATTGAAACACTTAATTTTTTAAGAATGTTTATATGTTAAACAATATGATTAAAAAATTAAGTGCTCCAATTTTTAATCTGTTTAAACCGGTACGAAGATCTTATTGTTTTAATTATTTTATTTTAAAGGGTCATAATTAATTTTTGCCTCTTAGACTTTCATTGAAAGCCTAAGAGAGCTCTAGAATTAATTGGATAGCATGTCTCATATGTTGCTGTTTCAATGCAAAATGACGCCATGGAAGGGACGGATAGCGGCAGTCGGACAGAGGATCTGGGCTTAGAAGTTACACCACTTGGTAAATTACACCCCTTGACGACCGAGGACACTTGCCGCCGAACCGCCGAAGATTTCCTTACTTCTGGAATTGCTTCACCATCGTCCATTCCATTCACCTCCTCCGTGGAACAACAGTTGCCAACGAGAAAGTTCCAAAGCACAAGCCCATCCACCTACTCCGCTTGCCGACGAAGTACTGACTCTTACTGCCATCAATTGTCGAATGTTCAATCTGCGGTGGCAGGCTTTCTCCGATCGGACTTTGTGGTTGGGATTGTTGGGGTTTGCACGAAGGTGGGTTAGCCCTGCACATAGAACAACCGCGTTAGTGCCCACGCCCGGAGCGTGGTGGTCCGGGGTAGGCACTCCGACGCTCTAGTCAGTCAAAGGGGAAGAGATATCGAAGAATAGTTTAGGGTTTTGAATCAGTTACCTCCTTCCTGAGGGGGATCCCTCCTTTTATAGCCAAAGGGAGCGCAAAGTTCGGCCCACGCAAACCCATCACGCGCTCTATGATGAATCCGCCAATCTCGGTCCCAGATAGACTTTCCAATCTTGGATCTATCTGCTCTCCCACATTCCGCTCCTACAATAAGGGATGGGATAAGACACGAGGTTGTCCACTCCTGCCCATCTCTTCCTAACTTTCTCTTCAAGTTAGGGGGCAGGAGGCTCGGTGAGTGTAGGTTCCGCCGGACAGACGACACGGCTTTAACTAAGCTCCTACAGGAGCAATCCCCTACACGTTCGGCAGGAAATCGCCGAGCCAAGGTTTATTCTCCCTCGGATCAACACCACGGTTAATTCAACCAGGTTCGGCTAGATCAGGATTGGCTACATTCCACCGAGTCTACCCGCCGACTCATGGGTGGTAAGTTCATTGGTTCGGCCCATAGGTGTGACGTGGCCTCCGCCTTAGTCCCTCTACCGGACCGCGCCCGCCACAATAGCCCCTCAACCTCTTCCTCCCTTGTAAAAGGTGGGAGGGGTTGACCATCTTAGCAAAAATTCCTACGGGGGCGTTCTGAAGCAAATACGCCGAGCATCTTCCGCCGGGCCATTGAGGGTAGATGAAGAGCCTTCTCGAACCCGGGATAATGATGTATCTGCTGCAATAGGGGGCTGATGGGATTGATGGGGGTCAGACATCGAACGGCTGGGATCGACCCTAGGATGCTATAGGGGTACACGTGGCGCAAAGGGGAACCCCTGGAGTACGGAACGACGCAGGCTTTCCACGTGGCACAGCAAGAGTGGGCGGCATGGCGCCGCTTCGGTTCCAGTGCGAGACCCTTAGGGTTCTCCCCCCCTCCCACTTCATCCATTATATAAGAGGAGTAGGGTCGAGACAGAATCACTTTCTGTTCTCGCTCTCACTCTCGCTCTCGTTTTGCAGCCGCTTGAGCCACCAACATCCATCGTCGCTCCGCCACACACCGTCGACTGCTTCCAAGATTTTCAAGTAACTCCAATGCTCTTTCCAACTCTTTCATTTCTTTCGAAGTTCTCCACGCCCATTTTCCCTTCTTTTGCACCACAAGTTCTCAACCGGAATAGTAATAAGGCACCACAGTCACTTTCTGTGCGTGGCCCTCCGCCAAGACCCCCTGCAATGGCGGTCTTCTGGTACGGCCCGGCGGTGACCCAAAGCTAGGAAACCCTTTCCAATGAGGCCCCTCGCCTTACGCCGAGAAAAACCACGCTAGTTCACCCCCGGTTGGAGTATGATTCAAAAAGAACAGCCGTGCTGAAGTAGGGATTCTCATTCATTTTTTTTTATTCTGTCTAGGTCTTCAGCATGGTGGAATCGAGCATCTACTCTCTGAACGTAGAACCTGAGGCTTACCCATCCTTATTGGAGATGATTCAGAGCCTCGGCAGAGGATATCGGAGCTTCGACGAACGCTCCAGCAACCTCCTCCGACCAACCGAACCTCCCATCATTCCCAGCATCCACGTTCCCCTCCAAGTGGATGACAGTGATTACAGGGATGTCAACCTCGGCCAGGGGGATTCCTCCAACGTGACTGCCGACCTAGACTCCGAACAAGAGGGTCATGCCGAAAGGGCGGCGGCCGGAGCTCAAACGAGCACCTCAACATCCGGTGATCCGCCGAGCACATCCGGTTCGGGAGGGGTAGCCAACCCACCGAGGCCACCGAGAGAAATTGACCTCATCCCCCCGCTACCGACAGGTCTCGGACCCATGCCGTACAACAACTTCTACGGCGACGGTCCAGGGGGTTTCACGAAGGAATTTCGGATGAAATATTCGATCCCAGATGACGTCCTGGTTGAAAGAGTAACCACCGATAGGATCCCCTTCGGCGAAAACTTCATCGTCCTTCCGCTCTTCGCCATCATCGAGGGAGGGGTAAGGTTCCCGATGAGCCCCTTCCTCCGTTACTTCCTGTCGGACTACAACCTTGCGCCAATCCAGGTTGCGATCAACACCTGGCGTATTCTTTGCTCGGCGATAAGATTGGCCGAGCTAAACCATCTGCCGTTCACCCTAGGGGACTTGGTGCTAATGTACATGGTATCAAGGAACCCCAAGTACGATAAGTACTACCTCACCACTCGCCAACACTTTGATCATCTTGTGGACCGCCTCTACGACACCGAAAAGTGGGGGAACGTTCTGGTCAAAGTGTCCGGCAACTTCGAGTGGAGTCCTATTAACCCCCAACTTGACGATCCCTTTCCAACCAGGACGGGTTCGGCAGTTGAGAGGCCTTATAAAATCCCTCGAGTGCGAGGGTTCCCCGGTACTCATCTCCTTGTCTTTCATTCTTAATTGATTTCGTATTTTCTTGTGCATCATACTGACCCTTCTACTTGTAGATTGCTCCGCACCGAACAAGGGACTCCTCATTACAGGCAGGTGGCCTAATCTGATTGCTCTGCTTCGGTGTCCAAACTGAGACGCACCGACCTTCCTCGGCTACGTACCAACATACGCTGGGTTCGCTCACCGAAAAGGTAAAGAAAAGATGGTGAGGAAGACAGTTGACTTGGCCTCCGTCGCCGGGCAGGCGCTGCAGATGTAGTATCTGGCCCAGGATCTTTCCTCTTCTGGACTGCCGGAGTGAAAGGAGAAACTGGAGCAAGTTCCCACCGACAAGCCGGAATCCCAGGATAAGCCCACCTCCGCTGCTGCTGAGAAACCCCGCCCCAGTCGCCGAAGAGAGAAACACACGACCGCCGAGGGGGAGGACCAACCTGCTGCGAAAAAGACCAAATTTGCCGAAGAGAGTGTGGAGATCCTCAACACCGGTCATCCCGAAGGTGGATCCTTGGAGCCCTTCACTCCAAGTCTAGTGTGCCCTGATGGGCACGTGATCTTCATCGGCGACAGCCTGGAGGACAACCCCCTTCTGGCCATTCCCTTTCTGAAGGGCTTGGCCCTCCCCAAGGACATGGAGAACCTGCAGACGGCAAAGGCTAAGAACATGGCCGAACTGTGCCTCTTCCTTGCCAAGGTATGGATTTCCACTCTTACGTGTAAAGTTCACTTTCCTTGCCAGGCACTTTAACTCTCTCTTGTTGCAGGCCGGACAGTGTACCAGCAAGGCTTTCAGGCGACATGGGTGTCCTCCTCGAGACCAAGAGGTCCCTCAGGGCAGATCTACAGGCAATGAGAAAGGAGGCAAACGAGGCCACCGACAAGATTGAGGAGCTAGAGGCAAAAGTTGCTGAAGCCTCGGCTGGGTTGGAAGAGAGGGATCGCTTGTTGCTGCAACTCAAAAAAGTTGAGGCCGAGCGGGACCGGTTAAAAGAGGAGAAGTAACGGATGGAGGATGAGCTGCCGAATAAGCTTGAAGAGGCCGGCGATGCTGGTTATAATGAGGCCGGCGATTACTATCAGCAGCAAGTGGAAGGCCTCGTTAGAAAGGCCTTCAAAGACGGAGAGCTGAAAGGAATCAACGACACTCACGCCTCCTCTTTCCTCCGAGGATACCAGGTCGGTCTTGATTACGCCGAGATTCCCGAGGCCGATCACCGAAGGGAACCTCCAGTGGTGCCGCCTGTGGATCTGCCGGGGCATCTGCTTCCATCCGAGTAGCCCAATCCAACCACCGACATGCCGCCGAATCCCACCGAGCAACCCAATCCTACAGCTGTCCAGCCGCCGAATCCCACCGAGCAACCCAATCCTACCACTGCCCAGCCGCCGAATCCCACCGACGGCTCCATCGGAGCATAGGATTGCTTTTGCACGTTTCTTAGGATTTGGGGCCGGCAAAGAATAGCTTGTTAGAGCCGAGCCCTTGTTTTGTAATGGACTAGTATTTATAATGAAAGTTTCAGTATTGTCTGTTATCTGTCATGTTGTTCCATGCTTATCGCACTTCATGCATGTTAAGACCACGTATTGCACTTCATGCACACGGTTTAACAATTCTCAGCCCCAACTTGCCGTACCCTGCCCCTGATCCGGGAGAAACACACCACCGAGGTTGGTTCTGCCATATCAAAAGGATCGGTAGAAGCTGGGCATGCTCCCTTCAGGATATGGCATGCAACATCTTGCCGAAAAGAACCTGAGAAAGCGTACCTCGGTGCTCTCAGGTCTCAACGAGCATAATAGTCCCTCCGAGGGTAATAGGTCAAGCATTAAATGAATCAAAACATGTTTTATTGAAACAAACAAGAAATTTACTGAAGGCTTAACATAAATAGCCGAGGCATAAAGCCGAAAGACATTAAGCATAAAATTTCCGAAGCAGCTGGGCATTCCAATGGTTCGGAATCGCCGTGCCATCCATCTCAGCGACCTCATAAGAGCCGTAGCCCACTTTCTTAACAACCCAGAATGGACCCTCCCACTTCGGCATGAACTTCTTCAGTTCCTTCTTCTGGACAACCTGCCGAAGAACTAGATCATCCACGTTGAACGGCCTTGTCCGTACATTCTTGTTATAACTCTGGGCTAACTTCTGTTGATACACCGCATACTTGACATGGGCGTTATCCCTGAGTTCATCAGCATGATCCGCTTCGGCAGCCAACATAGCATCATTTGCCGGGACATCAAAAGTAGCGGTTCGGGCCGTCGGGCGGGTAACCGCCACCGGAAGCACGGCCTCTATGCCGAAAGCCATGGAGTATGGGGTTCGGCCAGTGCCACGCCGTGGAGTGGTTCGATAGCCCCACAATACATCAGGAAGCTCGGCTGCCCACCTGCCGCGTTTATTAGTGAGTCGGCGCTTTAACCCGGCAGAGATGGCTTTGTTGGCTGCTTCGGCTTTTCCGTTCCCCTGAGGGTAGGAGACAGACGCCGTCCTCATCTGAATACCGCGTTTCTGATACAGGGCCTTGACGGCGTCGGCGACAAACTGGGTACCATTATCAGACACAATGGCATATGGCACGCCGAACCTGGTGAAGATCTGCTTCCAAAGGAAAGCTTCCACATCGGCAGCCGTAATCGTGATGAGTGCTTTGGCCTCCACCCACTTGGTGTAGTAGTCCATGGCCGTGATAATATGCGTGAAACCACCTGGGGCCTTTGGCAACTTGCCAATGATGTCGACCCCCCACTGGGCGAAGGGCCAAGGACTGGAGACTGGTTGTAAAGGGAGGGTGGGCTGATGAATCAACGGAGAGTGCTTTTGGCACGCTGTGCATTTTTTTACGAATTCTGATGCCGTATGTACCATTCTTTTCCACCAGTATCCTTGAGAAAGGGCACGATCGACTAAGGATCGGCCACTGGAGTGGCACCCAGCACTCCAAACGTGCAACTCCTTGAGAATTCCTGGTACCTCCTGTTCATGGACCACACGAAGATCGGGTCCAGTGTAAGATCGGCGGTAAAGCACTCCAGAAGGATCAAGGAAGTAAGAGGCGGACTGGCAACGAATTTTGTGAGCCTCCTTACAATCCGTTGGAAGTACGGCGTGCTGCAAATAGGAAATAAGGGGATCCATCCAGCTTGGAGCTAGATGTATATCCATAACTTCCAGAAGCACAGGCTCGAAGCTCGGCATCGGTATCTCGCCGAGGACTATTGTTCGGTTGCCGTCGCTCTTGGCGCAGATGGCTCCGAGACCAGCCAGAGCGTCGGCGTGAGAGTTGAGATCGCGCCCAACATGATCAAACAACACATTCTTGAACGAACCAGTCAAAGCAATGACCTGGCTCATATACATGTTCATGCGGGTATCCTTGGCTTCGTAATCATCGTTGAGCTGGCTCACGACGAGCTGAGAGTCGCTGTAAACCTGAACCTCCTCGGCCCCCATATGCCGAGCCAGACGTAACCCGGCGATAACGACCTCGTACTCGGCCTCATTATTAGTTGCTGGGAAGCCAATGCTGAGGGCATGTTCATGCATAGTTCCACTTGGTGAAACCAAAACAAGCCCCCCGCGCCCCGCCCCGCGGTTGTTGGACGCTCCATCGACGTGAAGTTGCCAAGCATGGCCAGTTAAAATATTTGCTTGGTGAGGAGGGATGGGACGTTTGGTAATGTATTCGTCATGCGTTGGAAGACTTAACCGAGGTTCAGAGGCAGGCACGGCTGTTTCGCCGACCGGAACCGGATCATCGCCTTCTCGCAGGGTCACCCCAGGGGAGAATTCGGCGACGAAATCCGCCAGCACCTGACCCTTAATCGCCATTCGGGGCTGGTACCGAATATCAAAGTTAGCCAACTCCAGAGACCATTTGCACAGCCGGTTCGACAAATCTGCCTTTCGGAGGACGGTCTTTAGCAGATATTCGGTAATGACCACAATAGTGAAGCTTTGAAAATATGGCAAGAGCTTCCTCTTCGCCGAGACCAACGCGAGAGCCAATTTCTCTATTGGCAAATAGCGAGTCTCGGCGGGCAGGAGCGTCTTGCTGATATAATAGATCGGTTGCTGGTCAATACCCTCTTCTGTGCTCTGCTGCCGGACCAAAACGGTGCTCGTCACATGCTCGGAGACGGCGAGGTAAAGATAGAGATCCTCTTCTTCCTTTGGTACGACGAGCAAGGGGGCTTGGGACAAACAGGCCTTTAACTCAGAAAGAGCGCGATCGCACTCCGCCGTCCACCGGAAGCTTCTCCGGCTGTTGCCCTTTATCGACTGAAAGAAAGGACGGCATATGTCCGAGGATTTGCTGATGAAACGGTTAAGGGCTGCTGCCATGCCAGCCAGGCGCTGGACTTCTCTCACCGTGGCGGGGGTCCTAAGCTCCTGGATGGCCTTGATCTGAGCTGGGTCGGCCTCGATTCCTCGATGCATAACCAGGTGTCCAAGGAACTTCCCCGACCCTACACCGAACGCACACTTCTTGGCGTTCAGCTTCAGACCGAACCTCTTCAACACGTTGAATATCTCACCGAGGTGGAGAAGATGATCTGCCGCGTCCTTGCTTTTTGCTACCATGTCGTCAATGTATGCTTCCATCACCCGGCCCAGCAATCCCTTGAACAACAAGGCTATCATACGTTGGAACGTTGCCCCGGCGTTCTTCAGGCCGAACGGCATCACCAGATAACAATAGGTGCCGTTGGAGGTGATGAAGGCTGTCTTCTCCTGATCGTCTTCATTCATGGCGATCTGGTGATACCCGCAATACGCATCCATGAAGCTCAGTCGCGCGTACCCGGTCGTGGCGTCCACCAGCTAGTTGATCCATGGACAAAGGAAACAGTCTTTGGGACACGCATCGTTCAGGTCGGTGAAATCGATGCATACGCGCCATTTGCCATTCTTCTTCTTGATTACCACTGGATTCGCCAGCCACGTTGGGTATTGGACCTCACGGATAGCCCCGGCATCAAGAAGGCGTTCGACCTCCTCATTCACGGCATCCGCGTGCATAGCAGAGGATCGGCGAGGTTTCTGTACGATGGGTCTCCTTCCTGGATCAACGTTTAGAGAATGCCTAATCACATCGGGACTTACGCCCGGCATTTCGTATGGAGTCCAAGAAAAAACCTCTATGTTTCCTTTGAAGAACTGGACTAATTGATCACGCTTGGTTTCGTCTAGTTCTGAGCCAACCAAAAAGAAACGCGTTCCATCCTCATCAATCAGTACTTGGACCAGATCCTCCACGGCTCTATCACTGGCTGGTCTACCGACCTCCTCTGACCCTTGCAGCTCCTCCCTCATGACTTCACCGGGCTTGCTCTCCTCCGGCGATTCTGGGACTTCAATCCACTGAACTTCCTTTGCCCTACGGATGGAATTAACGAAACATTTTTTTGAAACCATCTGATCCCCCCGAATCGTTTCCTGCCGCCCAAACTCGCCGATGAACCATACGCATTGATGGAGCGTCGATGCAACGGCCCTCATGCCGTGCAGCCAATTGCGGCCTAGAATTGCGTTGTAAGGGCTCGACGAGTTAACCACGATAAACTCCACATCTAGCTGCACCGAGCCAGCGTAGACTGGGAGTACTATCTTGCCGAGCGGGTAAATTGGAATCCCAAAAAAACCAACAAGGGGGGCATCTACTGGTGACAGACGATCCTTCGAGAGTCCAAGAGCCTGGAACGCCGAGTAGTATAGGATCTCTGCCGAGCTACCCTGATCGACCAACACTCGACGGACCATCTTCCTTTGGAAGGGGATTAATAGGACCAAGGCGTCGTTATGGGGCAAGGACACCCCTTCCAAGTCCTGTTCGGTGAATGTTATCTCCCAGGTATGACGAGCATCCATTTTGCGTTTCAAAGAAGGTTGTACCACCATCACCTCGCGTGAAGGATGACAGAACTCTTTGTGGAGCCAATCAGCCCGGCCTGGATTCATCGGACCGTGAAAACATTGTACAACGCCATCTAGAACCCGGGCCCGTGGCTGGATCCCTGCATCCGGCGACTTTGTCCGATCAATCCACCGATCCATCCTTCCCTGCTGGACAAGCTCCTCGAGGTAAAGTTTGAACGGCTGGCACGCTGTGGTATAATGTCCCTGTTCGTTGTGGAACGAACAGTATACCCTTTGGTTCGGCTCCCTGCCATCGGCAGTCCCCAATTTTTCCACCGCCCCGGTTGGCCACTGGAATCCAGGCAGTCTTCCACATTCTCGGAGCATACAAAAAATGGGCTCTTTGAAGTAGGTGGTAATGGCAAGATGGTCCCGTCCATCACTTGGTGGTCGGTCCCATGTCTTTCCGCTTCCCTTGACTCCGTCGGACCCTGCGCCTTCCCTCTTGGACACCACATTAACCTGGTTCTTCACCTCCTTTGCCGCCGATTTACTCTGCTCCGCTACCAGTGCAACGTCAGAGCCACCGATGTATTCTTCAAGTTCTATGTACCGGGCAACGGTGTGCATGAGGTCTGACATATCATTCGACGGCCGTAGCATCAACTCCTTGGACAGATCAGAATTTCTATCCAGACCGCGCTTAAACGACGTAGCTGCAGTCTTTTGGTCACAACTCTCAACCATGTTGTATACATTGTAGAAACACTCAGAATAATCCTTCAAGGACTCGCCAGCCTTCCGCCGAAGGTCCGTTAAGGCTTCTATCGTCTTCGGTCTCCGATTACTTGCCACAAATCGTGCCGTGAACGAACGCTCCAACTCGTCGAAGCTGCTTATTGACCCTGGTTTTAATTGCGTATACCATAGCATGGCAATATCCGGCAGGCTCAAAGAGAATGTTCGGCACATCATTGCCTCGCTCAATCCGCAGAGCGCAGCCATGGACCTGAATTGCTGCACGTGAGTCGGCGCATCCGACTTTGCGTTGTACACGTTGAACTTCGGGACCTTAAAATGGGAAGGGGGAACCTCATCCGCTATGGCCTTGAAAAAGGGGGAGCCGCTCTTTATAGGGGTTGCTGCAGCCACTTCTTTTGGCGGAACGACCGCCGGAGGTGCGATGCTTATCTCCCGAGCGTCATCCTTGGGTCACTTATGGGTCGGCGGGGTCCGAACCCCCCGGCCGCCGATGCTGGGCTCGGGGGATCGCCGCTTCGACCCCGAGGCCCTCTCGTTCCCCCTCAACGGGGGCACTACCTGATGCTGAGCAGCTCGGTAAGTGGTTCTTTCACCGGTGCGAGTGGTTACTACTGTTAAAGCCCCGACGCCGGCACTGATCTCGCATCTCTCCTCCAGCAGCAGCCCCTGGCTGTCCTCCTCCGGGGGCCTAGACCGTCCGGCTGATTGCCTCGGCGATCGCCGTTGGGGACCTTGGTCAAACTGCCTCGGTCGATTCTAGGAACGACTGGTAGAATGGCCCCGTGACCGCTGTCGGAATCGATTGGCCGTCTCCCTTTCCTGATCTTCGTACCGCCGCCCCAAAGACCTACTCATTCCCCAGTTGTCCTGGTGATCTTGCGACCCAACAGGGAGATCGAGGGGACCTCCTGCGTCGTTCCTTCCGTCGCCGATCCGAGGAATTCCTTCCGTCTGGTCTCGCCTCCCTCGTGATCTTGAATGAGCGCTTGACGCCGTGGCGCTTGTTTCTGGAAATAGAGCTCATCGAACATGACCGTTTCCGGACGCATCGCTTCATTGTCCGGTTCGGTGTCTCGGTTCCAGATGAACGTGGCCACTAGCGTCGATGCGACACAATGGGCCGAGCCTTGTAAAGGCGGAGGCCCTAACAGCGTCAGCCGTTTGGGTTGGCTGAGAAGCAGTCCTTCTCCGTCGCCGCTCCCGCGACCTGGAGACGGGTGGGACCCTTTGATGTGCCTGGAGCTCTTGTACTTGTGTCCTCAGTCGCAGCAGCTCCTCTACCATGCTCACCGGGAGCTCCGGCGGGGGAGGAGGAACCGCGAGACTAGCTGCCGAACGGTTCACACCATCTATGTGGAACGACGCCGTTCCTATAGCCTGGCTACTAGGGACAGGGATGGTCGAACCCGCCACCCTGGAGTCACCGAGTCCCCCAATGGGGGTGCCTGTTAGCCCTAACCCCGTCCGCTGGGAGGGGTGGTGACCCAGGGGGTTTGAATCGAAATGCGCGAGACCGAGAAGTCGTTCGTCCGTGCCAGTCATCCTGAACTGGGATAAGAGAAGAATGGTGTAGGCGCGGTCAAAATTATTGACAGATCATCAAAGAAGACCTTTTGACCAACCAATTGGCCGTTGACACGTGGCGATTAGGTCCACGCGGGAAGTCAATCTTAGTCAAAACACTATTCCGAGAAGACGTTTGACTGACCAATGGAAAGGAAACACGTAGCCCGTAAGATGGATGCTCGTGGAATTGACCCGTTGAAGGGAAGACCCCGCGGGACCCCCTGCGGGCCCCGCCGGGGAAAATTGAAAGACGTACCGGAATTGGTACAGAAAATACAAGAAGACCCCGGGATCCTATTCTGGCCTAAAAGGTAGGCCCGGAAGGGACCCCGCGGGAGGCAAACGATCGCCGCGGGTCGCGACCTTGCTCTTGCGGGAATTGGGGAAGCTCTTGTGGCTTGGTGGCTTGGGATGGAGGTAGCGTCGCGGAAGCGCGAGTTCCCCCTGCGGAAGTCCTCCGCGGGAGGACAAGTCTTCCGCGACCTAGAGGTACGGGAGGGACACGTGTTGGGGTCTTATAGGGGCGCCGTCCTGGGCCTGACCTAGGCCCATGTGCCCTATAAATACCCCTGACATTCCCAATGATTGGGAGATGCTGACTTTTCTGGAAAAGGAGAGAGAGAGAGCACTGATTTTGAGGAAGGAGAACATTCTTCCCCGGAGAGAAGGTGACCTCACTCTTTTGATTCCAGAAAAGGGCAGACGTCAGTCCCCCCTGCGGAGAACAAAGGAGACACGTTGCCTTTGTCTTTTCCGTACCTCTTGCTCTAGCCCTCACCCCACGAGATCATTCCTCTTTTCCCCTTGGTACTAATTATCGGCCAATCGCACCTCTCCAGCTCACTTTTGTACACGTAAGTGACCCCACAAGAACCCGCTTCACCCACATTTAGGCGACTCTGCTGGGGAGGTGTCTTTTGGTTTATGGTTAGTACCCGTTCTACAGAATACATCGAGCGGCTACTATCACGCCGTAAAGCAATGGCGGCACAACACGACGACACGCCAGTTCTCGAGGAGGTCGAGGAAACCAACAGCGCGGGCACGGCAGCGTAGGCGCTGTGGGCTCTCCAGGACGGCCAGCGGCAGTTCCTCGAGACGCAGCGACAGCTGCTCGCGGCCTTTGCTGGTCTCACTGAGGTCATCTCAGCGGCGCTCCCGAAGGCCGCGGTCGGTCAAAACAACGAACCACCACAGAACCAGGCAGGGGGCAGCACTAGCCAGACGGTGCAACCCCAGGTTCCCCCGATGGTGCCTCCCCATTTACGCCCCGTGCTTGTAGGAGGCATCGCGGGAGGGCACCATAAGGAGGTAGCCGCTGACGGTGCTAGCACGCCCTCCGCGGGACCCTATATCACCATGGCGGAAGTCCAGGCCCTGCTAGCGCAGCAGAAGGCGAGTGAGGCGAGCAGAAGGAGCCGGCCATTATGGAAGTTGGAGCCCCATCCGCGGGACAGTTCATCACGCTGGCGGACGTACAAGCCCTCCTCACTAAGGAGAAAGCAAAGATAGTCTTACCCTCTCTCCCAAGCCCAGATATCCACCCGCCTTATCCTATGACGATCATATCACTACCATACCCGGAAGGGTATACCCCACCAAAATTCGTGAAGTTCGACGGAAAAGAGGGCAGCGCCCAGGAACATGTGGTCCATTTCATGGAATCTCTTGGGGCCCACGCGTCCGATTATAACTTTCGACTACGGGAATTCTCGAAGTCCCTCACCTCCCGCGCGTACACCTGGTACGTCAACCTGGAGCCTTACTCGATCACCACCTGGGAAGAGATGGTGAACAGCTTCTACGCTAAATTCTTCCAGGTCCGTGAAAAAGTGACAGTGATCAGCTTGACGAAGGAGACGCAAGCTAGCGGAGAAGACGTGGTGGACTACATCAGGAGGTTTCAGGATCGTGCAGTTGACTGCACCGAGTCCGCGAAGGAGGTACAACTGGTGGAAATTTGCATCGGTGGGATGATGGACGAATTCAAGATGTTGCTTATCAATTTGAAATTGGGAACATTCTCTGCCTTACTGGAGTCAGCGTACAACATCCGCCATGTGGTCAAGCCGGCCAGGAAAGATGCATGGAAAGGCAAGGCCGCGGGCGCCACTGTGGCTGTCGCGGAAGAACAGATGGATTTTGGCGGCCCCGGAGGTTTACACTAAGTGGGTCGAGGCTGTTCCGCTGAAGAAGGCTACTGGAGACGCGGTGGCAGCATTCATCAAGGAAAACATCATTTGCAGGTTTGGCATACCCAAGGTGATCCTTTCTGATAATGGTACTCCGTTCATCAATCACCACGTAGGAAGCCTCCTCGATGAATACACGGTCGATCACCGTACGTCTAGCGCCTACTACCCGCAAGGAAATGGGCAGGCAGAAGCAACGAACAAGACTTTGATCAGAATTTTGAGCAAGCTGTTGGACGAGCGCGGGGGTACTTGGGCGGATCACTTACCAATAGCTCTTTGGGCTTATCGTACTTTGAAAAGGAAGTCTACTCGCGCCAGCCCCTTCAGCCTAGTATACGGAGCAGAAACAGTCTTACCCGCGAACTAAGTATCCCCTCCGCGCGAATGATACTCGCGATGGAGAATTCCGCGGAAGGAAGGAAAGCAGACCTGGAAGAGAGAAGGACAACGGCGGCCCTTGCCCACGAAAAATACTGGGAATCCGTGGCACGCTACTACAACAAGGGCGTGGTGCCGCGGGTATTCGAAGTCGGGGAGCTAGTTTGGAAAGCTACCACGGCAGTGATGAGGGACATGAAAACGCCAAAATTCACCCCTAGATGGGAAGGACCCTATGAAGTGATCAGTGCCTCGGCTAGTGGGTACTACCACCTAGCCCACGTCGAAGATGGTTTCGAGACAGGAGCAGTGAATGCTAAGTATGTCAAGAAATTCTACCCGTAAGGGGAGACGCTAGAAGCTCGCAAACCGCTGTCCTGCCCTGCCAGTTTCCCCCCCTTTTTGTTTTAGAACAGTTTGTTTCTTTTCTTCCCTCTTGTAACTGTTAATTGGATCTACCGTTAATGAAAAATGGGCACTTGTTCCTAATTCATACTGTTGCTTTACTCTTTTCACGCTGAGGTAAAGTGATAAGACTCCGCGGAGAGAACATTTTCGCGGTACTATCAACTCCTTTTCATGATTCTTTCATTTGAACTTAACGATTATCAAAAAGAGATAATACTAAGTCGCGAGAGGTCAGAACATGACCCGCGAGATTCATACTTAGTGATTGTCAAAAGAAGATAATGTTAAGTCCCAAGCGGCCAGAACATGGCCCCCGATCCATTTCCCCGAACTTAACGATTATCAAAAAGAGATGATACTAAGTCGCGAGAGGTCAGAACATGACCCGCGAGATTCATACTTAGTGATTGTCAAAAAGAGATAATGTTAAGCCTTTGATGGCTAGAACATGGCCCCAATTCCAAAACTTAACCATTATCGAAAAGAGATGATGCTAAGTCGCGAAGAAGTCAGAACATGGCCCGCGAGATTCATACTTAGTGATTGTCAAAAGGAGATAGTGTTAAGTCTTGAGCGGCCAGAACATGGCTCCCCCCGAGTGGCAAACTTAGTATTCGTCGAGCCGAGATGATAAACAAGTCACAAGAAGTCAGAACATGGCCCGCGGACTCCAGCAAAAGTACATCTATCATGATATCATCAACACAAAGACTGTCTTATTTCAGTAAGACCCAAGGTTTTATTCAAATGACAAAGAAGAAAAAATAGTACATGTGTTCAAAAAAAAAAAAAACAGTCTCTAAGCCTGCCAGTCCAAGAAAACAAGCCCATCGGGGTCAGGGTCGGCTAGATTCAGCGAGGCAGCAGCCAGCTCCGCATCGTGCTACAGCACTCGAGCAAAATTGGCCTCCAGATTGGCCAGGTGCTGGCGAGTAGACTCCAGCTGGGCCGCCAGGCCCTGGATTTCAGGCCTCAGAGCAGCCCTCTCCCCCGCGGCCCTCAGAGCAGAGCTTCGCGCGCACAGCCAGGCCAGGTCAAACCCGAAGACCTGCATATCTTCGGCAACCTCCAGCAGATCGGCCTCGGTCCCGGGATTGAAGTCCCTGTAGCGAAGCTGCCCCCAAGGAGTGAGCACGTCATGGAGGCTTCTGAGGTAGATCACCCCAAGCCGGGCGGACCGCGGGTTGAAGGAGCTGAAGGTCTCCGGATGAGACCGGGCTATGGCGTTCAGCAGCGGGTAGTATTCCGCGGGTACATCATAGCCCGCGGGAAAGAGGCGGATGGGCTCTGCGGCCTCAATATCCATGGGCCCCTTCCCCAGATCTAAGGCAGGTTGGCTGGGCCTGGGCGGCGACTGCTCCCTCGACTCAACTTCCTCCCTCTGCTCGCCCATGTCCGAATTCAAATCAAGCTCGTAATCCCTAAGGGCTTGGCTTCCCTGTCCCCCCAAAACATCGTCAGTTGGCAAGAAGTCCATTTCTTTAAATAAGGAATTGAAATCTGAGTCAGTAATGGAGGTGGGGCCACCAATAAGTTCTTCGTTTACCTCCAGCTGTCGGTCTGAAGGTTGAGCAATAGGCTCGGCCTGCGGGGTCGGCGTGCGTCTCGCGGACTGGTGAGGAGAATGGGTTTGCGAAGTAGAGCACGCCGGGGAATGAGGACTGGCGGTCTCCATAGCCGTATCCCGCTCCGCGTTCAAGCCCGGACCTTGAAGGAACGAGGCATTGGAGACCCCTGGAGAACCGCCAGCAACCCGGCCCAGATAACTCTCCGTTGACCGGATGCGGGCGCTGGTGGACTGCTGGTGAGAGCCGGAAGGAGTAGAGGTGGAACGCGCCTCAGGTTGGCCCGCGGCAAAACCCCCAGCGGCAGCATGAGGAAGCTCTTCGAGGTCATCTTCATCTCCCTCCCACAACAATCGTGCAGCCGCCGCGTTGAGAGGTTCCGCGGCAATATCAGCCTGGCCCACAGACTCGCGGGTGTCCGTTGATGGCGGGGGTTCGCGGGTCTCAGAAGTCGCTGCGTGAGAAGGAGATGGGGCTGGATCAACAGATTGTACTATAACATTTTCGGATTCCTCCGGGGAAGAATACGACTCAGAGGAAACTGTATTGGGATCTCCCCCGAGATCAACAATGGAAGGCTCGTCGGGTAACGTACCTCTAATAACCGCGGAGGATTCTGGCTCCGGGTGAAGAAAAGGAACCGGCTCCGCCCGAGGTTGGATCACCTCCTCTTCCCTCTGTTCCTCGGGAGAGTCGGAGATTTCCACTATGCTGACATCCGCCGCGACGGGGCCCCTCGCGGACGCGGACGCTCGGGCCTGCAAGACGCTGAGGGGGAGATCGTCTTCATCATCATCGTCATCATCATCATCATCATCGCCCGCCTTCGCGCCCTCGTTCTCTTCTTCGTCGGACTCTGCCACAACTGTTTGAGAAATCATGGCAAAATACAAGTCAGGGACTGAAAGCTACAAGGCAACAGAAATGGCATCCTAACAAAGCAAAGCTTACCATCGAAGCGGCGTCTCTTTGGCTGAGCGTCTGGGGCATCCTCTTCTGCCCCGCCCGCTGCTTCTTCTGCTACCGCCGCTGCCGTGGCTGCCTCTGGCTCATAGGCCACAAAGGTGCTAGCATCTCGCTCCCGCTGCTAAAGAAAAGGAAGGAGCAAGACAGAGGGAATAAGTCCCAGAGAACAAAAAGACAAAAGTATTGTAAAGAGATGATTGAACGCGGGGAGAGACACTTACATTTCGGATGCGTTTTGGGCTACGCCGCTCCACCGCCGCGGGCGCCTGAGAGGAAGACGGTTGAGATGGTTCTGCTGGTGGAGGAGGCGGAGGTTGTGTCCTCACGCGGGGTCCTCGCGCACGGGTTTGCCCCGGGGCGACTTGAGGAGGTGCAGTTGCCGCTTCCACAGGAAAGACCCTGTTCACCGGCTCGGCATGGATCACGGCCCATTGACCACGGGGTCCGCGCCAGTCAGTCGCCCGAACCGCAGTAATGGCCCGCAGAGAGGTATCCCGGGTCCGGATCGCGGGCACCTCAGGGACCACGGCCTGCCCGCGGACAAACGTAAGGAAAGAGTCAAGATTCCTCCGCCATAATGCGCAGAACTCCCGCGTATAACTTGAAACCCTATCCCTGCCAGGGATGGGCAAATTCCCAAGTTGCGCCAGGATCGGAGGAAGCTCCCCCGCCATAAAACGAAGCTGAGACCCCGCGAAGGAAGTCATCGTGGGGGCAGGTCCGGGCACCCCCTGATCGAAGCCCAGTTGCCTTGCGAAGCGATCCGGGCGATACACCGCCAACCCAGCTGTCTCATTGCACAAGGTGGGGAGCCACCTAGGAAGAGCAATAAGCACAGAATTGATAACTGTCCGCGCCACGGGATTTTTGCCAAGCGCGGCATTAACAGAAGAACCGACAGGAAGAAGGCATAGTCCCACGCCCATGAGGCCCGGAGAAGGGATGTTGTAGGGACGTGGGACAAAATTGGCCTCAATATCACATACCTCGTACCATGAGGCCTCACTACTGGTCCCGTGCCACTGTTCCACGCGGGACCGCACCCCTGACGCTTCGAAGACCAGGGGATCCGGGGCAATAATACGAAAATGCTCAAAGAAGTATGCGAGCAGGAAGGTGGAGTGGGCCATCGAAATATGGTCACACCTTCCAAGGGACCTGGCGTAATCCGCCTGAACCAGGTCCAGCTGGCGGTAGAGTGACCCCAGAAACAGCGGCACTAGGGCAACGGGTTGGCCGCAGGCGAGGAGGACGGCCAGCGGGAATACCGCCTGAGAGAGGCCATCGATTGGATAGTCGGGCAAGACAAAGTAAGAGAGGAAGTAGGAAAAGAAGCCCGCCATGTAGAGCCGCTGACCGTATTGAGGGCCTGCGACATGATCTCGCTCAGCACCAGGAGCAACAGTCCTCGCGGGCTGAAGGTCCTTAAAGAAATAACTCAACCAGCTGCCAAGGGAAGTCTTCTTGGCATTTGCCGCGTTCTCTTTGCGAACCCCTTGATTAGTGAAGATGGGCCCGTTCTGGGCATGCCTGTGGAGCGTCCTCAAAGTCTCCACATCATTTCGGTCCACCTGCGATAGCTGGGCAATATCCAGGATGTTGCCCCCGCGGAGAGACAAGCGGGTGAGAATGGAGACATCCTCCAGCGAGAGTCCACTCTCCCCCCATGCCCATGCAAAGGAGTGGGTGTCACTACTCCAGTGAGAGCACGCGAACTCCAGATTCCTGGTGGCAGCCGCCTGCCGGGGAATGCTCAGGTGCCGCGACAGCTGGACGGCCTCAAGAGTAGCACTGCCCAGCAAATGTTGCCTATGGCGGGGAGTGTTGACAACGTCATCCACCCAGTCCGCCCAGTCGGTGGGTGGGGAAGTTTGGGCCCCGAAGCAACATTCCACGAAGGGGAAGTCCCCGCGCTCGAGGCGAAGACGCAGCACTGAAGAAGGGATGAGGGGTTCTGCATTCTCCGGGGCGGCAGGGGCCGTGAAGAAAGTAGGGTCAGCCACGGCGGGACCCACAACGGGATACGCCCCAGCAAGGGCCCAGAATGGATCCCCGGCTGACTGCAAGTATGGGGCCCTCTGCCACTGGTCCGCGGAGGGGACGGGGATTTCAACGGCTGGGCCACGCGCAGCCATGTATGAGTAATATGAAAGATAAAGGAAAGTTGTGGTCGCGAAGGGTGGAGGACGAGAGAGAAAACGATCGCTCGAGAGTCAGAAGAGAAATTGACAGCACTTCGACGAAAATTTGGAGTTTGGTGAAAAAGGAAATAATGGACAAAGGGTTTATATAGTGGTCAAACGGTGGGGACATTTATGACGTCTGTACACGAAGGGTCATGACGGTACACGAAGAGACTTAACGGCACACGAAGAGTCGTTAGCAGTTACCATACCCCTTGCTCCGCGGACAGGTCCGGAGCGACCACGGAAACCTACAAGAGGGATAGTACGCACGCGGACGACGTACACTTGTCATACACGCGCGGGGGCATATGTAGGCGCGGTCAAAATTATTGACAGATCATCAAAGAAGACCTTTTGACCAACCAATTGGCCATGGACACGTGGCGATTAGGTCCACGCGGGAAGTCAATCTTAGTCAAAACACTATTCCGAGAAGACGTTTGACTGACCAATGGAAAGGAAACACGTAGCCCGTAAGATGGATGCCCGCGGAATTGACCCGTTGAAGGGAAGACCCCGCAGGACCCCCCGCGGGCCCCGCCGGGGAAAATTGAAAGACGTACCGGAATTGGTACAGAAACTACAAGAAGACCCCGGGATCCTATTCTGGCCTAAAAGGTAGGCCCGGAAGGGACCCCGCGGGAGGCAAACGATCGCCGCGGGTCGCGACCTTGCTCTTGCGGGAATTGGGGAAGCTCTTGTGGCTTGGTGGCTTGGGATGGAGGTAGCGTCGCGGAAGCGCGAGTTCCCCCCGCGGAAGTCCTCCGCGGGAGGACGAGTCTTCCGCGACCTGGAGGTACGGGAGGGACACGTGTTGGGGTCTTATAAGGGCGCCGTCCTGGGCCTGACCTAGGCCCATGTGCCCTATAAATACCCCTGACATTCCCAATGATTGGGAGAGGCTGACTTTTCTGGAAAAGGAGAGAGAGAGAGCACTGATTCTGAGGAAGGAGAACATTCTTCCCCGGAGAGAAGGTGACCTCACTCTTTTGATTCCAGAAAAGGGCAGACGTCATTCCCCCCCGCGGAGAACAAAGGAGACACGTTGCCTTTGTCTTTTCCGTACCTCTTGCTCTAGCCCTCACCCCACGAGATCATTCCTCTTTTCCCCTTGGTACTAATTATCGGCCAATCGCACCTCTCCAGCTCACTTTTGTACACGTAAGCGACCCCACAAGAACCCGCTTCACCCACAAAATGGCAAGGAGAAAGCTTCACCACAAGATGTGTTAGTTCCTTGTTCCCCAGCAGAGTCGCCAATTGTGGTGGCAGGCTTTCTCCGATCGGACTTTGTGGTTGGGATTGTTGGGGTTTGCACGAAGGTGGGTTAGCCCTGCACACAGAACAACCGCATTAGAGCCCACGCCCGGAGCGTGGTTGTCCGGGGTAGGCACTCCAACGCTCTAGTCAGTCAAAGGGGAAGAGATATCGAAGAATAGTTTAGGGTTTTGAATCAGTTACCTCCTTCTTGAGGGGGATCCCTTCTTTTATAGCCAAAGGGAGCGCAAAGTTCGGCCCACGCAAACCCATCACGCGCTCTGTGATGAATCTGCCAATCTCGGTCCCAGATAGACTTTCCAATCTTGGATCTATCTGCTCTCCCACATTTCACTCCTACAATAAGGGATGGGATAAGACGCGAGGTTGCCCACTCCTGCCCATCTCTTCCTAACTTTCTCTTCAAGTTAGGGGGCAGGAGGCTCGGTGAGTGTAGGTTCCGCCGGACAGACGACACGGCTTTAACTAAGCTCCTACAGGAGCAATCCCCTACACGTTCGGCAGGAAATCGCCGAGCCAAGGTTTATTCTCCCTCGGATCAACACCACGGTTAATTCAACCAGGTTCGGCTAGATCAGGATCGGCTACATTCCACCGAGTCTACCCGCCGACTCATGGGTGGTAAGTTCATTGGTTTGGCCCATAGGTGTGACGTGGCCTCCGCCTTGGTCCCTCTAACGGACCGCGCCCGCCACACAATCCAACCACCAAAATCATACCGACTCTTACTGCCATCAATTGTCGCTGCCAAATAGAAATCCAAACGCAGGTACTAGCATATTTATTCGGTTTTTATTCCTGCCTCTAATTGAACCATTTTCCCGTTTCTCTTTCGAAGACATAGTCAGGCATTATCATCCCCCATATTCACTGTACCCTTCGCACACAGACTGTTTGACAAAATGTTTCTTTGATAAATATATGAGGTTTTCACGCCGTAGTCCAATGTCACTTCACATGTACAAATACAAATGGGTACGCTATTCTTCAGAATTTTCGTACTTAAAGCGAGAACCGCTATTTGGTGGCAAAACATCAACAGGATTGGAAGCGCAATTTATCAGGCCAATGTAGACCCTGGGATGGTCTTAAGTGAAGATCGAGGTGTTGCGAGATCAGCCCATACTGTAATAATCACTCCGGACAACACACACACACTCTCTCTCTCTCTCTTGGAATGAAAAATTGGTACAATTGTTCGTCATTTAAAGTTGATAGAATACTGAAGTCTTTCTCTTTGATGTGAATCAATGTGTGTTGATGCTTCAAAATGACTCACGGCCT
This sequence comes from Rhododendron henanense subsp. lingbaoense, assembly GCA_020567845.1. Classification (NCBI taxonomy): domain Eukaryota; kingdom Viridiplantae; phylum Streptophyta; class Magnoliopsida; order Ericales; family Ericaceae; genus Rhododendron; species Rhododendron henanense. Next base: position 28,166,805 of record CM036313.1, read on the forward strand.
TAACAGGCACCTCTTATAAGTGATTGGACCTGTAATTTTATTTTTTGTAAAGAGCTTACCATTTACTTATAATTGGTAGTGAACATATTAGAGGCCCATACTACAAAGGAATTAAATAGTCGAAACGTAAAAAAGTTGATTATGAGCCAAATCCCCTATAACTATCTCCGCATTTGTCAGCCATGATGTCAAACTGTCCCATTATATGATATTAGTATATAATGCATTATACCAAGACAGGAACGGATCCAGGAATATAGCCTAGTGGGGACACTTATTAATTATAATGGTGAAAGTTCATTTTTTTTAGTCAACTACAGTAAGATCGTACAAAATTAAGGCATTACTAACTACAAAAGTTTATAACATGTACTTTAAGTTAAATTAGGTAAAAATGAGCACAAAATCTCAGACAAAAATTTTAAAATATGTTTTAAATGAACATGGACAAGTTTTAGAATGATCGAGCTAGTTTTGTTAATAACTTTATTTTAAAATATTTCTTCCAGACAGTTAAAAATAAAGAGAATCAAGAAAGAATAACTCCAAATAGACAAAGAGTTCATAAAGCAACAAATATTAATGCACCATATGATAAAATTTAGGTATAAAACTAATTCTATATGTGTATTTTTTGAGATATATGTAAGTGTGTATGTTTATATATTAGCACACTTTCATAATTATGCTAATTTATACAAAATATGTAAAATATATTTTAATTTTGAGTGGGGGCATGCGTTCGAGTGGGGGCACGTGCCCCACTTTAGATCCGTCCCTGTACTAAGGTGTTACTAGCATAAAGGCGGGGTCATGGCACGACACCTCAAGCCTTGCTTTCATCATTGGTTGCCGCATATTATGTTAACGTGATCAATCAAGTAAGTAGAAGGAGTGTTAAACTACAAGATGAAATACCTTCTTTTTTTTTTGCCACAATGATAACAGGTGTTATTAATACGTTAGGAACGATACATCAAACGGGAGACCCGTCCCTCGAAAGGGGACCAAGTAACCACAACGGTGGGGATTCAGTCCAAAAACTATACCCCAAACCACTCAAACCCTTACTTGCCAACACATGAGCAACATTATTACCAGTCCTACGAACAAAAGAAAAGCTGCAACACTGAAAATTATTGCTCAAAGCTTGACTATCATGAATGACCAATTCCACCTCGTGATTGGTTGCAACTTGGCCATAGAGCATCTTCACCAGCAATTGAGCATCACTTTCCACGAAGATAGACCCCAAACCAAGTTGGAAGCCAAGCTGAACACCTTGTCGAATTGCCAGAGCATCAGCAACTGATGAACTTGCACACCACTGTGAAAAACCCATAGAAGCAGCAACAAAAAGACCTCTAGAATCTCGAACCACAATACCATAGCCTCCTTTACCCATGTCTTTCTTCCATGAACCATCCACGTTGATCTTCAAGATCCCATTTGAAGGCCTAATCCACGAATTTGCAGTGCCCTCCCCGGACGAAACAATATTCAGAGTGTTCAAAGAGTTTGCAGACAAAAACTCTTGCAAATAATCCATTGCCCTCTTGCACACTACCCCAGGAAGAGCTAGCTTATGGTCAAACAGAGCCCCATTTCGACACTTACAAGATGAAATACCTTGAAGTCGGGCTTTATGTTGTAGCATCTATCCGATATCCCTTATACAGCTTCCTATCTTTTTTGTTTTTATTCACTCCATTCAGGTGCAATACTAAACCTCAGGTGCTTCCAGAGTCTCACATGTTTTGATCAGCGAAATTGAGTTAGGAGAGCGGTCTAAGGTCCAATCAGATCTCGACCTCAATTATTGCATCAAGAGTGTTTGGTGGCCAGGTACATAAACGTATAATTATTAATGTTACTAAAAATCTCTTGGCAAATAAAGATCCTTAGAGTTCATTTTATGATGAACGTTGCTACTATCATTAATCTATGAAACTCTCCTTCGCAAAAAACCCTTTGACTAATGACTAGGCGTGCTCCAATTTAACCATAACTTAAGTTTGATGAACTTTCGCATGTCAAAAGTATTTGAAAATTCTGTTTGTTGCCCCCATTTGTTTTGCACACGGTGCATTGGAATTGTTTTGAAACTACGAGTAATTGTCTTTTGTTTGTTAGTTCCTGCATTCTTGAATGCCCGTTACTGATTCACATTGATTCACATCAGAGAGATGCTTGTGGAGTATCATATTTGCAATTGTAACATGGATTCTACTATATTTGCAGTACTGTTTTGGAATGAGGGCAGGAGGGTAATTCCACATACCAACTCACCTAGACAATTGTTGACTAGGAAGAGGCATAATAGACCCTTTAAATACACACACACAATATCCAAACTCCCGATGTGGGAGCCAGCTCAGCTGACGCAGGCCTTAGAGCTAGCCTCGCCACTAAAGAGTGGCACCACAACAGAGGGCCCAAGGGGCCTGCACCGGAGGTCAAGCACCCAAATCACAACGGGTGGGCAAGACTGTTATGGCAATTCTTTATCCACGATATAGTTCTTCCTTGTCAAAATTATCCTTATCAACAACCCCGTTTGTTGCTTTTGCAGGGTCGTATCACAAGCATTTCATTGTGCCCTCCTCCTTGTTCCAACAAGATTGTCAAACCAGCACCCAGTTAGTCAAAGAAAAGATAGCTTTGTAAACCAGCACCCATTTAGTGTTTGTAATGGTAGCTAGATGTTGGATGTTCCTTTAAAAAAACAGAAAGAGCTACATTGCATAGAATAAATAATGACAAATTTTGCTCGAAGATTAACACTAGTTGTAATTTTTGGACAATGAGATTATCCCAAGGAACATTATTTGTCATGTTTAGAAGAAACTCAATACTTTTTCAGTCTACTGCTACCCGATATACTAGATCCATTGCTGCAACAACTATGTCTATATGCCTTGAAAAAGTTTGAGAAATTCCAGATATAAAGTATTAGAAGGCTAATCCATACTTAGCTGACAAGAAACAAAGCATTGCTACTATTTAAGTGTTGGCATGTTCTTTTTGTTCTTCTGCTGATGATGAAGTGATCCAGAGCAAAACAAATCCCTCGAGTGCAGTTCCCATTTGTTGTGTTATTTGGAAATTTTTGAATTTTCATTACAGGGCTTGCTTTTGTGTAAATAACACAGTATTATAAATAAATGGGGCTAATTTCTCTCACTTTGTCACACACGTGCGCACAACTTGATTTGAATGATATTGCATGGAAGTTGTATTTTTGACAATTTTAGGCTAACCGTAAAAGAAGGGGGGAAGTCACCGTGCGCCACTTTGCTTCACCATGCGCTACTTTGCTTCTCCGCGTGTCACTTTGCGGAAAGTAAATGTGATCTGATGTTTGGCCGCGCGCCACTTTGCTGTAGTGCGCAACATATTTCACTAACGCACGCCATAACAAGGTGGCAGTTTTTCCCTACCGGTACCACCCAAACAGTGGTATCGGTACCTTTCATTCGGTGTCAAAATGTTTGAAGCAACTACCGGTACCAGCCAAAATAGTGGTACTGGTACCAATCTTGATTTTCTAGAGATTTTTGTGCCCGACTTGTAACAACTTAGGGCATTTTGGACTTTTGTAATACATTTTGTGAGGGGTATAAATAGGTTTTAACCCCATTTTACTACCTTATGCTTCATTTTAGACTCTCTCTCTCTCTCTCTCCTTATTCCTCCCTTCTCTAGTTCTCCTTCTCCCTTCAAAAGAGCAATGATTTCTAGGGTTTGGAGCTTTTCGTCTTCATTAACGTTGTAAGTACTTGTTTACTTAATCAAGATCTTGCTTTTATTTACATTTTCATCCATGTTTGTCTTCCTTTCTATGTTTTGCTTGTTGTTTACACCCACCATGGATGACTAGTTACTAAGGCTCGGTTATGGGATGATTAACATCCTATGATTTAGGTGGGTTTTGCTCTTCTCTCATGAAATGATCAATGTTTGTTTAGGGATGTGGTAGAGTTCATTTTTATGTAACAAACTAGAGTTGTTAACCTCTTTGATTATGTGTAGGCAATGACTGGATCTCTTGCTACATATAATGCTTGAAGGTATGTCACTCTAAGTGTTTACCAAAATATCTCAAAGAATTTCTTCCCATTTTTAAGCACATCTTTAGAAGCAAAATGGTTTTATCGTTAAATCCTTTGGTTGAGAACCCTTACCGTGTCTCTCAAACAAGTTATCAATGAGAAGAGTGACCTAAGTCTTGGATGTTGGTTAATCCCTAGACCTTGCCACCTTTTAATTTAGAGTTCAAACTTTATTTTTTTAGTTAATTTAGGAGGTAGAAAGATAAAATTCCACCCAATTCAACTTTAAAGGTTGGTCGTCCCAACGCCACAACCCCTTCGTAAAACAAATCTCTGCACTGTAAGTATCCCACCATCTTTTGTATTTGATTTTATGTTCTTATTTACTTGATAGAATGGCGGCAGCAAATGAGGAAATAGTCCCCATGACTATATGGGAATACTTTTATCCCGATCGTGCTTATCCATCTTCTTGTATAGTTCCCCCACTGCTCATGCCGTCAATGTCTTTAGGATTAAACTAGGCATTTCCAATTTGCTGCCCCATTTTCATGGCATGGATCACGAAAACCCTTATTGTAATGTTAGGGGTTTCGAGGACAAAATTGGGGTATGTTTGTGAATCAAACAGCACAATTAGAGTCCGCACAAATAAAGCTCCTTTCTCTCTCTCTCTTTAAGGGATAGTGCCATAACTTGGCTTGATTTCTTGAACCCTCAATCTATGCGGACTTGGGATGATTTGCAAAAGGAGTTCTTTAAAAAGTTCTTTCCCATATATTATACGAGGACTCTCAAGAAACAAATTTAAACTTTTGCCGAAAAAGAGAATGAGTCGTTTTATGCATGTTGGGAAAGATACAAGGACTTGTTCAATGCGGTCCCACATCATAGCTATGACGATTTCCAAAAAGTTGGCATTTTTTTATGAACGACTTTCTAAAAAGAATCAACAATTCATAGACATGATGTGCAATGGAGAATTTTTGGACAAAGAACCCGCTGAATGATAAACACCCAATAATGTAGATTCTTGGTGCTTAAGTCCTCTAGTATGTCGTTTTTATACAAATAAATTGTCATTTTTATGCGATATTGCACATAAGGTAGTTTTTACGAGTGTTTCAGGTAAACCACAAGAATAAGGCATGTTTTGACACCAATCATAACTCTCAAGGGTGTCCAAGTACCTGAGGCCGAGGCCACATGGAACACCGTCATCGAGGCTCAAAAGTGAAGAAATGAAGCACCGAAGGGTGTCCGGGGCCGTTGGATGCCAAGACGAGGAATAAGCTGAAGATCTGGGTTTAAGCATCTCGGTATCGATAAAACCATTTTGAGTGTATCGATACCATAAACTTAAACTTATATCCAGAGAACAATGTATTGATACAACCATAATTAGTTTTTGGCTTAGCTGTTCGGTATTGATACACCCATTATGGTTGTATCGATACCGAGAGCCTTCATCCAGTTTTTGTTACTTTTTGGGGATATTTGTGAAGAGATAGGTTGAGGGTATAAATAGCCTTCTCTCTCCCCTTAGATCCTATCTTATCTTTTTGCTTTAGTCTTTCTTGTAATACCCTGTACTTAAAAAAGAGAAAAGAAAAAGAGCTATTTCTTAAAACAAAACCTATTCTATCGTTAGTGGGTATGAAGAGTTTGGTTTGACTTGTTTTGTGGAATTAACTTTTATGAAACAAAAATGAATAGATGTAAGAGTTGATATGTTTGGCTAGGAGGTGCACGTGGAGCTCTTGTTGGGTGTGTGTGTGTGCTGCTAGTGATAGGTGTAGGTTGCTTAGCAATTGCATGAATGAATATAAAGCCAAGAACAAAAAGAAAACAGTTAAGGGAACTGAAACAAGAGAAACCGAAACTATAGCTGAGGCTTCCGGAGATGAACTTAGGTGCGATATTCAAGGCGTTTGAGGGTGAGTATGAGATACATATTCCTTGTACAATATTAATATTGGGTTCTTGTTGATTGTGTTATGTGTGGTGACTGTATATCGTGGAACTGTTTGGTATGTGACGGGGTGACTAGGCTAATAAGCTATGCCAAAAGACATGTTGGCCAATGGGCTGTGGTGAGGCTAGTGAGGTGGTACGTCACCCGTTATATACTGAGGAGGACCGGATATGTGGTTCCATTTATGTGGAATGTGTTATATTTGTGGTTGGTGTTATTACGTGGTGGTTAGTGCTGTGCAGTTATTTTAGTGTTGATATTCGTTTGAACCGATGTGAAGATCTTATTTCTCTGATCATTTTATTCTAAATGGTCATAATTAATTTTTGACTCTAAGGCTATCGTTAGTTAACTCTAAGAGATATTTGATTCTACGACTTTCTTAGGGTTGACTAACGAGAGCTTTAGAGTAAAAAATTAATTATGGTTCTTTAGGATAAAATGATCAGAAAAATAAGATCTTCGCACTGGTTCAAACAAATTAAAAATTGGAGCACTTAACTTTTTTTGCTTGGAGCACCTCAGCCATTCCGTTTGGTTTTAGACGGAGGGGTGATGGCAGGTGTTGAATTGATGAGTTTTTAGAAGGGGAAATTGTAGAACAGTGGGAAGAGGGGCAAAAAATGCCCAAGTCATGGACCAGTTTTTCAGAATTCAAAATTCATGGGAAGGAGAAGAGTAATTCCAAAGACATGGAATTCAAAATAGACCTGGACAAAAATACCCCCTTCTCTTACACGACATCATTCGCTCTATTCCCTCCCCAAAACCCTATCGCTGTGAAACCCCTCTCTCTCTCTCCCTCCATCTCGTTGCTCCCTCTCTCTTCCTCTCTTTCTTGCCAACCGACGACCAGAGAGCAGCCCTTTTCCTTGATCAGGTTTCAGAATTCAATGGGTTTGACCTTGGGGGAATTTCCAGCACAGATTTTGTTAAATATGAGAGGAGATATATTGAATTTGATTATTGAAACCATACAATGAGGCCTCTATTTATACAAGAGGAGAGAGTCTAACAATGGAAAGAAAATCATACTGATTAACTATGGAATAAAATCATCCTAATTACAATCAAATCACAATCTCAAGATCACGATTTGATCGCGATATTATTTTGTATATGCATTTATTCTAATAGATTTGTTGAAAGTAAAGAGCTAATTCCTCGAGTTCCATCCTCGTCCAGGGTAAGAGTTCTTGACCTACACAACTTCAATTTTATCTCATTAACACGTACTTACTATTATTTGTTCTAGTGCTTTATTGTTGTTTTTGCCACATTCTTCAATTTTATCTAGGTTTGAACTTCCGAAATCCCCTGGGTTGGAGATATTTTCTATTGTTTCTTGTCGTCTATAACAGATATTTTGTTTACGATGATTAGTTGTTTTGCTTTTTCTGGGTTAGTATGTCGTGCAGAGGTTTGTTCTGACAAATTTTGCGGATTTGTAATTTTTCTGTATGATTTCGCTGTGGAGATTGATATAGGGGGCCCATTGATATATAGAACATAGAACTTCAATTTTCAGTTTCCCATCTCTTTTCCGTATGCCATTCGTGGTGCATGTGTTTGTTGGGATTTTGTGGTAATTTTTTTTGATGTTTGTGTGTTATGTGTTGAGACCAGTGGCACTAAAATACAATTAGTCACATGATTAGGAACAAGAACACATATTTTTCCGTGGGTATATTGGTATTATATAGGGCTATGAATACAATTTTGGGATGGCAAAAACAGTTGGGAGTTAATGCATATAATTAATGTTTTTTTTTTTTAGAAGAAGGAGTCATGATTAAACATCCCAAATAGAGAATAAAATCCTTGGTTTACCCAACAGAAAGCAACTGCGTTCAACTAAGACAATCCAAACAGAAACACATGGCTCCAAAGAAACTTACGAAGATCACCGATCGAGCACTGAACTCGATCAGGCAGGCAGCATAATCAATCCATTCTCAATGCATCAATCCTGCTAGCTTTTAATACTTGATTACTGTCGGTTTCCTCATTTACAAGGCGGCTATGATAGGTTTGATATGTTCTGAACTCTTTTATTGGCTTAAGTTATTGTTGGATAGCGTGGATAGTATTTTTTTAGGTCATTATTAGGTATATTAGGATTTATGAAAATGTTTGCAACAATTTGGGTTTCCAATTAGGCACTACAATCAAATATCCTCATGGCCTCTTATTTCCACCGAGTTAACAGCTGATTTTTTTTTCTCCCTTGATTAGAAAATGATACGCAAGATTAAAAGTTGGGCTAAGAAATCCATCTCTAGCGCTGGTATGCTACAAGTTGTCCGTTCCATTAGCATCCAAGTTTTTTGGAGCTTGCTCATTGATTCCTTTCCAAAAAGGATATGTAGTGGATTTAACGTGGAACTTGAGGCCGAATGCGGCTGAGATTATGCAGGTTTCGGTTGTCTTTGTCCAATATTTCATGAAGTTCTTGAGCAGTAGCTACATATAGGTTTGAATCCCTCATTTCTTAATTCACATGGAACTTGAGGCTTACTATTTTTGTGTTTTATTAAGATCATCAACAGATAGTGATATTTAGGGAAGGCTTGAGCATCGAAAAATTGAAATTCTCAGAGTTCCATATGGAGTTAATTCCTTAGTCCTATATTGCCATGCAAAAAAAAAGAAAAAAAAGAGAGCTCCCATGGTGCCCTTCCACTGATGGGTGGAACCAGAGTAATGATTCAAAATCCCCTTGCTTTTGAAAAGACAGGTTTTATTGATTGATTCAAAACCTAAATCTGCATGATCTTGTAATTTTAGTGCTCATTTGGTTGCCTTATGTGCTAAATTGGGAATATGATTGTTGTTTAGGTACTTCAATTGGCTTCTATGATGGTTATGTATGAGACTATATGAGACACTTTCAATTAGTTGACCAAAACAACTTGTAAATTATTGGATTGTGACTGTTGTTTAGGGGTTAAACCCTTTATAGTTAGTCATTACCAATGTTGCAAACTAAAGGGTTTCTAGGCTTTTTAAATGTCCCATATGTAGTCCATAAAGTGGTACCGCTGCATATATTTGTGGAGTTGATGAATCCATATAGCAATTAAGGGGCTTTGGGGTTGTAGATGATGCCAGATGTTCCTTGGTGTCGAAGTCTTGCGTGACATACATTATCATTACTCTTTTTGTTTTCACTTCTGTTTTTCTTTGAATTATTTTTAAGACAATTGTCAATTTCCTTCAAAGTTCAATCTTAGTGATATGTAAATATATGCATATATCTATTTGTTTTATTGTGGTTCTTTGAACTGCCATTGAATTTTGATATCATTTCTTCTGCGATAATAAGGCTCTGGATAAAGTAGAGTATGTTGATGAGTTGATTTTTCAAATGCAGGCATCGAAGGAATCGGAACTGTGCATGCTGTTAAATTAATCACAAAATTTGGTAGGTTGAGATGTACTGTCTGCTATTTGGTTGAATACCTGCATGTGTTGTAAGATCAGTTTGAGCTGGAAAATGAGAATGGAAAGTTCTGATTCCTTGTCTCCCTATCAGACACTTTAGCGCAGTAGCTCTGTTAAATTCTGCACAATGTTAGAATAACAGTTTGGTTTGGATTTAGTATTAACATGGGGACAAAAGAGGTACAAGGATAACATGAAGAAATACTAAAACTGGGAAAGAACATACTCTATTTGTATATGGTGTCTTATAATTGTATACTGTATGATGCTTATAAAGTTACAAACTTTGCCAGCAGTAACTAAAACTAAGTATTACTCTGATCTAGAATCCCATAATGGTTTGGCAAATCTCACTCCAACTCAACCTTTGTGTTTGGAGACTTGTAGCAATTGTGTATAATAGGGACCCATATTACTTAGACAGCACAAACCAGAACATCCTATACCAAGAGATTGGTGTACTCGTGTTACTCAACTCTTTGAACTTGACAAACCTTCATTGCATATTTTGTTGTTTTGTCTATTCCAACCCTGGACATCTGTTGTCTTCATAATACGTAATCAGACGTAATCACGTACAATCCAAAGCAAGAAAGAACTACTTTCTGATATCAAATCTATCTAGCCACAAAGATTTCTTTCACCAGTCTCATGGATCATTCCGTAGACCAATATAAACTAGGTCTTTGGACCACTGCTAAATGTTATCTCCCAATGGTCCAGTATTTGTGTACTGTAAATTATATTTTGAGTTAATGAATATGTATGTTGTGGATAATGGGCACCACATATGAACTTAGTGTTCCGTTGCATAATCCAGTTTAATGGAGTTTGAGAGGTTTTAATAACAGACACAACCTTCAAAATTATGGTGGTCACTTTGCCCCTTGCGGTAGACAGATTCTCGAACTTTTATAAACCAAGGTCCAAGAGACTCATGAACTCTACTCTTCTAACTCCGGTCGACAAACTTGAAATGAAATCTACTTGTCATGTCCTCACCTTATTGTTTTCTGACATGTCTTTTTATTAGTTTTTCGGCTTTGCCCAGCCACCCTTGATATGGATGAAGGAATACACTATTAACTTGGTACAAGCTAAAGCAAAGATAACGTTCTTTCAGATATCAGTTACCCACCTGCAAGATTTCTCCTCAGTCATCCTAATATTTACTTATGTCTGTAACACCCGTTCCGAGCATGCACGTGCATCGCATATGACATTTAACTTTATGTTGCATAGGTCATGCTATTTGATTCATGTGTTGTGTTATCGTCAGCATATCATTCATTAATTGTCTAGCAATACATGATTTAATTTGTGGGTTTACTCAAGTTAATTAAAAAAGATTGGACTTGGTAGTTGGAATGAAGGGTAAAAGATGAGTTATGGCCCGTTTAAACCCATACACCCAACCTCATGGGATAATTTTTTCCCTAATTAACCTTCTACGTTATTCTCATTGTTTCCACCGCCTCACTGCTATTGTAAAACGACACACACACTCAGAGAGAGAGAGAGAGAGAGAAGCGGTGAAGAGAAGAAGGGGAAAATTTGTTGGCTTTGAATTGAAGATTAGACTTGGTAATTCATTCTTCTTATTCTTGAATATCATGTTTCTTGACTTAAATACCATGCTTTGATTGTAGAATTCATGCTCTAGATGTTGATTTAGGTTGAACTTGGGTTTGGGTTGAAATCTTAAAGAAGCTCAAGAACCCTAATTGAATCTCTTGAATTTCATGTTTAGAACTTTGATGCATGAATTTGATGTTATTGAAGTAGCTCTTTAATATATCTGAGTTTGAGCATGATTAGTAAGGTTTTGATGTGAGTTTGAAGTATTTTGGAAGGGTTTAAGAGTTGAAAATCGAAGGAAGAACAAGACGTAATTTTCTGGAAAATCTGCAGAATTGGAAACCTTGAATCTGACCTGATTTTGAGGATTTTTGTTGAGGCAGTTCCTAAACTCCAAAAATTATGGAATTTTTATTGAGAGTTCCTCTACGAGTCTTCTATCTACAGTAAAATTTTCATGATCTAGTTCAAAGTATTGAGCTCTATAGAAAATTTTAATCTAGCATCACTCAAATTCGGAATTGAGCAGTCTGCGCCGACACAAGTTGGAAAAACAGTCATATCTCCTAGCTCGAGACTCGAAAACACATTCCGCTTGCTTTGCTGAAAACTAGACACATAGAGCTTTCCAACGATGCAAACCGTGCACTGTGGTTATGCCTGAGCAATAACAGATTTGCTGTTAAAGTTGATCCAAAATCTGTCTCTGCACCAGTTTTAGTATTATGTTAAATTATAATCGCGAGACCGTAGTAAGGTTACCCGAACTCCGTTTTTGATGCATGACCTGTCGATTCGAAGAGGAAGAAGTTAACTTTTCAACGGTTTAAGTGAAATTCTTAGAATTCACGATTATGTATTAGATATGGTCAGAACCGTACACGTTGGCCATGGACTAAGCCTTATTCTTGGGAATTCTTGTATCAAATCTCATTGAATCATCTTTGGAGCATTGAAGCACATCATCCATCATTTTTATTGCATTGGTCTCATTCATTATCATATTAGGGATGGAGATTAAAAAGAAGGTCATAGGCTAGACTTATTGATGCATTTTACTTGAATTTTAACATGAGTTGGAGTACGAATTATACTAAGTGTAGTGTCATTCATATTCTAGGATCGGGGGACGAGTCTCCACCTCAAGGTTGAGAAGAGGCTTTTCGCTTTTGTCTTTTGGATCTCTAAGGTGAGTGTGCTGTTTCATTTAAGTGGCTAACTAAAAATAAACTTATACTTTTTCTGCAAATATTGCAAATTTTTGACGGTTGTGGATATGGATCAAGATGCTTGAAACATATTTTTTTAATTTCAAGAGCATGCCATAACTGTATTGTTGGTTCGATTTGCTTTCTTCTTGATGTACACAAGAAGGGTATAAATTGTCTGTTTGCTGTACACAAACAGGGTATAAATTGTTGAAAGTACCATGTTCACAGGGTCACGGTACCATCATAACTCCTGGTTGCGAGGAAAGCAACCCTATGGCTTCTTGAAATATTGTTGCTTACTTAATTGTTTGTAAAGAATTGTACGTTTCTTGCTAAATATGATTAGAAGTATTCTTTGATCCATGTTTGCTCGTGTAAACTGTTTTATGCTTTCCACTTGAATGAAGTAGTAACACTCACAATCCTTTCAGGTATCCAAAATAGAGTTTTGGTCCACTACTGGTCTGATAGGCTGTAGGAGTGGAGATGAGGGACGACTTGGTGTCCTTTTGGCGTAGTACCTTTTATGATATAACTTTTTGGCGAGTTGTTGTAGCTTATGTGGATGTGAACTCATCTTGTATAGTTCTCTTATAAACGTTATTTTGGAAGCCAGGTGTAATCTTTTTAGTCGACTTTGTCCTGCGTTTATGGAATGAATGTTATTAAGGTTGATATCTAGCTTTCTTTGAGACAGTTTTTGCTAATCCTCTTAAAGCGGGTCGTTACAATGTCTATCTCATAGGTCAATGTCTGGCCATTTCTAAGGTGTATACTTTTTTTTTCCTGGTTAAATCTATTGTGTATACTGGATCTAGAAAATTTCTACATTGAACTATCATCACCTATGTTGTCAATATTTATGGACCGAGCTAGTGCCTATGTTCAGAACTTACATGAATCCCTTTCTTATTCTGATGACTATTTTCAGAACATCAAGTAAAATGAGGCTTAATTAGGTTGAGTTATGAATGATAGTGGTTGCTTTGAACAGTTCTGTTGCTCAAATTTGCAACTATGTCCCTTGAGCTATAATTCAGAATATTGGAGCTCCATCCTGTCTCAATTCCCTCACTTCCGTTGACTATTAACATTGGTATCATCGGCATGTACCTTTAGAAAATGGCAAATGAATATACAACATGCCAAACAACTTCATCGTAATATAAATTGTTTACTACTACTCAAAAAACATACCAAGTATGTTCAATAGATTGCCCATCTTCATTCAAGTAGTCAAGAAGAATGTCATCATCCTTGGGGAACAGGAATCTCGTAAAAAAAGATGTGGAGTGTATACGTACGTACCACTTGTAATCGAAGGTATTGATCGCTGAGGATCTGCCATTGAAAACAATATAAGCTCCTTGTTGACAAAGTCACTTTACTTGATGAGCTTCTCCTTTTGATCAAGGTAAGTACCAGGCTGCAACAACAAAAACAAATAAAGTGTTGTCCCCATTAGAAAACACAACTTTTGCAAACCAAAAGAGAACTTACAAATTTGAGGAATACATTATATAACTTCAAACCTCAAAGTGTCAGAGCCAATTCTTTATTGCTTCAATTTTCTTCTTGCTGAAGGCAAGCTCAATTGCTTCCCCATCTTGTTCATCTTCCCAGATGATGTCTTTCCTGTGGCTTTCAAGATCATGGAAGTATTCCTGTGGCTTTCAAGATCATTGGTAGTTATGGCCTACGTGGGCAACAAACCGTTAGCTAACCTACCTTCACTAGCCCCCCTTGGCATGTATATGGTGTAACTTATTTTCATAGAGAGAGCAATTTAATTTCCACAAAGGGCAACTTTATTTCATAGAAGGAGCAACATATGTGGATTCACAGAGCAACTATCTCCGGCAACAAAACATAAAGTTCTTGCATAGATCCAACAACAATACTACCACAATTTATAATTACTAGAATGAAATAAAATACAATTACTCCTATTTGTCATCGGAATAATTAGATACTTCGGGGTCGGATGCATACTGTGGATCCCTCTTAATTCCTCTAATAGACTCTCTGGGGTCGAAGCCGTCCCTTTCAGCTTCCTTCACTTTCTTGAGTATCAGGCCTTGACGAATTAGTCGCTTGCACATTGCATTAATCTCGACCTGCAGCCATTCGCACACGTCGTTATGGAGACGGTTTGGCCTTCTTCCGGCCATCATTTGTGCTGACTGTTCTTTAGGCACCTTAAGTAGGTACTTACGACATTTCACTTCCAACTTGTTCCTCTATACAAACATGTTAGGCCAGTTAAGTAAATCACCGGTTTCACCCTCAAATGAAGATTGGTTCTAGTCTAGTTTGAAATAAGCATCTTCACTTGCATCGTATTGCAACATAGGTGTAGACACCCCAATTTGGACTTTTCAAAATTCCTTGACTCGTGGCCCGGAGGCTCCCCGATGATGACTTCGGATTGAAACAAGCCTGGTACCGATTGGAACTTTGCTCCTTGAAAGATTTGAAGAGGGATTAAAAATGGTCAAAAACATTTTCAAGCGCTTGGGAGTAGTCCTGAGCGCTCAAAACCATTTTCCAAAACCTCTGGCCTGGCTCACTCTAGAGCGCTCGAGAGTGAGGTCCCAAGCGCTCGGGAGTGATCCCAAGCGCTCGAGACTATTCTGTTGCCCAATGGATGGCAGTATCACCCACTACCCTTTGCAACTCATCATTATAACCACCTTGAGCCCGCCGATAACCCAGTCCACACTCAACCTCTGGTGGCAGAGATTCAGGCCAAAGATTTTCCTATTAAAAAAATGTTTTATGTAAAACCATTTGATTTCAAAACCATTTGGTGACTTTGTCTATAAATATGACTGGTTTTCAGCAGAATGGGAGGCCACGAAATTTTCATCCCACAGAACCCTTACTCTCTGCTCTCTTTCTCTCTCTAGCTAAAGACCAAAAACCTCCAAACTCTCTTTCCAAACTCCAAAAGTTTTAGAAATCACCAAGGAAAAGGGCAAGAAATCCAGAATACTCTTCTGATCTCTTGCACTCTCCTCTCTTCATCCACATTTCAAAGTCATTCCAAGGAGCAAAAGTTCAAGGAAAATGTAGAAACTTTTACCTTTGATCACAACCAAAAAGGGCTGTTCATCCCTTCTGAGGGGGGTCTCTCAGCTTGACCCAGTCTTCAATACTGGGTGCATGGTTGGGAGACCCTAGTGTAAAAACAAGAGCAATGGGGCACAAAAAAATGTTTTCATAAAACCTTTACTAGAAACACTCCCAAGCGCTCGAGAGTACTCCAGAGCGCTCGGGACTGTTCCCAGTTTCATGCATGGTCCTTTGGTACACAGTAGGTTGAGAATGAGGTGTAATATTAAAAGAATTGGTTTCATTTTGGCATGCATGCACAGAAAACGGTTTTCCCCTAAAAACAGGAACATTTTCTCACAAGTTTTCATGTGTGAACAAGGCTTCTCTCTTTCAAAGTTAAAAGAGGTTCTCCTCTTGGGAAATATCAAAACAAGGGCCTTTGCATGTCAAAATGGTACTATTTCCTGTTTGAGAGTAAGCTGACATGCAGCTCACTCCCAAGCGCTCCGGACCATTCAAGAGCGCTCGGGAGTGCATGCATGCCATTGTTTCCCATTTTCCAGTCTGCTGTATTATCTGGTCTCTGCATGCATAAGTGTGGCCTGTTGCTCTTTTAAATTTGTAGATTTAGTCTTGATTAAGGCAGGGATGCAAGATCTGAAAGATTGAGGGTTCATTCCAGTCTTTCAAATCCTCTGTTGAGCCAGTAGTGTGTATAGTAGCTTTTCAGTTCCTATTTTAGCATTGTATTCTGTCTGTGCTAAGAAAGCTTGCAGGTTGGGTATCAGAACTCCCAAGCGCTCGGGACTGCTCTCGAGCGCTCGAGAGTGAAGTCAGTAACAGATCCTCAGTTTCTGTGACCATGCATTCTGCTCACTTTCATTTAATCATCCACTGTACACCTGCACATGCATGCAATTCTTACCTGTTATAACTGTGGTTACTTGCTAAATGCTCTAATGAAACAAAATCCCTTTTAAAAATCCCGCAAACGTTTAGTAGAGACCGATCTCGAATCGGGCGAGGGGGGTGCCGTAAAACCCTTCCCCCCTCGTAACATGGCTTCCGAACCCTTGAAACTGATCTCTGGTTTTCAATTCAAACCAACTGATTTTCGAAACAAGACGATTTCTCGGGTGATATACCGCAAATCCGGGTGGCGACTCTTCAAACGGTATTCTTTTCTTCAAAGCGGCGGAAAAATATAAAAACACAAAAGCAACAATCTTTTGTTTTTCGGGTAGGTAGCCCACAGTGGCAACTCTGCTGGGGAGAGTTTAATTAATACTTGAGAAAAAGTTGATTTGTTGATAAAACGGCCCGCTTTTCTTGAATATCAATTAAACTTGTGAGCCAAGCTTGAAAAACGTTTGTGGGATTTTCAAAGGGATTTTGTTTCATTGTTTATTTCTTGTATATATCTTGTGCAACCCCGCTGTTGTGTTTCGGCAATCCTACCCGGCTTGCCGGTGATGGGGAATCCCGGAATGCTCAGCAACCCTCGACCGTGATGAGTCATCCCTACCGTTTGTACCATTATTGGGTGTACGCTCAATAGTGGGAGGTATACTTTGACTCTAGTCCGGGGAACCCTCTTCAAGCCAAAACCAGCCTTTGTACGTGTTTAGAAAGCAATAGAACCTTCCAAACTAGGACAGGGACCCGCAGGGTAGGACTATGTGCTATATCCTGTCTACATGTTACTGCTTTCTGCATCTCACCATGCATGTCATGCCGTCATGCTGTCCGTTCATTTTTGAGTCCTGTGCTTTTAATCTCGCTCGCACGGTCTGTAGAAGGTTGCCGAGGCCCGATGATGAGTCGTGCACTTTGGTGTACGTTGTCTAAACTATATGAGTCCTTAGAATGAGGAGACTTTGGGAAATCAGAATATTACTAAGTCCTTGACTAATGCCTAATCGAAATTTCAACAGAGAATAAGGAATAACAAGGAAAACGGCGCCGTGATGCCACTTTACTTACACCACCTTGGCTAATGGCACCGTGTCACTGACACCACGATGGTTGGGGTATCACGCCGTCTATACTAAGTTATTCTGAGTTCAAAATTGAGACTTCGAATGAGGACTAGTTGAATACTTAGTTCATTTTGACATCTCTTAGAATTCGCCGTTCTGAACGAAGGATACACCCTAAAAAAAAAAATCTGAGGAATTAGGCAACCTTCGAAAGACCGTAATCTTATCACCCTTGCACATCGCACCTTGCATCTTACGCTTTCCTTTTGTGTCTCATATAGAATTCTGAGACTCGCTTGCGCAGTCTTCGCGAGGTTGCCAAGACCCAATGAAGAGTCACGCATTCTATGTGCGTGTTGTGTAACTACATGAGTCCTTAGAACAAGGAGACTTCGGGAAATCAGAATATTACTAAGTCCTTGACTAATGCCTAATCGAAATTTCAACGCAGAATAAGGAATAACAAGGAAAACGGCGCCGTGATACCACTTTACTTACACCACCTTGGCTAATGGCACCGTGTCACTGACACCACGATGGTTGGGGTATCACGCCGTCTATACTAAGTTATTCCAAGTTCAAAATTGAAACTTCGAACGAGGACTAGTTGAATACTTAGTTCATTTTGACATCTCTTAGAATCTGTCGTTCTGAACGAAAGATACACCCTAAAAGAAATCTGAGGATCAAGGCAACCTCGTGTGGAGGGTACTCGATCATTCTTGGAAAATCGGAGTCGATGGCGGTGACGATGATGCACATTTTCTAAAAAACCTATTCACATATTTCATGAAATAAAAACAGGAATCGCGTCTGAGCACGGTTTTTGCTTTGCTGTCAGTACTGAGCAATTGGGCCGAAGAAGAAGGACACCATACCCTCCTGGACCAGACCCTTGGGACAGAGATTGGAACGGCTTCAACTTCAAGCAGTTTCAGTCGGTACATCAGATTCGAGGGGGGAAATGGATCTGTTGATAGGGAACCTAAACCCAAACCCCAATCCAAACCCAAACGGGGGCAACCTAAACCCGAATACCGGCAATCCAAACCCGAACCCAAATGGAGGTAACCCAAACCCAAACGGGGGCGAACCGAATCCGAATCCTAACCCCCTTCCTAATCCAAACCCAAACCCTAACCCAAGTCTGGAGGACTTGTACGGAGGAATGGGACAGATAAGGGAAGGTATCCAACATCTCGACGAGCGAACTGATAACCAAATCGCTCAGCTTATGATGATGATTACTGGGGTTGCACGACGCCTTCCACCACTGAACCCGAATCCGAATCCTAACCCAATCCCGAATCCGATTCCTATCCCAAATCCCAATCCGATTCCAAATCTGAATCCTAACCTCAACTTAAACCTCAATCCTAACCTCAACCTGAACCTCAATCCAAACCCTAATCCAAATCCGATGCCGAACCTGGAGCAGCTGACTGTTGAATTGGAAACCCCGCAAAACCCCGAGATGGCCGCAGTGTTGGCGAAAATCACCATGTTAGAGGAGTCTGTGGCAAGAAATGAGAAGATAGCATCAACCGGATTTGACATCAACAAGCTTTGCTTGTTCCCTAATGCAAAGCTTCCGGAAAAGTTCAGGCCGATTGACTTCGCTAAATTTGACGGAACAGGAAACCCAAGAGCTCACTTGACCGGATACATCGGAGCACTCTCCATGTGGGGAGTGGAGAAGGATGCTATGGTGCAGATGTTCTCGCAGACTCTAGTGGGGCATGCTTTGCACTGGTTTTCCACCCTGGATGAAAGAAAGAAACGCTCATGGGAAGACATATGCGCGGCTTTTGTGGCGCAATACGATTACAACATTCAGTTGGAGGTGACCACTCGAGAGTTAGAATCAACAAAGATGGAAGCAAAGGAGGCCTTCGCCGAGTTCGTAAAAAGGTGGAGGGCTAAGGCCGCACAGATGAAAGACAGGCCAAGTGACAGGGACCAAATCCGGATGATTGTCCGTAACCTTCAACCAACTCTCGCACGGCACATGATTATGGCTCAAGCATGCTCGGACTTTAAAACATTCTTCGACACAGGCTTAGCCGTCGAAGAGGCAGTTCAATTGGGGATCCTTGACAAACCCGAGCCTACGCCCAAGCCCAGGAAGGTTTTCTCCGGAAATAGCAACACCCTGTTTGGCAACTCGAACTACACCAACCTCCCAAATACTTTCTCGAACGCAACTCAAGCCGAACCCGTCAATCAGATTGCGACCCAAGCCAGTCAACCCCGTACCCAATCCCGCGCTTTTGCTCAATTCTCGGCACCCCTCTCTGCTGTGCTCGAGAAGTTGGTCAAAGATGGCATGCTTAAACCACTCACCCCTACTCCCCTACCACAAAACTCCCTGCATCCCACAACCCTAACGCATACTGCGCCTTCCACCAGGGCCCGGGCCATTTAACCGACAACTGCTTCCGCCTGCGCCATGCTATCCAAGATCTCATAGACAATAAAACTCTCCCCACGCCACCACAAAAACCAAACACCGTCTCAAACCCGCTCCCGAAACACACTAACGCCCGCACCAACCATATCTCCCTAGACCATCCCTTTGACCCGAGCCTTTACATCCTCCCTACCACCCAACCCAGACCGATTGTCGAGTTG
The DNA here is from genome assembly GCA_020567845.1 of Rhododendron henanense subsp. lingbaoense. Taxonomy (NCBI): domain Eukaryota; kingdom Viridiplantae; phylum Streptophyta; class Magnoliopsida; order Ericales; family Ericaceae; genus Rhododendron; species Rhododendron henanense. The sequence goes on from CM036313.1 coordinate 28,186,732, forward strand.
CCAACCGAGGATATCGTCTGTGCCCTTGAAACTGTGGATTGGGATTTCCAAAGAGGGTGGGAAGAGTTGGCAAATGATTTTCTGGCAGTGGAAAACCGAGCTATCGTAACTGGAATATGGCCTGTGGCCCTCAATGCTCACCAAGTCGCAGAATTAGAACATGGCAATTGGAGGCAAGAATTCGAAGAAGTGTTGACCGACCCGTTGGACGGATACTCCCTGTTTGCTCTGTTTTTGGAGCCAGAACCGATAGAAGAAGAGGATGAATGGGCATGGGAGCCCGAACCCAATGGGTGGCTTTGGATGGATGATTCCGACCCGTTAGACGAGACGTCATTGGCATACCTTTTCCTAGAGGAAGAAGTCCGTGAAGAAGTGGACCTCATGAACCCCCGCATGTTTTCTGGACTCACTGTCAGCGCTATTATCAATATTGCTAGAGGATCCGACGCTCTGGACCATATCATGGATCAGGCCTTCATCCCGCAGGAATACATTATTGGGGAGCACCTTCCGCAGCCCGTAGTCGAAACCCCCAATGAGCCCTCTATTTGTGTACTGGACCCTGAAGACCTGTGGGGAAAATCTGAATTGGTGAATGTGTGGGTTGATGGCGAGGAACTGACCGTCAATAGAGCCATGATAGATGAAGGCTCTCTGCAGATTAACAACAACAGCAGCAACAACAACAACAACAACAACAACAACGGTAACAACAACGTCAACTTTTGGAGTTCCCTAGAGGAAGGGAATATGTGGCACGCTCTAGAGATGGAAACCCTCAACGAAACCTTGGAGAAAACTACACTTGACAAAGGAAAACGTAAGGCTGACCCTTGCAACTCTGACTTCTCCGACTTTTGGGAAGGTACTTGGTGGGAGCCCATTCCCAAAACGATCAGCAATCTTACCAGGAGTGGAAGAGTGTACCAGCCAACAAACCTCCAGCGGGAAGCTCGTCCCGAGCCCCTCGCCGCGGCAGAACAACCCCGTCAACTCGGCAAACCCGAACACCCCTCAAGCTCCACAAAATGACCCTCCTAACTCCACAAACCCGCCATCTCAGTCCAACCCACCTGTCCATCTCAACCCTTTCGTAAGTTCAAACCCTGATGCCTCCCAACAACAAAACCCAGCGGCCACCACCGACCCCATAATCCAACAGCTCCAAGAAACCCCTGTTCGTATGTCTATGTGGGGAGTGTTAGCTGCATCCTGCGAGCACCGCCGCAGGCTCGTAAACACTCTCTCTAAATTCGAGGTCCCCTCTGATATAGCTCCGGAAGCTCTCATTGCCCTCATAACCCCAATGAACCTCACCCAGCACACCCTATCGTTCACAGAAAAGGATCTCCCGCCGGAGGGAGCTGACCATAACAAGCCACTGCACGTGACGATGAAGTGTCTCGGAAAATGGGTCCCTGCAATTCTCATCGACAATGGTTCAGCCATCAACGTGTGCCCACTTCGCACCGCTTATTGCTTGGGCCTCAAAAACAAAGACTTTGCACCATCGAATCTGGGTGTCCGCGCCTATGATAGTACGCGCCACGATGTTTTGGGGACAATCAACTTGGAACTTGTGACGGGGAAGTTTAAAACCACTGTCGAATTCTGTGTGTTAGAGATACCTGCGTCATTCAACCTCTTGCTGGGGAGGCCATGGCTGCACAGGTCGGATGTCATGGGTGTGCCCTCAACGCTGCATCAGAAACTCATTCTGGGTTTAGATTCTGGAACCCTCATCATCCATGGAGACTCAGGCATCCGTCCACACTCAGAGGACAACTCCCCACTACTAGAGATTATGCATGGAGAGGAGGACATTACCATGGGGGGCTTTGCGGTTATGACTTCAAAAGTGTGCACAATCCGGGCCGAGGACGGCTTCTTGGTGAGCTCTGCGGCGCTGGAAATTATGAAAAGGATGAAATATCTACCGGGCATGGGTTTGGGTCTTTATGGTCAAGGAGTCCCGGAGTTCCCTGATTTTCCTGGAAGTAACGAACGCTTTGGTCTAGGATATGAGGCCAAGAAGAGCGATCCAGCAAAGAAGTGGCGCAACCGTGCCCGAGCTCATGCAGCCGGGATTAAGCCGAAAATGGAAGAAGCACTGTACCAAGGAGAACCCGAGCCCTTTGTGGATCTTGAAACGAAAATGAAGTACCCGGGTTTGAAATCTTTGCCAACGACACTTGGGAAGAAGATGAAGTAGTAACCAGGGTAGAAGAGGTATCTGAAGCACTTGACTGGCTAGAGACTTTTGGAGTGGGCAGTCTCCAACTCCTGTTCGAGGGTGAAGATCCGGAGGGTATGGTCGAAGACATTGCTGTGCTGGTGCTTGGAGAGGAAGAAGAGGTTGAAGATCCTTCCAAACTCATCGTGGAGGCTGTAGGCGTTTATGATAATTGCACTTTCATACCACATGTAACTCGCACTCACAGCACCTACACTGAGTCTGAATCCGGGTCCGACACTAGTTCGTCGTCTAGCACAGAGTCGGAGTTTGTGCCTATCGGCCCTCCACAGCGTAGCTTTTACTTTGAGTTTGAGTCAACCGCTGTATTCCCCCCTTCTGAGGAGGCTGCTGATGAAATGAATGATGCTTTCGCTTACTTGGCGATTTTTGAAATAAATTGTTTAGATCCCGACAATGAAGGAGTAGATCTCGATGGGGACGTCCCCAAGGAGATCCGTTCCCTCATCGATCACGAAAATGAAAGGCATGCTCAACCTTTAAAAGAAGAAATAATCTCTATAAATTTGGGTGATGAGGAGAACCCTCGATTGGTTCAGGTTGGTTCCGGGCTGTCCCCCGATGAGCTTCAAGAGCTCACCGATTTACTAAAAGAGTTCAAAGAAGTTTTCGCTTGGTCTCATGCGGACATGCCCGGAATCGACCCGGAGATCGTCGAGCACAGAATCCCTCTCTTCCCGGACGCAAAACCCGTTAAGCAGAAACTGAGAAAAATGCGGCCCGATTGGGTGCTTAAGATAAAAGAAGAGCTCACAAAACAAATTGACGCCGGTTTTCTAATCGTAACGGAATACCCCACTTGGGTCGCAAACATCGTTCCGGTCCCTAAAAAGGATGGAAAAATTAGAGTGTGCGTCGATTTCAGGGATCTGAACAAAGCAAGCCCTAAAGACAATTTCCCATTGCCACATATAGACATACTTGTTGATAGCACTGCAGGGCATGCTCTACTATCCTTCATGGATGGTTTCTCAGGGTACAATCAGATTCTCCTAGCTCCGGAAGACAGGGAAAAGACAACATTCATCACTGAGTGGGGGACATACTGTTATCGGGTTATGCCATTTGGATTGAAAAACGCCGGTCCTACATGATAAGGATATTTTTAGGCACTTACTGTCGAGCGCTGTTCCTTTGACACGTGTCAAGGGGTAAGCTGCTCGGTCGGACAACTGTCGCTCGGTCGTACTCAAGTCGCTCGGTCAGACTTCTCCAACCTCGCTGGGACAACAGGATAAACACTAACTGGGAATATACGGTTACACCCGCCGGTATCCTCGGACGTAGAGGGGATAGCCCCACGTCCCCCTAATTCCTGGACTACGGGGCCATGACTCCCACGTCGACCACCCACACCGTGTCTGACAGGAGTCCCCCACTCCAAGGAATTCCAACCGCCGTCGTGGTCCATGATCTACCACCTTCAGCCCCAGCCAGGGGCACGAACCGCTTCTTATATAAATGGGTAGTCCGTCCATGGGAAAAGGTACGTACTCTACTCTATACACAGAGCACATAGAATTCTACCCTGACATACTCTTACTAACTTAGCCATCGGAGGGTCCCCGACTGGCGACACCCCCAGTCCACGGACGCTATTTTGCAGGAACTCCTTGAAGACGGAGCTCGGATTGACCGTCCAATTTCAGACATCAACAGTTTGGCGCCGTTTGTGGGAACCGACGAGTTTTCTACTTCATAAATTCAACTGTTTCAAAGACTCCAGAGAATGGTCAATACGAGAGCCGGAAGCCAACGAAACGGCCCAGATGGAGAAGACCGTGGTAACCCTCTCCAGGAGCAGGTTAATCAACTTACTCAGATGGTTAATCATCTCCGGGAGCAGAACGCGGAGCTTCTCCAACGCCTCCCTCAACCAACTCCCCCTAACGAAGAGCGGGAGGCGAGCGGAGACTCACCAGAGATTCAGGGCACCCACCGTGGTGGGGACCCCTCTGACACAGCTGATCATCGCCAGTCCACGGCGGCTGGCGATAATAGCTTCGTCGCCCTCCGACACAGGAATGCTCCCAACTCTGGGTCATCATTGGCTCAGGGGGCTGCGTTCAAGGAACTGCAGGAGAAGATGGACCAGGTGCTGAAGCAGGTTAATGATCGAGGGGCCAGGACTGTGGAGAATCTGGTTCAGAAGACCAATCTCCCTTTCACGACCGAAGTTACTATCTACCCACTTCCCCAAAAGTTCAGGCTCCCATCGCTTGAGCCTTTTGATGGACTGGGCGACCCGCTTGACCATCTGGAGACCTACAAGGCCTTCATGACGTTGCACGCTTGCCCGAACCAGATCATGTGTCGAGCCTTCCCCACTACTTTGAAAGGCTCGGCCAGAGTTTGGTTTGGAAAGCTCAAACCGGGCTCAATTGGGACGTTCGACGAATTGAGCAAGCTGTTTATCGAGCATTTCTACAGTGGGCGGCGTCAGCACAGACCAGCTACCTACCTCCTCAATGTCAAGCAGAAGGAAGGAGAATCTCTACGCGACTACCTGAAGCACTTCAACAACGAGGCACTCTTAATTGATGAGGTGGATGACAAAGTGGCTCTCACTACCTTTATTGGTGGACTCCAGCCTACCAAGTTTTTCGAGTCTGTCTCGGAAAAGCCACCGTCTAGCATGGCGGAGTTAATGAACAAGGCTCAGAAGCACATCAATGCTGAGGAAGCGATGGCCGCTCGGCGACAATCGGAAGAGACGTCAGGCAGCGGCAAGCAGAGGCATGAAGCGGAACAGCCAAAAACCCAAAAGGAAGTCAAACCCGAGAAGAAACCAAGAGGGGAGGACCGTCCACGTGCTCGAGGGCATTTCGAGCGGTTCACCCCGCTAAACGCCACTCCCGAGCAAGTGCTGGTCCACCTTATCAACGACCCAGAACTCTGCTGGCCCAAGGCAATGAAACCAGGGGTTCCCAGAGACCGAAGCAAGTACTGCCGCTTCCACAGGGATCACGGGCACGACACCTCCGACTGTATCGAACTCAAGAAACAAATTGAGAATCTGATCCAACGCGGTCGCTTGCGGAGGTTCATCCAAGACAAGCCCGAGCCATCCGCTCGGCCCCAGCACCAGGAAAGAAGAGAAGACCGTAACCCTCGCGCGAATCCGGAACCCCGCAGAGCGCTCGGTGAAATCCACACCATCTCTGGCGGGTATGCCGGAGGCGGCGAGTCCAACACTTCCAGGCGTGTTCACGCCCGCAGGTTGCGGTCAGCAGAGGTCGTCCTCACTGAGAGGCCCTGGAAGGAAAGAAGAATGGAAGAGCAAACCATCAGTTTTCGCGCCAACGACTCTGCAGGTGTCCAACATCCTCACGATGATCCACTAGTGATCACCGTCACCATCGGGAACTACAAAACCAGCAGGGTCCTCGTCGACAACGGGAGCTCGGCAGACATTCTCTTCTCTAGAGCTTTCAACCAAATGGGGATCCCAAAGGACAAGTTACAGCTTGTCCGAAAGGTTCAACCCGTGGGAACGATCGACCTCCCGGTCACCATGGGGGCTGAGCCATGCCAGGTCGTGAAAATGGTGAAGTTCCTTGTGGTAGATTGCCCTTCGGCCTACAACGCAATTCTCGGGCGAACGGCTCTTAACAGCATGAAGGCGGTTACCTCCACATACCACCTGGTGGTCAAGTTCCCGACCGAGAATGGTGTAGGGGCACAGAAGGGAGACCAAGCCTCAGCACGTGAATGCTACGTCGCGACTCTTAAAGAGAGACGTTCACAAGAAACCCTCGTAGTGGATGCACTCGAATTCCGAGATGAAAGAGAGGAAATCCACGCGGAGCCTGTGGAAAAACTGGACAAAGTCGACGTGGGAGAAGGCCGGAGTCTTCAGATTGGTTCACTGCTCCCCCCTCAACTAAGGGAGCAGTTGGTCACTTTCCTGAAAGACAACAAAGACGTCTTCGCCTGGTCTCATGCGAACCTGACAGGAATCGATCCTGAGGTAATGACTCACCACCTCAATGTGGATCCTACCTTCAAGCCCGTAAAACAAAAACCGAGAGTCTTCGGAAAAGAGAGGAGCGATGCCGTCCTTGAGGAAATTCAGAAGTTGATCGATGCTGGATTCGTCCAGGAGGTGCAATATCCCGATTGGCTGGCCAACGTGGTGCTAGTCCAGAAGGCGAATGGCAATTGGCGCATGTGTGTGGACTTTAAAGACCTGAACAAGGCTTGCCCGAAGGACAGCTACCCACTCCCCAGGATTGACCAACTGGTTGATTCAACAGCGGGACATGAACTCTTGAGTTTCATGGGCGCTTTCTCTGGATACAATCAGATCCTGATGCACCCGGCCGACCGGGAGGGTACGTCTTTCATAACCGAGCGGGGGTTATTCTGTTACCGGGTTATGCCGTTCGGACTAAAGAATGCAGGAGCAACCTACCAACGGTTGGTCAACCAGATGTTCGCCGGGCAAATTGGCCGGAAAATGGAGGTATACGTGGATGACATGCTCACTAAAAGCAAGTTAGCCGGCGATCACCCAACCGACTTGGCTGAAACCTTCCAAATCCTCAGAAAGTTTGACATGAAGCTTAATCCAACCAAGTGCGCGTTCGGAGTAGGGGCAGGAAAATTCCTTGGGTTCATGGTTAGCCAAAGAGGAATCGAAGCCAATCCCGAGAAGGTTCAAGCAGTGATCAACATGCAGGCACCACGAACGATCAAAGAGGTTCAATGCCTTACCGGGCGAGTAGCAGCGCTCAACCGATTCGTCAGTCGGTCGACGGACAAGTGCCTCCCCTTCTTCAAAACTCTGAGGAAAGCTTTCGAGTGGACCGACGAATGCGAAGAAGCGTTTGCACACCTAAAGGCCTACCTTAGCTCTCCTCCCTTACTCTCCCGAGCTATTTCAGGAGAGCACCTTTACCTATACTTAGCAGTCTCCCCAAACGCAGTCAGCTCAGCCCTATTCAGAGAGGAGCGGGGTATTCAGAAGCCAGTATTCTATGTTAGCAGAGCTTTCCGCGGCCCTGAAGTCAGGTATCCACTCATTGAACAACTAGCCTTTGCTTTGGTTATCTCGGCGAGACGCTTGCGCCCTTATTTTTGCTCACACACCGTTGTGGTGCTGACCGACCGACCGCTCAAGCAAGTGCTTCAAAAGCCTGAGTTGTCCGGCCGGCTCATCCAGTGGTCTATAGAGCTCAGTGAGTTCGATATTGTATACCAACCGCGCAAAGCAAGGAAGGGACAGGTCATGGCGGATTTCCTGGCAGAATTCACTAACCCTTTACAGGAAGAAGATGATGTGACCAAAACAAAGGGACAAGACGTGGAATGCTGGACAATCTACGCAGACGGCTCGTCCAACAAGGCCGCAAGCGGCGCTGGGATTGTGCTTATCTCACCACTCGGTGAGCAGTTGGAGTATGCGCTACGGTTCGGATTCAACGCAACCAACAATGAGGCCAAGTACGAAGCAGTCGCTGTTGGGTTGCTACTATGCTCACAGATGGGAGCTAAAGTGGTCAAAGTCCTCAGCGACTCCCAGTTAGTGATCCATCAGTCCAACGGGGAAGCTGAGGCTAAAAACGAGAAGATGAAGAAGTACTCAGAGCTAGTCGCCAAGATCAGAGCAACCTTCGAGAAGGTGACGTTCTTACAGGTCCCACGTGAAGAAAACCAAAAGGCGGACTCCTTGGCTCGCCTGGCAAGTGCTCCTGACGAACACCTGGGGCCCATGACTGCTCTCCAGTACCTTGCAGAGCCAAGTATCAATGACCAAAAACCCGAGGAGGTCCAGGTTATCCATTCCCATGCAGAATGGGCGGAATCCATCATTAAATTCCTCCAGGATGGGGAACTTCCCTCGGACAGAAGGGAAGCGAAGAAGCTCAGGTACCGGTCAGCAAGATACCTCCTCCAGGATGGCACCCTCTACAAAAGAGGCTACACCTACCCTTATCTCAGGTGTGTCTCAGATGTGGAGGGTCAATTCATTCTGAGGGAGATTCATGAAGGAATCTGCGGCAACCATTCCGGGGGCCGAGCGCTGGTATTCAAAGCACTCCGAGCAGGCTATTATTGGCCCACCATGAAGGCCGACTCCAACAACTTCGTGCGCCGATGCGACAAATGTCAACGCTTCGCCAACATTCCCCATCAGCCTCCAGAGCCACTCATGCCCATCGATAACCCTTGGCCGTTCGCGCAATGGGGGATCGACATCATTGGCCCCTTCAAGTTGGGGCCAGGGCAGCACAAGTTTGCCATAGTCGCAATCGACTATTTCACTAAGTGGGTGGAGGCAAAGCCGCTCGCCAAAATCACTCAAGAGGCAACAAGAGATTTCGTCTGGAAGCACATTGTTTGCAGGTTCGGGATTCCCCATGCCATCGTCTCGGACAACGGCAAGCAATTCGACAATGAGATGATGCGAGATTTCTGGGAGCAGTTCAACACCAAGTGCAAATACGCAACTCCTGGTCACCCTCAGGCCAATGGACAGGCAGAAGTCACCAACCGCACCCTTCTTGGCATCATCAAAACCAGGCTGGACGATGCCAAAGGGTTATGGGCAGGAATGTTACCAAGCACCCTCTGGGCATACCACACCACTGTGTGCACCCCGACGGGACAAACTCCCTTCCAGATGGCCTTTGGCTCTGAAGCGGTCATCCCAGTTGAGGTCGCTATCCCAAGCTACAGGGTCCAACACTACAATGCAGAGCAGAACGACAGGGCCCTCAGCCTAAACCTCGACTTGCTCGAGGAAACCAGGTGAGCGGCCACAGTCAGAGTGGCCGCATACCAACAGAAGGCGAAGCTTTACTTCGACAAGAAGGTCAAACATAGAGCTTTCCAAGTTGGTGATCTAGTCTTAAAAAAGGTGCTAGAGAAGAAGAAGCTAGGTAAGCTGAATCCAAAGTGGGAAGGCCCGTTCCAGGTCCAAAAAATCGTCAAGTCCGGGGTATACCAACTGGTCACCATGTCTGGTTGGAAACTCCCTCACCCGTGGAACGCGGACAATCTGAAAATTTATTACCAGTAAATTCCAAGTTACTTTTCTTTAAATTTGTTTCTTGACCCTCGAACAGTTGGGTCTAGTGCTATTCTTTTTCTAGGCTATACGCCTCTATCCCCATCTCATTCGATGAGTTTCTAGACGATCGATTTGTAATCTCTCTTTTAATCATCAATGGGAATATCCTTGTCTTTCCTTTTCAAAAGATGGTCTTAACAACTTTTCAAACAATGATTGTCCCGGAAAACCACGAGTTAGTATAGCGACCCGAAGAGACTAACATTGCCCTCTTCGGTCGGCCAGCGAGTTAACCCGCTCTCCTGGAAGGACGGCACTCGTCTATAAATAAAACGATTTGAAGAGACTAACATGGCCCTCTTCGGTCGGTCAGCGAGTTAACACGCTCTCCTGACAGGACGGCACTCGTCTATAAATAAAACGATTTGAAGAGACTAACATGGCCCTCTTCGGTCGGTCAGCGAGTTAACACGCTCTCCTGACAGGACGGCACTCGTCTATAAATAAAACGATTTGAAGAGACTAACATGGCCCTCTTCGGTCGGTCAGCGAGTTAACACGCTCTCCTGGCAGGACGGCACTCGTCTATAAATAAAACGATTTGAAGAGACTAACATGGCCCTCTTCGGTCGGTCAGTGAGTTAACACGCTCTCCTGACAGGACGGCGCTCGTCTATGAACAAATGATCTTGAGAAACAAACAGACTCTCCCCAAACAGGCGACGGAACTAAACGAGTTAATACACAGCAGTTTCTTGCAGCATTTCAAAGGGTGAACGGTATCACTTCACTTTCGTTTAAGTTTTATGCATGAGTAACCATATTGCGTGAATCTAGGCCTACACCTTTTTTGTACAGTCATTCACAAGGAGGTTTCGGGATGAAAGGATAATTTTTCATTAAACTAAACCCCCTCTTTTAATTCGGGAGGAGGGGGAAGACTCCCGTTACAAAAAAAAAAAAAAAAAAACACTGCCCCGAGGCCTACAGGGACAACGAGAAACCACTAGTGTGGCCCATCCTCGCGTCCTCTCTTGGCCTCATGGGAGGACGACGGCGACCCCTCAGGGGATGTCACCATTCCCCGTGGCGGGGATGGCGTCTCCGGCCGGGGGCCGTGAAGGGGGTTCCAGCCTGTTATCAGCAGCAACCGAACCACCTTCTCGGCATTCCGCACCGTATCCTCCATCACCTCCACCCTAGCCGAAAGCCCTTCTATGGCCCTCGTCAGTGCCTGCACCTGGTGGCAGAGGTTCTCTGGCATGTTGTTTCCATCATTCGACATTTTGCAGGTTTCCCTTTCCTTTCTCTCGTTCCCTCGGAAATGAAAAGTTTTGTGGGGGAGAAGGAGTACCAGGGGTCTGCTTTTATAGGGAAAGAGTTCAACCAACCAACCCTTTTTTCGAGGAATTCGAATGTTCAAATTAATTACTAACCGCCTTAATGGCGGCAGAAGTGCAAGTGTTGTTAAAACCCCTTGGATAACTTAACTGCTTTAATGTCTAGCCGAAATGTTCTCCTCGCTTGGAGAGATATGCTCGTGCCAACTGCCAGCGTGTGTGCAATTACTCGCTCACCACAGTTATTATCACTCACTTGGCCGAAATTATCCAATGCTCCTGCGGAGGACCGCTCGGTCTGACGGACGCGCTCGCTCAACACCTGTTTATCCGCTAGGCTCTCGACGGATCATTCAGTGTGACAAACCACCCAAAATTCTCTTGGGGCGGAGTCAAAGATAAGCAACAGATAAACATATGGAATAACGGACAAGAAAACATTGTTATACCCGGTTATACGATGGAATGCCTAATCATACGGTGGAATGCCCAGTTATACGGTGGAATGCCTAATCATACGGTGGAATGCCTAATCATATGGTGGAATGCCTAATTATACGGTAGGATGCCTGATGGTACGGTGGTACGAGTTTTTCGGTTCCAAATACGAAACATAGTACATCAAAACAAAAACACAGGAGATCAGGGCGCAGAGGGCAGCCAGTTTCAACTCTGGGCGTCGTCGTCTTCGTCGTCACCTCCACCACCACCCATTTCGGTGTTCTCCACATCGGACGGAGGCTCAGGCTTCAGTTTCGCTCAAGTCGAGGTCGGTGTGCTTGGCCTTCACACGCTTAATGGCTTGCTCGAAGCCACCTGAAAAGTATAACATTAGCTCGCTGGCACATTCATCAGAGGCCTTGTACTCTTCGACCGCCTGGGCCGTGGTGGCCCTCGCCTGCCCAAGGTCGCTCTGAAGCTTCAGAATCATGGTGGATTGCCGGGTGGTGGTATTCTCGGACGCCTGCTTCAGTGCTTTCAGCTCCTCCTCTCTGCCTGATAGGGCTTCCCTCAAGTTCTTCAAATCTCCCTCAGACTTCTCTTGGGCCTCTTTGACCACTTGACGCAACCGCTCCGCCTCCTCTCTCGCTCGGCCGGCCTCCTCCACGGCTTGTTGCAGTGCTGAAAGGCAGCCGGAGTGAGTCTTCTCTAGCTGCTCCAAGGAGTTGCGACACTCCAGGGCTTGGCGCATGACACCATGAAGCCTTAGCTCTCGGTCGGCCAGCCTCCTAGCAACAACTACTCCTTCAGCAATGGCCTACAGATAACGAATACAGGAACAGTCATTAGGCATCAAGAGGTTTCGTCACAAGAGCGGGTATTGAAAAGCAACACTTACCCTACTCAGATGCAGCTCGAAGTTCCTCAGCAGCTTCTCCGCTGGCATCGAAGCGAGACCGTCGTAGACAGGCTGAGCGAATGCATTTAACGCTTAGTGGCTAGCAGACGGGTCCGACAGAATGCTCCCTTTAACTGGGACCGTTGCGTATTCGTTCGTCGCCGGGTATATCAACCCAGCCATGCTCGCCATCTCTGCTTCTGTCCATGGGGCTGCAGGAGCGGGAGGGGATGTTTGGAATGCAACCTTTTTCGGAGTGTTTGGGTCCTTCGTCGCTGGAGAGGGCGGCCGCTCTTTCTTGCTTTTCCTTTGCTCGCTCGGCTCGGGGAGCTCACCTTCTTTCACGAGGGACTCTATCACCCGGCCGATCGAGATATCGGGGTCCGCCATCTCCGCGACAAAGGTTTCCTCTTCCTTCTCAGTTATCTCTGCGATCCTCTTTCTCTTCTTCTTGCCCAAGGCCCTCAGGGCTGACCCACCGGCAGCCTCAAGCGTTTTTTCCAGGATCTCCTTGCCAATCCTCAGACGAGGAAGTCTGGTGGAAACTACTGGTTGGGGGTTCGTTGGGATAGCCGCTCGGGCCCTCATCTGGGTATAAGCCACCTTGTCAAACGGCTTGATATCTGGAGGTGAGAACACAATTAAAGCAACAGTCAGAAAATGGGAAGAACACGGTCAAAGACAGATAAGGAGAAGGGATTAAACGTTACCCGCAGGATTTGGCCCCAGTAGGTGGTCGAACAGCTTCTGAGGGTTCACCAACTCCTCAAAGGGGATTTTCTCTTTCCGCATGGCCGCAATCAGTCCGTCGATGTCTGGGTTGGGGTTCTCCACCCGCCGGAAGTCACTCGGCTCGGGGTCTCCCCACACTGTCTGGATCCCTGGGGTGTTGGGACCAACCACTTCATCACTTTGATACTCCCATCCCTCTCCAGAAATAAAGAAGAACTTCTCTTTCCATTTTTTGACAGACGACGGGTACCCAAACACAATCTGGCGACCGTCGAGTGCTTGGAAGTACCAGAAGCCCGCATCTCCCACCTTCGGAGTATAGCAGTAAAAGAAATCGTCGATCGTCATAGGGCGGCCCTCTGCACCCAGCGCCTCGAACATCATGAATGCCCCAAAGAAGATGTTCCAAGCATTTGGCATAAGCTGCCCAGGGGCAAGCTTCATGCGGCCCAGCAGCTCTCGGACGATCCGTGGAAAAGGGACTCGCAGCCCAGCGAAAAAGGCGTGCTCATAGACACACACCTCGCCCTCTGCGAAGGAGCAAGCCCTCTCTTCCGGACGGGCCGCTCGGAGGGTCACAGAATCCGGGATCTGGTAGGCCACCCTGATCGTCCCCAGGTCCTCCTCGTAAATCACGCTCACGAGCGTTTCAGCCCTAAAGGACGGGACCTTGACGACGGTCTCCACATCGATGACATTGGCAGGGGCAGTCTCCTCCATCTCAGGTACAGGGGAATCGGAAGCAAGACGGGAAAGATCCCTCACAAAGTGCAAGAATGGCTCTTGACTGGTGTGCGAATGGAGAAGGGGATTTAGGGCTTGTCGCTCAAAACGAAATCGCAACAACTGGTTCCACACGCGAAGAGCACCAAATAATTCCTTTAGTCTGTAATGTGGAACAACGGGCTCGATCGCTTGAAGGGGGAAATCAACCCCGGGTATCGGGTCACTCGGATTGGCGTCTGTTTCTGGATCCAGCGTTGCAAATCGACTTGGGGGGCAGGAAACGAGAAGTGTTGGGGAATAGCTGCATAGTCATACTTATACCCTTCCTCGGGTGCGGGAATCAAGGAAAATCCTTGGACTTCTCGACCGTCCGATCATGAGCAAGCAGGATCTGTCGCCAGATCCCCAACCACAGCCGTCCTCGTATCTCGGGAATTTCAAAATTTGGATAACCCAACTTCACGTGGGGTGTATATTTTGGCGGTTACTCATCATTATCCTCGGGTAAAAGGAGGCTTCTTTCCCTCACATTAACTACCTCGAGCACCGCGTTCACAAGCATAGCAATTATCCCCAGCGTCGAGGCTCGCTCTGCTCGACTTGGGAATGGGGGGCAACTGATAAGGATATTTTTAGGCACTTACTGTCGAGCGCTGTTCCTTTGACACGTGTCAAGGGGTAAGCTGCTCGGTCGGACAACTGTCGCTCGGTCGTACTCAAGTCGCTCGGTCAGACTTCTCCAACCTCGCTGGGACAACAGGATAAGCACTAACTGGGAATATACGGTTACACCCGCCGGTATCCTCGGACATAGAGGGGATAGCCCCATGTCCCCCTAATTCCTGGACTACAGGGCCATGACTCCCACGTCGACCACCCACGCCGTGTCTGACAGGAGTCCCCCACTCCAAGGAATTCCAACCGCCGTCGTGGTCCACGATCTACCACCTTCAGCCCCAGCCAGGGGCACGAACCGCTTCTTATATAAATGGGTAGTCCGTCCATGGGAAAAGGTACGTACTCTACTCTATACACAGAGCACATAGAATTCTACCCTGACATACTCTTACTAACTTAGCCATCGAGGGTCCCCGACTGGCGACACCCCCAGTCCACGGACGCTGTTTTGCAGGAACTCCTTGAAGACGGAGCTCGGATTGACCGTCCAATTTCAGACATCAACACTACATATCAAAGGGGTGCCACGACACTGCTCCACGACATGATTCATAAGGAGGTCGAAGTATACGTCGATGACATGATAGTGAAAGGAAAGGAGCGGAAAGACCATCTCCCAGCATTGAGAAAATTCTTGGAAAGGATTCAGAAATACAGGATGCGTCTCAACCCACAGAAATGCACGTTCGGAGTCACAGCCGGAAAGATGCTCGGGTTCATGATCACAACCAGGGGGATTGAGGTGGATCCCTCAAGATCAAAGCCATTCTCGAAATGGAGCCACCCCAATCCGAGAAAGAGGTCCGTTGCTTCTTAGGGAAGATCCAATTCATTAGCCGATTTATCGCCAAGTTGACCTTGACCTGTGAACCACTGTTTCGACTACTCAAGAAAGATGTGAAATTCGAGTGGAATGACAAGTGTCAGAAGGCCTTTGAAGCAGTGCGGACTTATCTCCAGAATCCTCCAATCTTGATGCCACCCATCCCGGGAAAACCTTTGATCCTGTACTTGTCCGTCACACCCTCGTCAATGGGGTGCATGTTGGCACAAGAAGGAGAAGATGGGGTTGAAAGGGCAATCTACTACTTGAGCAAGAAGATGGTGGGAAGCGAAGAACGGTACACTTCATTGGAAAAGACGTGCTGGGCACTGATATGGGCCACAAAGAAATTGAGACACTACATGCTGGCTTACTCGGTGATACTGATTTCTCGAATGGATCCCCTCAAATATCTATTCGAGAAGCCAGCACTTACCGGTAAGTTAGCACGTTGGTTGCTCTTATTGGCTGAGTTCGAAATCAAATATGTCACTCGCAAGTCAATGAAAGGAAGAGCAGTGGCAGAGTTCTTGGCGGATTGCCCGGTTGAGTGCTCGGAACACACCGAATTTCAATTTCCCGACGAGGATGTAATGACAGCAGTTGACGAAACGTGGATGTTGTACTTCGATGGAGCCGCTAATCAGAAGGGCTTTGGGATTGGCATACTGCTAGTCTCGCCTGAGGGGTCGCACATTCCCCTCGCATTCAAGCTAAACTTCGAGGTCACAAACAACGAGGCAGAATACGAAGCATGCATTGTGGGAATGGAAGCTGCATTGGAGATTGGAGTCAAGGTACTGGAAGTTGTCGGAGATTCCAACTTGGTCGTATCACAAGCAAATGGGGAATGGAAAGTAAGGGATGAAAAAATGAAGCCGTATCATCAGCAACTCGACGAACTTATCCCGAACTTTCAGAAGGTGACTTTCACGCACGTACCAAGGATGAAGAATCGCTTCGCGGACGCGCTGGCTACTTTAGCATCCATGCTGGAACTTCCAATCGGAGTAAAGCTAAGACCCGTCATGATTGAGCAGAGGGAGAAACGCGTGTACGACTATGTTATGAACATCGACGAACCAGATGATGGTCTCCCTTGGTTCCATGATATTTGGAATCTCGTCGAGAAGGGAGAATTTCCCGCGGATTCAACTAAGAAGGATCGGATCGCTTTGCAGCGGCTCGCATCTCAATACATCATCTGCGGTGGGAAATTGTACCGACGATCTCCGTGCGGAGTTCACAAGTTGTGTGTTCACAATGACGAGTCAAGAGCAGTAATGGAAGAGGTACATGAAGGTGTTTGTGGACCCCACATGAACGGAATGATGCTAGCAAAGAAGGTTCTTAGGTTGGGATACTATTGGTCAACCATGGAAACAGATTGCATCGAGTATGTGCGCCGATGTCATAAGTGCCAGACTCATGCCAATCTTATCCATGTCCCGCCCTCAGAGTTACACTCAATGGCGACACCATGGCCATTCTCCGCCTGGGGCATCGATGTTATTGGAAAGATCACTCCCGCGGCTTCCAATGGTCACAGGTTCGTTCTGGTAGCAGTGGATTACTTCACCAAGTGGGTCGAGGCAGCCTCGTATAAGACATTGACGGCCGTTCAAGTGGCTCATTTTATCAGGCAAAACATCATTTATCGGTATGGAGTCCCTCAAGCCTTCGTGTCTGATAATGGAGTTCACTTCAAGGGAAGGGTTTTGGAACTCTTCGACGAGTTCAAGATCCAAGTGCATCATTCGACCACCTATCGGCCACAAACGAATGGGGCAGTTGAGGCAGCGAACAAGACGATCAAGACGATCCTCGAAAGGACCACTCAGTCAGCTAGGAATTGGCACGAGCAATTACCGCTAGCTCTGTGGGGATACCGGACATCTATTCGTACACCGACGGGGGCAACACCCTATTCTTTGGTGTACGGTATGGAAGCCGTTCTCCCTATCGAGCTAGAAGTTCCATCGCTGAGAGTCATGGCTGAGAGCGGAGTGAACGAGGCTGAATGGATCAGTGGGAGATTTGAAGAACTCATGTTATTCGACGAAAGAAGGCTACGGGCGTTGTACCACATTCAGGGTTACCAACGAAGGATCGCCCGGGCGTTCAACAAGAAAGTGAAGCCGAGAGACCTGCAAGAGGGGGATACGGTAGTTAAGGAAATTCGCGCGCCGGTGGTTGACCTGCGAGGAAAGTTCCGACCTAAATGGGCAGGACCATACATCATCAAGACCATTCTCTCTGGAGGAGCGGCCTCAATCATCGACCTTGACGGCAACGAGTTCTCTAATCTTGTCAATTTGGATCAGCTTAAACGGTATTACCCCTGAGAGAGCTCGCTGGACCGAAAACCGCAAGGGCGGACGGTCCCAGGCAAAATTTAGAGCAAGCCTGCTAAGTCAAAAACCCGAAAGGGTGGCTTAGGCAAAAGTTAAGGCAAAAGTTGAAAAAGAGCTCGCTAGGCCGAAAACCCGAAAGGGCGGCTCTAGGCAAAATTTAGAGCGCAAAAGGAGAGCGTTAATACCCGAGCGAACCCTAGCCCGAACTACGTATGGGCCTAATTCCCTTTCACGAGGGATACGTAGGCAATCTCACGCTGAGGTTCGGTCCTAAATATCTCTAAAATCAAAATCCAAATTGACGAATCAGAACGTTTTCTCAGAGGCGCATGCGATTAACCAACCAAAAAGGGGGAAACCCTTAATCAGCCGATTTTATTCAAATTATCTCTTTATTACAAGATGAGCATGAAAATGAAGAACACACATTTTTAATACACGCCTTTTATTCCAAAAAACGGCAAAGTAAGTGGTCAACCTATCCTTGCTTCCACATCTCTCCTCAACCATCTGCGATACCTTCCAGTGGTAGCAATAGAGAAAAGTGGATCACTTAGCTCAATCCTGCGAGCCTCCCACGATCGAACATAACTCCGAAGGCCCAGAATGGTGAAGGGAGGGAGACGAAGCACTTCAGAACCCGACGGCGGCACTTCTTGATTGAGTCCAAACTGACGGAGGATGCGGAACGGTGAATAGAAGGAGAAGCCAGACAAGCCAGCCACAAGGACATGCGTCGAACCCATGTTACCAGCAGTCATGGCGGGGAGCCTCAGCCAATGGCACCGCCAAACGATGTCATCTTCCTCGGCAGAAGCAAAGAAATCGGCCCAGTCATCCTCGTTGCTGTACGTCGCTAGAAAAGGGCGGTTCCATCCACTTGCACGATACCACCAGTCATTCGCCGGGGGTGTCAACAGGCTCAACTTGTCACAAAGCCACATCTACCCAAAAAGAGGGAAAACAAGTAAGGAACCAGATAAGGCCTAAGCCGAGTGATGAGATAAAACGAATGAGAGAAATAGAAAAAGGAGAGCTGAGTGAGGTCCCTAACCTGCAGCAATAGCGGGCTACCGCCGAAAACCCTTGTCCGACCAGCTTTGACCGCGTCTAACCCCATCAAGGTCTCGGCAAGGACTAAGGGCGCGACATCTTTGCGAGCCTCGATCTGAGAAGCGACGCCCACCAATAGAGAACTGGGCTGACCAACTGAAGGAACCAACAGGAAGGCCGCCAAGAGACAAATGCAACAAGCCGCCATTCGTCGGCCTTGGTATTCAAAGTCCGTCAAATCCCCGGGGGGGCTGAATCTCTCATACAGTTGCACGATGTTGATGGCATTGCCCCGAGTAAGAAACTCAGCGACATTTCCACTAACACCTAGCTTAGCTTTCAGAATATTCTTCATACTCTCTCTAAGCATTGGGACAATGGGCTCCGTGGAGTCGTGACTTCCAAGATAAGCATGGAATTCCTCGACGGTGGGGCATAACTCTTGAGAACCAAAACGAAAGACGTGCACTTCAGAATCCCAAAAGCGCACCGCCGCATGTAGCAAGACGGGACGGATTGCGATCTCCCGAAGATGCCTAAGAGCGTAAAGCCGGTGTCCTCGGAAGTTCAGCCAATCGATGCCTTCGAGGCTGTCCAACCAGGGACGGAGCAAGGCTTGGTTTAGCAAGGCCATGAGAGGAATGGGTTTTTGGAAGGAGAAATGATTTGGGAGGAGAAGGATGGAATGAAGTGTGAAGGAATAGCCAAGACAGGAGCTCCCTATTTATAGAGGTCTGGAGAATGCAATGCCAGCCCTCATTAGCCTTGGAACTCTTCAAGGCTCAACATTTCCAAGACAATTTCAAAATTTCAAACTTTGAAAATTTGAAAAATGGTGGGAAGGCCCAAATCTTGCTTTGGGAAGTTGTTTCTGCTGGGAAACAGATGATGCAAAGTTACGAGACGTCTTGGAAGGGTGCATGCAGAAGAAAACGACATGGGAATAGCTAGTGAGTGGCATTGGGAAACAACTCTGAACTGCCAGTGACAGAAGTCCCGAGCGCTCGGGAGTGAAGACCCAAGCGCTCGAGAGTTTTACTATTTTACAGAGGGTTCTGATCCCAGTGTTCCAGCCTCAGTTCGACGCCACAAATACGCCCAACTCCAATCAGAAAGTTCTCGACGTATTCTCAGGGGATACAGCGGTTTTTATTACATGTTTTCTTGCGTATTTCTTCTTATTCTTTGAAAAATGTTAAAATTCCCAAGACTTTCGCCTCTCGAGTACGTCAAATACCAGGTAAAGCATGTTTCATTGAACCCAATGATAAGTCGCAAGGTGTATTACTGACCATGTGTCGATGTCAGATTTTCATTCTTACTTTGAGAGTATTGGTTGAAATTCACGTGCTCTCTACTTTCTTGCAAGCTAGACGTATATATTTCATAAAATACAATTCTTAAAGGAAGTGCAAACGAATACCGGAGAGCGAAGTGCAAATTCTCATACATGAAGTACGGTATTCACAATGAGTAAGGAAGGAAGTACAAAAGCTGGGGCAAACGCGCACCCAATCCTAAAATACCTAGGCACGCAGACCTAAACAAAATCAAGGCACGCAGGCCTGGAAGCCACGACTACCTCAGCGCTCGGGTCTATGTATGAATAAACTAGCAAAGCAAAAACCTAAGGCTCAGACACGACAAATCCCTCTCCGCTGGTGGCCCTCGGGCTCTCTGCCGTCACTCTCGTCATTTTCGTCACCATCATCCCCGGTTTTCTCCTCATTCCGCCGCCATAGATTTGGCACCCTACTTGTCTGCCATAGATTTGGCACCCTCCATCCGCCGCCATAGATTTGGCACCCAACTTGTCTGCCATAGATTTGGCACCCTTCATCCCCGGTTTTCTCCTCATTCCGCCGCCATAGATTTGGCACCCTACTTGTCTGCCATAGATTTGGCACCCCTCCTTCCGCCGCCATGGATTTGGCACCTATCTTGTCTGCCATAGATTTGGCACCCTCCTTCCGCCGCCATAGATTTGGCACTGTCTGAGGGACACCTTTCTATCATTTGCTTGCATGTCTGCATGTTTGCATTTGCCCCAAAGAACTACGCTGGTCTGATCCTTGCAGAAAATGGTACGTAGGCAGTCTGAAAAGACGCGACCACATGCATCAAATGTTTGTGTCTTTACTTGCATTTGATTTTGAGTTGAGGATTTGATTTGGCTCGAATTGGGCTGTCTCAATCTTTGGACGGCACTCGTATCTAGATATGATGCTGAGCGTCGCCCAAAGAGGGGCAACTGTAGACACCCCAATTTGGACTTTTCAAAATTCCTTGACTCGTGGCCCGGAGGCTCCCCGATGATGACTTCGGATTGAAACAAGCCTGGTACCGATTGGAACTTTGCTCCTTGAAAGATTTGAAGAGGGATTAAAAATGGTCAAAAACATTTTCAAGCGCTTGGGAGTAGTCCTGAGCGCTCAAAACCATTTTCCAAGACCTCTGGCCTGGCTCACTCTAGAGCGCTCGAGAGTGAGGTCCCAAGCGCTCGGGAGTGATCCCAAGCGCTCGAGACTATTCTGTTGCCCAATGGATGGCAGTATCACCCACTACCCTTTGCAACTCATCATTATAACCACCTTGAGCCCGCCGATAACCCAGTCCACACTCAACCTCTGGTGGCAGAGATTCAGGCCAAAGATTTTCCTATTAAAAAAATGTTTTATGTAAAACCATTTGATTTCAAAACCATTTGGTGACTTTGTCTATAAATATGACTGGTTTTCAGCAGAATGGGAGGCCACGAAATTTTCATCCCATAGAACCCTTACTCTCTGCTCTCTTTCTCTCTCTAGCTAAAGACCAAAAACCTCCAAACTCTCTTTCCAAACTCCAAAAGTTTTAGAAATCACCAAGGAAAAGGGCAAGAAATCCAGAATACTCTTCTGATCTCTTGCACTCTCCTCTCTTCATCCACATTTCAAAGTCATTCCAAGGAGCAAAAGTTCTAGGAAATGGTAGAAACTTTTACCTTTGATCACAACCAAAAAGGGCTGTTCATCCCTTCTGAGGGGGGTCTCTCAGCCTGACCCAGTCTTCAATACTGGGTGCATGGTTGGGAGACCCTAGTGTAAAAACAAGAGCAATGGGGCACAAAAAAATGTTTTCATAAAACCTTTACTGGAAACACTCCCAAGCCCTCGAGAGTACTCCAGAGCGCTCGGGACTGTTCCCAGTTTCATGCATGGTCCTTTGGTACACAGTAGGTTGAGAATGAGGTGTAATATTAAAAGAATTGGTTTCATTTTGGCATGCATGCACAGAAAACGGTTTTCCCCTAAAAACAGGAACATTTTCTCACAAGTTTTCATGTGTGAACAAGGCTTCTCTCTTTCAAAGTTAAAAGAGGTTCTCCTCTTGGGAAATATCAAAACAAGGGCCTTTGCATGTCAAAATGGTACTATTTCCTGTTTGAGAGTAAGCTGACATGCAGCTCACTCCCAAGCGCTCCGGACCATTCCAGAGCGCTCGGGAGTGCATGCATGCCATTGTTTCCCATTTTCCAGTCTGCTGTATTATCTGGTCTCTGCATGCATAAGTGTGGCCTGTTGCTCTTTTAAATTTGTAGATTTAGTCTTGATTAAGGCAGGGATGCAAGATCTGAAAGATTGAGGGTTCATTCCAGTCTTTCAAATCCTCTGCTGAGCCAGTAGTGTGTATAGTAGCTTTTCAGTTCCTATTTTAGCATTGTATTCTGTCTGTGCTAAGAAAGCTTGCAGGTTGGGTATCAGAACTCCCAAGCGCTCGGGACTGCTCTCGAGCGCTCGAGAGTGAAGTCAGTAACAGATCCTCAGTTTCTGTGACCATGCATTCTGCTCACTTTCATTTAATCATCCACTGTACACCTGCACATGCATGCAATTCTTACCTGTTATAACTGTGGTTACTTGCTAAATGCTCTAATGAAACAAAATCCCTTTTAAAAATCCCGCAAACGTTTAGTAGAGACCGATCTCGAATCGGGCGAGGGGGGTGCCGTAAAACCCTTCCCCCCTCGTAACATGGCTTCCGAACCCTTGAAACTGATCTCTGGTTTTCAATTCAAACCAACTGATTTTCGAAACAAGACGGTTTCTCGGGTGATATACCGCAAATCCGGGTGGCGACTCTTCAAACGGTATTCTTTTCTTCAAAGCGGCGGAAAAATATAAAAACACAAAAGCAACAATCTTTTGTTTTTCGGGCAGGTAGCCCACAATAGTTCAAAAAATTGTCGTTTGCCATGCCTGTCGTATATAGCAAGCGTATAGTCCAATCTAGGAAGGAGCCATTGATCTTCACGTGGACTTACCGTTGGCGGTGGTGGTTCACTACCTGTCCTCGGCCACTAATGAAATGAATTGCGTGAAACGATGGAAACGGGAGTTGTTCGGTACATCGTGTATATGGGGCAACTTATTTTCATACACAGGGCAACATATTTTCCTGACGGAGCAACTTAATTTCATAAAAGGAGCCACATATGTGGAGTGACAGAGCAAGTGTCACGGGTAAGAAAACAAAAAGGTGAGATGACATTTCAATGGGCCCCCTTGTCGTGTATATGGTGTAACTTATTTTCATACACAAGGCAACATATTTTCCAGATGGGGCAACTTAATTTCATAAAAGGAGCCACATATATGGAGTGACAGAGCAAGTGTCACGGGTAAGAAAACAAAAAGGTGTCATGACCATTCATTGGCCCCAATAAGAGACTTGTAATAAGATTCTCTGAGACTTATTGAATAGCTGCCACTGACCTTATTTCTCATAAATTGTAGATGTTACTCTTCTCATACCACATTTCATCTGCATTCAAAGAATTAGTTTGTTATTTTGTTTGTCAACCTCTTGGATGGCACGCCGAACTTGGACCGAGGCGGAGGAACAAACGTTACTAATAAACTGTAGCAGGCCGAACACAAAGTGTTCTCAGTGGCGCAAGCCGAACCCGCTCCCTGACAAACGTAGGCCTTGCGTACGGCGCCGTCGGTATTACATCATTTGATACTCGACTTGCCACGGGCTCGGCGGAAGATAAGCCCGTGTTCGGACTCTGCCGTCGGCGGGATCTACGGCGACGTTACCTTCCCTCTCGGACGTAGAGCCATGCTCGGCATTATCCGTGTTCTGCCACGTGCCGACGGCTGGAAGCCGACAACGGCTAATTGTTAAGCCACGCGTCCTGCCACGTGCAGAGGCGGTTATAACAGAAGATGATCATGGGCGCACATGGGTGTGCCAGCTCAGCCCCGAAAACGGTTACCAGATCTATTCCTTGATGTCACTATGACGTCACTCGGCTCGTGGAAGGCACGCGATCGTACTTGGAGAGCAAGCCAGGAGGCCCTATAAATACCTAGTGATGGTAACCCTAACAGGTACACGCTACTGAATACTCACACTTACTCTCTCTAGCTTTCGGCTACCTCTCTCTGCACTATACTCATCCTCTCGCCGGAGGGCCTTGCCGGACAAACCCCGGCCAGGTCTTAGTCGTGCGTTCCCTGTGCAGGATAGGAGAAGAAGGCTCAACCACCATCGTAAAACAACCACCAAATCACCTACCATGGGCGGAGATCTAGCAGACGCAGCCGCTTCGGGGGCCAAAGACGCTAGTGGAAATGTCATCTCCGCACCAACCCTCGAAAGGCACATGTCCATCTCCCTCGCCCCTGGGTCCAGACTCTTACTCGTCTCAGACGACGTAACTTCGGCCTACATCCGCCTACTGCAGCAGGACGCCACCCCTGCCGCATCAAGATCTGGCGGAGGCGGGGGAAGAGGCAGGCAAACTCCACCCCCTCCACCACCACCACCACAAGGGCGTCAGAACGAGGGAGGCCAACGCGGATCCGTGAAAGACCGCCTAGGCTTCACTCCAGCACCAGGCGACGCCAGAGAAATCATCCTCTACAAGCAACCCACCGTATCTAGAACACATCGTTCTAGAAGCCATCACGATGGAACCAGGACAAGGGATACCGAGTCGTTTACAAGTACGTACTCGACTGTTCGTGCAGAGTTCTCTCGCACAACGGTCTCGCACCGTAGCCGAGATTCTGCATGAACCAAACCCCATGTCTCTGAACCCTAGGGAACATCCCGATTGAAAACGTAGACGACGAGCACCACGCTCGGCGCAACGGGAAAGGCGTACGCACCGAGGACGCGAACGACGAAAACAAGACCCGTCGCAACAAGGACAAAACCGTCGACGGCCCACGCCGAACAGCGACGGACCTGCGAGACAAGCTTCAGCGAAGGGAAGCCGAGAAGACATCAGCAAAGGAGAACAAGGAAAGGGATTCCAAGAGATAAAAAACGGACGAGCACGGCAAACCGCCGCGCCCAGGGTTTGAAAGGCAACTGAAGGATCTCGGCGTCTGCCCATTCACCTCCCACATCATCAACACGCCGCTGGAACCCACTTTTCATCTACCCAAATTCACGAAGTTCGATCCGGCGACATGTGAGACCTACACTCACCTCATTCACTTCAAACAGACCATTGAGCTCTGCAAACTAAAGGATGAAGTAAAATGCAAGGCGTTCCCATCCAGCCTCGGCTCCCTAGGACTCCAGTGGTTCAACAAGTTGCCCGCTGGATCCGTAAGGAACCTGGCCGACCTTGAACGCGCCTTCAACACACGCTTCATCACGAGCAACAAAACGGCTAAAGAGCCTGAATCCCTATCTCAGATGAGAAAACTCTCGTCCGAAACTCTCAGGCAATATGTCGAGCGTTACTGGCAGCTATTCAACGAAATCCCAGGAATCGATGAATACTGGGCTGCACGCACTTTAAAAAATGGTCTGGAAACCGGCAGCAAAATCCTAGACGAACTCGCCATTCGTCCACCTCATGGCATGGGTGAATTGATGCGTGTTGTGGAAAGATTTTGTGCTCTGGAGGAACTCTATGCAGACAGGGCGGCTCAGGGAATCCCAAGCTCAACCAATCCATTCTCCTCGACCGTACTCCAGCTGCCGGCACAAGCAGCAACCCAACAGTCGCAGCCCAAGAAGCAAGTGCACAACATCAAAGAGGGGAAGAAGCGTCAGCCGAAGGAACATGACTACGTGGCCGAGACCACACACTTCAAGGAACCGATTTGGTCTTTTCTGAAGGAAATAATGAGACAACCATGGTTTGAATGGCCGACGGGCAAGCTAGGAACCGACACCGGCCAACCGGATCAAAATCCAAGGAAAAAATGCTCCTACCACAACGAGCTCGGCCACTGCACGACTGCCTGCGCACCATACAAGGCCCTCCTCGAGAAGCTTGCTGCTCAAGGTCACCTCGATCAATACATTGATCGGTCAAAGACGCCCGCCCGGCAGACAAACCCCAACCCCAACGAACAACGCCCGCTGATCCACGTCATCCACGGACCAGTAACAAAGGCATCCGAGACTGCCCTCAAAGCCGACATCGATCACGCCTCGACTTCCAAGGAGATACTCTCAGTCGGCTGCGGATCCAAGCGTCAACGAACACAAGAAGTGCCCAAGTGGACGATAAGCTTCACCGAACGTGACCTTGAACATGTTCAAACTCCACATTCTGACGCACTCGTCGTCACCGTCCAAATCGGCGTTCACGACGTCAAGCGCGTCCTCATTGATCAAGGAAGTTCAGCCGAGGTTATGTACTACGACCTATTCAAAAAGTTGGAACTACCAGAGTCGGCACTTCTACCAACCGAAGTACCCCTCATCGGCTTCAGCGGAGCACCTGTCTGGCCGGTTGGCCGAATATTCCTCCCTGTCGTCGTCGGCTCAAAAACCCTCTCTGTTGAATTCATTGTCGTCAATGTGCCGAGCCCATACAACGCCATCCTGGGACGAAATTGGCTTCACGGGATGCAAGCCATTGCTTCCACGTACCACCAGATCGTCCGCTTCATCGGCGCCACAGGAAGACAGGAAGATTTACGAGGTGACCAAATCGCCTCCAAAAAGTGCTACGTCTCCACCGTACACAGTTCTTCCAAAGCAAAACAAGTGCAATGGGTTGAAGTCCCAGACATGGCCGTAATCGAAGACGTCGGCCAAAAGGCCGAGGACAAAGCAGAGGAAGACCTGGTGAAAATGCCCATCAACGAGGACGGTTCACGATTTTTCTTACTTGGCTCTTCACTAAGCGACGCCGAGCGAGAGGAGATGTTCTAGTTCCTCAAGGACAATCTGGAAGTCTTTGCTTGGACCCCAGAGGAGATGCCGGGGGTGGATCCCAACTTCATTTGCCACTCCCTCAACATAAAAAAGGACTCCAAACCGGTGGTACAAAGAGCTCGACGTTCGGCACCTGAGCACGCCGACGCCGTCATCGAAGAGGTCAACAGACTTCTCGACACCAACGCAATTCAAGAAGTACAGTACCCAACTTGGCTCTCGAACACTGTGGTCGTAAAGAAGAAGAATGGGAAATGGAGAGTTTGCGTCGACTACACGAACCTCAATGACGCCTGCCCAAAGGACTGGTTCCCGCTGCCGAAGATCGACCAACTAGTAGATGCAACAGCAGGCCATGCTCGGTTGAGTTTCTTGGATGCCTACCGTGGCTATCACCAGATTGCCATGGACCCGGACGACATGGAGAAAACAGCATTCATCACTCCACATGGTATTTTTTGCTATAGGGTGATGCCATTCGGCCTCAAAAACTCAGGAGCTACATTCAACAGAGCAATCTTCAAAATGCTCTATGCACAAATAGGCAACATCCTAGAAGCATACATTGACGACCTCGTCGTCAAGAGTCAGAAGGAGCACAATCATCTGAAGGAGCTGGCCGAGGTCTTCGAGATCCTCAAATTCCACAAACTCCGTCTAAATCCGGAGAAATGTGCGTTCGGCGTCAGTGTTGGAAAATTCCTCGGCCACTTGGTCACACGACGCGGCATCGAGGCCGACCCCAATCAAATCAAGGCGGTGGCAGACCTACGGCCACCACGAACAATCAGAGAAGTACAAAAACTCACAGGGATGGCGGCAGCCCTCAACCGCTTCATCAGCAAGTCGTCTGACAAATGCCACTCCTTTTTTCACGCCCTTAAAGAGAAAAGCCGACGAAGCTTCAACTGGACGCCAGACTGCGACAAAGCATTGGCCGAGCTCAAAGACTATCTCGGTACTTCATCCCTAATGGTAAAGCCTAAGGAATTTGAAACCCTTTACATTTACCTGGCGGTCTCAACCCACGCCATCAGCTCAGCTCTTGTTCGGCGAGAAGGGGCCGACGACATGCCTGTCTATTTCACAAGCAAGACGCTCCTACCCGCCCAGACTCGATACCTTCCGCTGGAGAAGTTGGCACTCGCCCTCGTATCTGCGGCGAGAAAACTTCTGCCGTACTTTCAGGCACGTACAATCACGGTCTTAACCGAATATCCTCTCAAAGCGCTTTTTCGAAAAGCCAACCTCTCAAACAGAGTATCCAAATGGGCGGTCGAGTTGGCAAATTTTGACATCCGCTTTGAACCAAGGACGGCAATCAAAGGGCAAGTCCTCACCGACTTCATTGCCGAGCTCACCCCAGAAGACTCCGAGATCCTAAACACTCCTCCAACCCAACCCTCTGCCGAACACGAACCAAAAGAGAAACAGTGGCTCCTCTTTCAGGGAGACACTTGGCAAATTCAAGTTGACGGCGCCTCCAACAACAACGGGGCCGGAGCTGGAGTCGTCTTGGTTTCTCCTTGCGGAACTCTTCACAAAAGTGCCATCAGCATCGACTTCCCCGCCACAAATAATGAGGCCGAATATGAAGCCCTGCTTGCTGGATTACGCTCGGCAATCGCAATGAAAGTTGACGACTTGGCCGTGTTTTGCAACTCTCAACTTATAGTCAATCAGGTGCTGGGGGATTACGAAGCTCGGGACCCAAGGACGATGAAGTACCAGGCCACGGCAGCAGAACTCATCTCTCGCTTCAAAAATTTTAACATCGAGCAGATCAACCGCGAGCACAACGCACACGCAGACGCACTTGCTGGCCTCGCCTCGGCTTCAAAAGCATCTGAGTTCCGAACTATAAACTTTGGCAACATCGACCACCCAAGTTTTGACACAACTCCAGAGGTGCTCAACATTGAACTTGGTCCAAGCTGGATGGATGAAATCGTCGCTTTCCTGAGGAATGACACCTTACCCGACGACAAAAAGGAAGCTTTTCAAATCAGGAACAAGGCCGCTTACTATTGGCTCTCTGAGAGCGGTCAACTCTATAGAAAATCCATTTCCGGGCCCTATCTTCTCGTCGTCCACCCAAACCAAGTTCCCGAGATCCTTAATGAACTGCACTCCGGAAGCTGCGGCTGCCACTCTGGTGGTCGTTCGTTATGCCAACGCGCGATGAGTCAAGGATACTTTTGGAAGAACATGAAAAAAGACTGCGAAGAAATCGTCCGGAGGTGCCGACCATGCCAACTATTTTCCCCAATCCCCAAGCAGCCGGCTCAGAATCTCTCCCCCATCACAAGTCCCTGGCCATTCGCGCAATGGGGGCTCGACATCGTCGGGAAACTCCCGACAGCACCTGGAGGCTTCAAATTCTTGATCACTGCAACGGATTATTTCTCAAAGTGGGTAGAAGCCGAAGCTCTCGTCACCATCACAGAAGCAAACGTCCGACGATTCGTATGGAGAAACATTGTGACGAGGTTCGGCGTACCTTATGCCATTGTCTCCGACAACGGCACCCAATTTATCGGGGACAGCCTCACAAGCCTCTGCGAGGAGTTCGGCATCTCCAGAGGAGATGCCGGGGGTGGATCCCAACTTCATTTGCCATTCCCTCAACATAAAAAAGGACTCCAAACCGGTGGTACAAAGAGCTCGACGTTCGGCACCTGAGCACGCCGACGCCGTCATCGAAGAGGTCAACAGACTTCTCGACACCAACGCAATTCAAGAAGTACAGTACCCAACTTGGCTCTCGAACACTGTGGTCGTAAAGAAGAAGAATGGGAAATGGAGAGTTTGCGTCGACTACACGAACCTCAATGACGCCTGCCCAAAGGACTGGTTCCCGCTGCCGAAGATCGACCAACTAGTAGATGCAACAGCAGGCCATGCTCGGTTGAGTTTCTTGGATGCCTACCGTGGCTATCACCAGATTGCCATGGACCCGGACGACATGGAGAAAACAACATTCATCACTCCACATGGTATTTTTTGCTATAGGGTGATGCCATTCGGCCTCAAAAACTCAGGAGCTACATTCAACAGAGCAATCTTCAAAATGCTCTATGCACAAATAGGCAACATCCTAGAAGCATACATTGACGACCTCGTCGTCAAGAGTCAGAAGGAGCACAATCATCTGAAGGAGCTGGCCGAGGTCTTCGAGATCCTCAAATTCCACAAACTCCGTCTAAATCCGGAGAAATGTGCGTTCGGCGTCAGTGTTGGAAAATTCCTCGGCCACTTGGTCACACGACGCGGCATCGAGGCCGACCCCAATCAAATCAAGGCGGTGGCAGACCTACGGCCACCACGAACAATCAGAGAAGTACAAAAACTCACAGGGATGGCGGCAGCCCTCAACCGCTTCATCAGCAAGTCGTCTGACAAATGCCACTCCTTTTTTCACGCCCTTAAAGAGAAAAGCCGACGAAGCTTCAACTGGACGCCAGACTGTGACAAAGCATTGGCCGAGCTCAAAGACTATCTCGGTACTTCACCCCTAATGGTAAAGCCTAAGGAATTTGAAACCCTTTACATTTACCTGGCGGTCTCAACCCACGCCATCAGCTCAGCTCTTGTTCGGCGAGAAGGGGCCGACGACATGCCTGTCTATTTCACAAGCAAGACGCTCCTACCCGCCCAGACTCGATACCTTCTGCTGGAGAAGTTGGCACTCGCCCTCGTATCTGCGGCGAGAAAACTTCTGCCGTACTTTCAGGCACATACAATCACGGTCTTAACCGAATATCCTCTCAAAGCGCTTTTTCGAAAAGCCAACCTCTCAAACAGAGTATCCAAATGGGCGGTCGAGTTGGCAAATTTTGACATCCGCTTTGAACCAAGGACGGCAATCAAAGGGCAAGTCCTCACCGACTTCATTGCCGAGCTCACCCCAGAAGACTCCGAGATCCTAAACACTCCTCCAACCCAACCCTCTGCCGAACACGAACCAAAAGAGAAACAGTGGCTCCTCTTTCAGGGAGACACTTGGCGAATTCAAGTTGACGGCGCCTCCAACAACAACGGGGCCGGAGCTGGAGTCGTCTTGGTTTCTCCTTGCGGAACTCTTCACGAAAGTGCCATCAGCATCGACTTCCCCGCCACAAATAATGAGGCCGAATATGAAGCCCTGCTTGCTGGATTACGCTCGGCAATCGCAATGAAAGTTGACGACTTGGCCGTGTTTTGCAACTCTCAACTTATAGTCAATCAGGTGCTGGGGGATTACGAAGCTCGGGACCCAAGGACGATGAAGTACCAGGCCACGGCAGCAGAACTCATCTCTCGCTTCAAAAATTTTAACATCGAGCAGATCAACCGCGAGCACAACGCACACGCAGACGCACTTGCTGGCCTCGCCTCGGCTTCAAAAGCATCTGAGTTCCGAACTATAAACTTTGCTAACATCGACCACCCAAGTTTTGACACAACTCCAGAGGTGCTCAACATTGAACTTGGTCCAAGCTGGATGGATGAAATCGTCGCTTTCCTGAGGAATGACACCTTACCCGACGACAAAAAGGAAGCTTTTCAAATCAGGAACAAGGCCGCTTACTATTGGCTCTCTGAGAGCGGTCAACTCTATAGAAAATCCATTTCCGGGCCCTATCTTCTCGTCGTCCACCCAAACCAAGTTCCCGAGATCCTTAATGAACTGCACTCCGGAAGCTGCGGCTGCCACTCTGGTGGTCGTTCGTTATGCCAACGCGCGATGAGTCAAGGATACTTTTGGAAGAACATGAAAAAAGACTGCGAAGAAATCGTCCGGAGGTGCCGACCATGCCAACTATTTTCCCCAATCCCCAAGCAGCCGGCTCAGAATCTCTCCCCCATCACAAGTCCCTGGCCATTCGCGCAATGGGGGCTCGACATCGTCGGGAAACTCCCGACAGCACCTGGAGGCTTCAAATTCTTGATCACTGCAACGGATTATTTCTCAAAGTGGGTAGAAGCCGAAGCTCTCGTCACCATCACAGAAGCAAACGTCCGACGATTCGTATGGAGAAACATTGTGACGAGGTTCGGCGTACCTTATGCCATTGTCTCCGACAACGGCACCCAATTTATCGGGGACAGCCTCACAAACCTCTGCGAGGAGTTCGGCATACGTTTCTTCAACTCAACCCCAGCTTACCCTCAAGGAAATGGCCAAGCCGAGGCCTCGAACAAAACAGTCTGTGCAGGGATAAAACGCAGATTGAACTCGAAGAGAGGAAAATGGGCAGAAGAGCTCCCCAGAGTTTTATGGGCTTACCGCTCCACACCACGTCGCTCCACAGGCCAAACCCCTTTCTCGATGGCATTCGGCATGGAGGCCGTCATCCCACTGGAGTCAAGGTTCCCAACCCTCCGAACAGAAACCTTCAACCCACAGACAAATGATGAAGCCGTGGAGCAAGAGCTAATTCTGGCTGAAGAAAAACGCGATGACGCTCGGCTGAAGCTTGCCGAATACCAACAGCAAGTCGCCAAAGGATACAACAGGAGTGTTCGAATCAAGAAGTTCAAGCCTGACGATTTGGTTTGGCGAAAGGTTGTACAAGCAAGCAAGAAGAAGAAATTCATGCCTAATTGGGACGGGCCTTTTCGCATCGTCAAAGTTGCTGGTGAAGGGCTTACACCCTCGAAGACATGAAAGGGAAGGTGCTCACCAGCCCATGGAATGCACATAACCTAAGAAGGGCATACATGTGACGCTTCTCCCACAACACATCAGGCTGAACACTACCTTCGGCCAACACTTCTTGCAAAAAGAGTTTCAGTTTTAGCTTCGGCCTTAATCTTTTATGTTTTTCATTTACGTTTCAAAGAAGGGCCTCGACCTACTGTTATTGTTTTTATCTTCAATATTTTACCTGTACTTCGAGAACTATCAATAAAATGACTATCTTTTTGATCAAAAGTTTTCAAAAAGCATTTCAAGCATCATTCGACCTTCGGCTACGACGCCGAACACAAACGTTGACTTCGGTCACACCACAAACGGCTCCTTAAAAAGCCTGTTCTTGCTTCGGCCACTATTATCGCCCAAAGAAGCAACCAATGGACGTACGGTCCGCCGAGCCTAAAAATACACATTTCTAATGGAACTTAGGCTTCGGCTCGGATTGGCAAGACACTAAGGTCGGCCACCGAAAGGTTACACTCGCACTTAGACGAGCAAACCACCCACAAACAAATCATCTACTCTCAACGTTCCTCTACCATGGTCACGGGCTGGCACTTTGGCCGAGCCCAAACCAATGGCAAGGGGGCATTTAACACCCTTCATATCAACAACGGCTGAATCAATCGAGACTACAACATATCCACGTTCGGCGACTTGTCATCAAAGCTACACTACTTTGGTCAAAGTTCGGCTGAAATATCTATACTTAACCATTTCAATCATGCAAGATTCTCAATTATTCTGCCGAACCCAAACCAAAGTGGGGGCAATGGACAACTACACATTCAGAACATGCAAGACTTTGAAATTTTTGTAGAAATGAAAGCAATCAATCAAGCTCGGAATAAACAGTGACGTTGCAAAAGGAGCCATGCATTCAAACTTCGAAAGAAAAGACAAGTGTTGCCAAAGATTCTAAGCTGGGAAGTTCGGCGTAGTAAACCGTTCGGTGCCGACCCCCAAGTTAACTATTACACCTGGCACGGTAAAACTCTCAAGTTCGGAGCCGTCCAGTCCAACAAAAATTCAAAGACAAAACTCATAAAAATAAACTACGATCCTAAAGTTGGGGTGGAACATCTTCAGCAACAACATCAGCTGTCCCTTCATTTTCAGCATCGGCGCTCCTTTCACCGTTCTTGTTGGCCTGCTCGGTGTCTTGCTCGGCATCATCTACTAAGACGCCCCCCGCATCACCTACCTTCCCTCCACCTTTAGCATCGGTCCCAGTCAGGTCATCAACGTCCTCCTCACTATCGGGATATTCCTCTGGGGGAAGTGGAGCACACTCCTCGTCGGTGTACGGCAACCTGAGCTCGAGCACTTCAGCTACGGGGATTGACTTCATCAGGTTCATGTCGGGCTCCATCTGCATAACCCCACACGCGGCCTTCACCCCATCCTTGTACCCAGTTCAGTACGCGATCGGCAACTTCTTCGTGAGCTCCTCGTTGACCATCGACCCAGCCTCCCGGATGTACTCGGCACCAGCTCTGTCATACCCAGCTTGAAAAGCCTTCTCATCCACCTCCCTCATCTTCCTCTTCTCCCTCCGCACAACCTGCCCGAGCTCGCGTTCGGCTATCTTGGCCTTCTCAAGGGCTTCATCCCTCTCTTTTTTGAGCTTGGCAAGCCTCAAGCCGTTCTTCGCAGCCATTGTCTTTTCACGCTCGGCTTTCGCGTCATCACGGTAACGAGTCCTTTCAGCGCCAAGAGCTCGGCTTGACGGGAAGCACGCAGCAAAGCTTGCCCAGCCTACACGAAGACAAGTCATCAGCCTCGGCAAAACTTCAAAAAAAAAAAATTAAATAAATAAATAAACTAAGAAACTAAGTCAAAAGCGTACCTGGACGAGATAAGCACTGGTATGAACCAAGCTCGGCTGAAGCTCCCCTGGAACCCTGTCCATGTCCTTCGGCAGAGCCAATCCATGCAGCATGGTCACAGCGAGGCCAGGCTCCTCCTTGATGCTGTCCTCAACCGTAACCACCCTGTCGTCGGCCATCGCAAACGATGGCGCAAACTCCGGCATGATCACTCGGCCACCTGAACCTGCCGCCCTCTCCACAGCTTTTGAGCCGCCCGCAGCCGAAGACTCAGTTTGATCCTTTTCCTAGGAAGTGGCATCGGCGGCCTTGCAAGAAAGAAGTCATGGGTGACATTCTGCTTCTTTGCAGGATTATCAGAAAGTGCAGCTACCTTCTGGCGGGCAGCAGCGCCGTCTCTAAGATTCGTCTTCACTACATTTCTCCTCCCCATTTCGTCGGCAAACTCGGGAATAAGGGTTCGGATGGGAGGAATATTGATACCTTGAAAGTCGGCTGGTTGACTGTCCTGGAACCAGAAGTCAGCTGACTTCTTGAAGGTGGGAAATTTTAGCCTCAGTTCCTTCGCCTTCTTGCTCGGTTTCGGAAAGTTGTCGCCAATACCTTGCTCTGCAGCAGCTGCCTTCTTACCCTTAGCCTTCGTGCTCGGCCCAGCCTCCTTATCCTTCTTCTTCCTCTTCGTCAATTTCCCTTTGTATGAAGGCTCGTAACCCAGCAGCGTCGGCGCGTCGCGGCAGATGAAGGCCTTTAACGTCTCCACGTGACCGTCTACTGCCAATGAATTATGTGTCTTGGTTATTGCTCGGTGATCTGCAAAGAAGAGAAGGTGTTAGCAAAATATCGTGAATTCAATAAAAGAATGGATCGCGTTCGGCAGATTAAAGAAAGAAGAGGAAACCTCGGAAGTCCGTTATCTTCGGCACAGAATGCAGCCGCATAGTCTGATTGCCGAACTCGTAATTTCCACTAACTTCGACATAAAAGTTAGCCCACTTGTCAGTGTCGGGAAGACCGTTTATTAAGGGCTCCTTACCGCTACGTGTTGACAGATACCTGCGGCCAGTCTTCCCGTGCCTAGACATAATGTATGTATGGAAGAGGTCGGCAACGGTGAATTCAAGGTCGTGCAGTTCCTTCAACTTAATTACGGACATCACTATCTTGTAACTGTTGATCGAGAAAAAATGAGGCACTATGCCGAACCTAGCTAGCAGTTCCCTCAGAAACGGGTGAAGAGGGAATCGAAGCCCAGCCTCACATATGGCCATCAGGGGGACTGTTATGTGTTCGGGATGATCTCCCCTCTTGTCCCTAATCCTATTACTAGCCACTTGGTGGACGACGACATCATCTGGGATGTGGTACGCTCGGCAGAAGTCTGCATATTCATTAGGGCGCCCACTGAAGTAATGGGCATGGGGACAAACCTGCCCTCGCTCGAAGAGGTCGGCGAACTCCCTGTCCCCAGACAAGGTTTTGGCAGGCGCAGAGTGAGAAGAGGTCGTAGCTCCGGCCTGGGAACGAATCCTGGACTCGGCCTCAGGCCCAAGTTCATGCTCGGCTTCGGATTCTGTGTTAGTGGTGAAGGTTATCTCTGGTTCGGTATTGAAACCGCCGTCGTATTCATGGTCACGCTCGGCGTTGGAGTCGCTAGAAACTGACATATTCGAGGCGATGGAAGAAGCTTGACGTCGGCCTCTGTGTATCTCCAAGTATTCTTGGATCACAAGATTTGCAGAATCATCCCCTAAACTTTCAGAGTCGGATGAGATGACGATGATTGGGGGAGCCAGACCTAACAAAGTCAAAAATAGAAACGTGAGACCTCGTCGTCGGCTAGAAAACAACGATCTCACTACGCTCAGTATCCTAAAATGGCTCGGCCAAATCATGTTCGGTCTGAGCCTAGCAAGCATCAGAGATTGGGGCTCAGCCTACTCCATCAACGGCCAAGCCAGAACCCCTTGAAGGTTCCATGCTCGGAAGAACAGGTTGAAGAAGGAGATGAACAGTCTCCAGGGTGCACTATTCACTCAGAACAAAAAATGCCCCAAAAACCCAGAAAAGCAAAAGGAAATCGAGTGGTAACTGCAAAAAAGTAAAGAGAAGCGAGAATCGATCTCATACCTGTGATTTGGAGCAAGATCTGGTGGCAGAATCTGCTGGAAGTCGAAGCTGGAAGATGAACAATTGCTCTGAAGCTCTGGAAGATGGAGTTCTAGAGAGAGAGAGAGAACGAAGGAACTTCTCTCTCCTCGCCTCGTCCCTTTTATAGGGCTAGGGTTTGGGTTTTTGAGTTTCCCGCCCATCATTACACCGCCGAACCAATGGCCACACAGCGCTTGACACGTGTCATAGAAAGGACAGCTTGCAGGGTTACCAACCATCCTCTCATCAGCTGTACCCAGCCACGAAGCGACACCTGGCACTCTTCCTCCGGGGCTCTCCATCAACGGCTGATGCTGCTTCAGAGGAATAGAATGGAACAGGCTCGGCGGTATCTCACGATCAATAAACAAAGACCGCGTTCGGCGTACGTCATGTTCGGCCAATGACTGACTTCAATCCCTACCACGCATTCGGCATCGGCAGGAATTGAGGGGCTATTGTAACAGGCCGAACACAAAGTGTTCTCAGTGGCGCAAGCCGAACCCGCTCCCTGACAAACGTAGGCCTTGCGTACGGCGCCGTCGGTATTACATCATTTGATACTCGACTTGCCACGGGCTCGGCGGAAGATAAGCCCGTGTTCGGACTCTGCCGTCGGCGGGATCTACGGCGACGTTACCTTCCCTCTCGGACGCAGAGCCATGCTCGGCATTATCCGTGTTCTGCCACGTGCCGACGGCTGGAAGCCGACAACGGCTAATTGTTAAGCCACGCGTCCTGCCACGTGCAGAGGCGGTTATAACAGAAGATGATCATGGGCGCACATGGGTGTGCCAGCTCAGCCCCGAAAACGGTTACTAGATCTATTCCTTGATGTCACTATGACGTCACTCGGCTCGTGGAAGGCACGCGATCGTACTTGGAGAGCAAGCCAGGAGGCCCTATAAATACCTAGTGATGGTAACCCTAACAGGTACACGCTACTGAATACTCACACTTACTCTCTCTAGCTTTCGGCTACCTCTCTCTGCACTATACTCATCCTCTTGCCGGAGGGCCTTGCCGGGACAAACCCCGGCCAGGTCTTAGTCGTGCGTTCCCTGTGCAGGATAGGAGAAGAAGGCTCAACCACCATCGAACCACCAACGGAGGAACGAGGAACAAGGATCACGGGCCACACATAAACGTTACAAACTATATACGATTTAGTCTCATTTACTAAATACGATTTGCCTAGATGTACTAAATTATATAAATGATTTTCCTAACTTTATATAGGATCAGCCACATATGAGACGTTATCGAGACTTGCAATTTTCCAATTTCATCAAATGGCGCCGTGTTTTTGTTGATTGGGGAAACTAGAAGTTGAAGGCACGTGTTTGAACAAACATTTAGTTGTGACAATAAATGGATTTGCCATTTCATGGGTTCCATCCAAGGTGCAACCACGTAATATTGAAGGTTTCGGTGTTACTCAAAACACCAAGAAAGTTTGATATGGCCTGTCACTGCTGTAATTGAATTTAAATAATTTAAATAAATACTCCGACCCGAGTTTAAGGCATTGGTGTTACTTAAATCCACATACCACTATATTTCCCATAATTTAATTAAAGAGCCAAAACAAATCAAGTTTACTTCTATAACCAACATTACCAACCAAATGGAAGGCCCAATGGGATAGCCTTCAGAATCAACTACAAAACCACATGATTAACACATACAACCAAAGCTACGAAAACCAATCACTAGAACAAAGAAAGAGTCTGCTATTAAGTACCATGGTTAGAACATGACCATTACACTTTTAGTCTCAACTATAGTTAGACAGAGAGAGAGAGGGGCTAATTACCATACAAAAAAATAAACAACCAATAGTTCAATTTAAAAGGGTCTAGTACAAGGAAGTTGACACAATTAGCAAATGGCATCCCCATCGTGCGATTGCACCCTGTTACGCCAATAGTAGGATACCGATCTTCAGCCGAACCAACCTATGCTGCCTGGAACACAATTACAAAATTGTTATTTCGTTAGAATTAGAAATTTGCATTACTTACATAACAGAAATTTGATTGAATATAGAGAGAATATCCCCAAAAACCACCCAACTGGGCCTTTGAGCAAAGATTACCAATGAACATGAAGGATGTAACCGAACATGCTTTCCAGTCAATGCGACCTCACATCCAAGTTGATCATAACCGGAATACATAGCCACATTCTCTGAAAGTGAAGAGAGACAAGTTTGTTGCTCAAAAGACACCTGTGCATTCCAATGCTAGTAACTTGGAATAATAAGATTAAGCTCATGCCGAAGACAAGTTTCCAATCAACAGACAATGTCTTGGCATCTCCACATGGATTTGGCATTTCCAACACCACGTATTATTGAGGCACACCCTCCCATTCCTTATAAACAGAGAGCAAAGTCAAAAGGTCACCATTGGGATGGCAAAATTGCACCTTATAGTGATCAAATTTAAGCTTATCTTCCTCATTACCCATTCTGCAAAATATGCTACTGGCATTTGGCATTATGGCAGCCAGAACAAGACCCTCTTTACCCAAGCGGTGCTCGAAGCATTGAAGAATTAATTTTCTCAACCAAGGTTCAATGCCTAATCTTACCAATTTCAGCCCATCCGTTGTTAAATTCAAAACATCGTTCTTTAATAAAATAGCTCCTAACTGGATAAGATTTCTAATGGCCATGTCAATAGCTATTGCATTAAGAGCATCAATAAAATCTAAACTCTGTACCCATCAGTCGTGCCCAAAGCAAGAATCCTTAAAACTACCACACCAAGATGAACCCAAGTGATCTATTGGGTTCCTAATGAGGTGGCATCAATTGAAAATCACTCTCGGAATAAAGTCTATAACACCTTCCCGGTTCAGTTCTTAGACTAATCCAGCAAACCTTGAGGACATTCATACCAGAGCCAGGTTCAAACCTAGTCTCTTTCACCATAAAAGGTAACACAACTACAGAGGGAAATTTGAACTTTTCACAATTCCATTCTACTTCCATCTGAGATTTGAACTTTTTCACAACCCCATTCTACTTTTCAAATAAGGTCCAACTTTGTTCGAAAAAGTAAGCGTACGATACGATTAGGATACGAGCATATTTTTTCGTAGGGGACACGCTCCATTCCAATTATCCAACTGGAAATCCCAACAACGTCTTACCCAATCAAGGAATGGACTAAACTAGGATATGAACAAACAAACCTTATCAAGCAAAGAAACTTGACAATTCAAAGGCTTTAATAGTTAAAATGACTATAATAGAAACTTATTAACAAAAGAAACTGCTACAACCAGTCTAGGGCAAACATTCTTACATAGAGAGCAACAATAGTTCTTACAAGGAGAAAGACTAGGCCACTTAAAGAGCAACTATTTTATTTTCAGGAAAAAACAAACTTACATGACTTGAAGAAGAACCACATTTCATACAGACCAACACACCCTTGTAAAGAGACAACCATTCAGTGAGCTAAAATATAGGTCACTGTCCTTAACAGTCTAGGGCATACATTCTTACATAGAGAGCAACAATAGTTCTTACAAGGAGTAACATTAGGTCACTTGTGCTCATATTCTCAAATGGTTTGGCGGATGGTGCTTCACAAGAACAATATTCAGCGGTCCTGTTTTGGTTTGGCTAGTGAATTGGATTGGATGTACGCTCACAGATATTCTGATTCATGTTCTAATCGTGTTTATAAACTTTCCATAGCTGCTTTGATTTATTTGATTTGGAGGGAACGTAATCGAAGACAGTTTCAAGGGGTTAGTGTGCCTGCTCAAACTTTGGGGAACCAGATTATTGAGGAAGTCCGAGGCCGCTTATGCTCGTGGAGAAATGTTAAGCATAGCAATACAAATCAGTTTCTTGTTACATCCTGGAACCTTAGTTCTAGGATTTTCTGTCCTTTGTAATTGTTTTTTTTCCTTTTCTGGATTTACTTTTCCTAGTTGGATAGGTAGGCTCTAATTGTACTAAGGTTTTGACCTCTTGTTGGTCTTGGTTGGTTGCTTTATAGAAGTTTTAACTTACCCAAAAAAAAAAACATTAGGTCACTTAAAGAGCAACTATTTTATTTTCAGGAAAAAAAACATGTTACATGACTTGAAGAAAAACCACATTTCATACAGACCAACACACCCTTGTAAAGGGACAGCCATTCAGTGAGTTAAAATATAGGTCACTGTCCTTAACAGTCTTGGGTCTATTTATGTTCAGAATTTTGGTGGATATACTCCAAGCTAGATGAAGTAGTTTTCTTGGGTGTTGAACACCATTTTAAAAGAACAAATCATGTCCCTAATATCAGCTGCAATGCTCCTGAACAAGGTACTAGTAGGATTAGAACAAATCATGTCCCTAATACCCATCATCCGGGTATTGTGATGTTCATATAATATCCAATGAAACAAAGTAAGAGTAGTTACTAAGGAAAAGGCAAAAGAGTTTGACATTTGTGTGAGTGTACCTATCATCCCGGTATTGTAGATTGGCATGTACTACAGTAGTGCCCTGGTTCGTGACATCGGCTGCAAAAAACTGTGCCCTTAGGTGACTTAAAAAGCAACTTTTATATTTTCAGAAAAAAAAAACCCTTAACAGTGTAGGGCATACTTTCTTACATAGAGAGCAACAAAAGTTCATACAAGGAGCAACATTACGTGACTTAAAGAGCAACTTTTATATTTTCAGGAAAAAACAACCATTAACAGTCTAGGGCATACTTTCTTACATAGGGAGCAACAAAAGTTCATACAAGGAGTAACATTAGGTGACTTAAAGAGTGTGGGTGATTTGGGTTCCGCTGGAGATGCTTACGTGTAAAAATGTGAGCTGGAGAGGTGCGATTGGCTGATAATTAGTATTGAGGGGAAAAGGGGAATGATCTTGTGGGGTGAGGGAATGAGCAAGAGGTACGGGCAGGACAAAGGCAACGTGTCTCCTTTGTTCTCTGCGGGGGATGACGTCTGTCTTTCCTGGAATGAAACGAGTGAGGTCACCTTCTCTCCGGGGAAGAATGTTCTCCTTCCTCAGAATCAGTGCTCACACTCTCCTTTTCCAGAAAAGTCAGCCTCCGGCAATCATTGGGAATGTCAGGGGTATTTATAGGGCACCTGGGCCTAGGTCAGGCCCAGGACGGCGCTCCTATAAGACCCCAACACGTGTCCTTCCCGTACTTCCAGGTCGCGGATAGACTCGTCCTACCGCGGAGGTCTTTCCGCGGGGGGACTCGCGCTTCCGCGACGCTACCTCCATCCCAAGCCACCAAGCCACAAGAGCCTCCCCAATTCCCGCAAGCAAGGTCGCAACTCGCGGCGATCGTTTGCTTCCCGCGGGGTCCCTTCCGGGCCCTGCCTTTTAGGCCCGAATAGGATCCCGGGGTCTTCCTGTGATCCTCTGTACCTATCTTGGTACGTCTTCTGTTCCCTCTGCGGAGCGAGCGGGGGTTCCGCGGAGTCTTCCTTCCGCAGGCATTATTCTTACGTGCCACACGTGCTTCCCTTCTATTGGGCAGTCAACCGTCTTCTTAGAATAGAATCTTGATGTAGACACCTCCCAAACGGGGCATCGCCATACAGATTGATCACGTTTATTGCTCGATTGGTTGCTTGCTTCGTAAACCAAAATCATGGACATTCCCATGGCTAGGAACATCGCCACATGATAGCGGTTATCATCAAAATAGAGTCGCCACCTAGTTTGTTAAAACTAGGAAAACAGATAGAGATTCTGGGTACGGGAGCCAAAAGTACAGTAAGGGGAAGGTGTTAGGCACCCCTCTCTGCCCAGCCGTGAGACTGGCCCATAGTTATTCAACATAAGATATATAGATGCATTGTTTAATTCTAACACATAGTCTATTTAATTAAGCATTTAAACAGTAAGTATAGTGAGCCAGTGCGATAAATAAAGCATGCGTCAGAAAGCAGAAAAGCAAACAAAACTGTCCCAGGAAATCGATTACTCGGCCAGTGAATGGATGTCACGGCCGAGTAATCACACTGATTTTATATACCGGCTGAGGGATCAAGGCCCCGGTCGGTGTTCTTCCTCACACCAGACAGAAAGATTAATGGATAATCAGAGGCCATTGGGCCTCACCACCTTGATCCCTCAGTTGCTTGATTGCTTTGGATTGGGCGTGATTGACTGATTGCTTGATTGAAAACCCTAGGGTTAGGGTTTGAACTTCGGGGTTTGATCGCCGGATTGACGGCTGCCTTCGGGAGGTTAGGGCTTTTGAAGTATGGGATTGAGAGAGTATTTGTGCAGAGTTTTGAGGCTTGAAAGAGTGTGTAGGTATATGAATTTCGTGTGTTTATTTTCAGAGTCCAAAGGCCCTTTATATAGGCAATTGGTGACTCACTCCGGCCAATCAAATCACGAGATGGCAATTGCAATTGTAATGCATCTCTAACTCTACGTCGTAATCTCTGAGCGTAGCCCGAACGCATCAGAAAGGTAGTGTAATCGGATCAAACGTCTGACAGAACACGTTCCAGAGTCTGGGAAAAGGTCGATCTGGCGGCCGAGTAAAGGATATCACGGCCGAGGAATGGATGTCTCGGCCGAAGGATAGATCTTGCGGCCGAGGGATTGATCTCTCAGGGAGATTTTGCTAGCAACAGGTTGCTCGGGTGAGGAAATGATGTTAGGGCCGTGGGATCGATGTCACGGCCGACAAATGGATTCTCCTAGGCTTCTGTATTTCTGTCTGAAAGGCTGTATGGCTTTGAATTGGGTCCTCTAAGTGGCTCAAAGTTCTTACCGAAAGTCCTAAGGTTCTCAAGGAGG
Organism: Rhododendron henanense subsp. lingbaoense; assembly: GCA_020567845.1. NCBI lineage: Eukaryota > Viridiplantae > Streptophyta > Magnoliopsida > Ericales > Ericaceae > Rhododendron > Rhododendron henanense. The sequence continues at coordinate 28,229,677 of CM036313.1, forward strand.
CAATCAGCAATCACTGTATCCATTTCATCATCGGGATTGTCCCAAGGTGGGACTTGAAATAATCGTTAGGCCAAATTGGGGTGTCTACAGATGCCCCTCTTTGACTGAACTCAGACGGATCGCGAAACATGTTTGAGTAAGAGTCAAAGCTATAAAAACCAACTCAATTTGGTCCAACCACTATTCCAAGGGGTTTTCGAAAAAGGTTTTGTTATGGTCGGGCCGGGAGGCTTCCTACGTATTCCACAAGGGAAATTCAGACCAATCGTAGTTCGGGCAATAAAGAAAAATAAAAGTTTGGAGGGTTAGAGACAGAAGACGTACCTTAGGGCTTAAAAAGCTGTAGTGTGACGTACCTAGACTGAGCCAGGGTTTTGGCGAAGAGTAGTTGAAGGAGCGCGGGGCTGCCGGGGGAGTTTTTGCGGAGAGTTTCCTTAGTATTTTGGGGTAGATCAGTACACTGCATGTGCGTTTGCTTTTCTTGATCATCCTTACTTTGACTGAAAGGAGCTCGGTAGAGTAGCCTATCCTTGCGAATGAGCTGGAAGGAATTGATGTAATGGGGTGGAATCCAAGCCATCTGCTGGGATGAGTCGGACGCCGTTTGTTTTTGAGATATGGGGGGGGCACAGGGCCAATAACACGGAGCTTTGCGGAATGAGGGAACCGAGGCACGGAGCCGGTTGTAGTCTTGAGGCGAGAGCCTGGAGAGATTGGAAAGGACCGAAGCGCGGAGCTGGTGTTGATCATAAGGCGAGAGCCTGAGGTGTCAGAGCTTTGAGCTTGACGTGATGAACCGAAGCGTGGAGCTGGTATAAGGCAAGGGCCTGAGGTGAAGGAACTGAGGCGTGGAGCCTGAGGTGAAGGAACTAAGGCGTGGAGCCTGAGGTGATTAGATTGAGGCGTGGAGCCTGCTGCAGTCTTGAGGCGAGGGCCTGAGTTGTCAGAGCTTGACGTGACATGAATCGAAACGTAGAGCTGGTTGCATTCTGATGATCTGTGCACGGAGCTTTCTCATCATAAGTGTTGGCGTGGAGCTAGAGGATCGAGGTGCTGAACCGATCAATAAAACCGAGGCGTAGAGCCGGTTGATTGCACGGTTGACCTGTTTCATGAGAGATATGCAGAGTGTATATGTGTGATGATGGTTGTTAGATGTGAACAGATATGATGATGCAGACTCGATGTGATAATGCAATATGTGCACAGGCCCGTGCGTGTGTGTTTGTTTTAAGCTTAGAGCTTCTATCAAGTTCCGGACTTGAGCATTCAGAGCGTAGAGCTCGAGCATTCGGACGGCAGAATCCGAGCATTCAAAGTACAGGCTTTGAGCGTCCAGTACGTAGTGGTTGGGCATCCAAGCGTAGAGCTTGAGCATTCAAGTGTATAACTTGAGCATCTAGTACACAGTGGTTGGGCATCCAAGCGTAGAGCTTGAGCATTCAAAAATGTTAGATCTTTGAGCATTCAGGTGTAGAACCTGAGAATAGATGTCTTGGGCGGCATAGAGCCTGTTGCTTGTTTACGGCTTTGAGCCAGTTGAGATGTTGGGCTTTGAGCCGCTGAGTTGTGATAACGGGCGTAAAGCTTGTCGATAATAGGCTTGGAGCCGCTAAGTGAGTCGCTATGGCTTTGAGCCAGCTGAGACGATAGATACAGGCTTCGAGCCTGTTGGAGTAATGGGCTTCGAGCCGCTGAGATTGTGATAGCGAGCGTAGAGCTGCTGAACGAGTGAATAAGTACAGGCGTAGAGCCTGTCGATAATGGGCCTCGAGCCGCTGAGTTGATTGCTCTGGCTTCGAGCCAGTTGAAACGGTGGACTTGGAGCCACTGAATTGGTTATTACGGCTTCGAGCCAGTTGAAATGGTGGGTGTAGAGCCGCTGAGTTGATAGGTAGAGCCACTGAGTTGCGTAGAGATGATGGGCTTTGAGCCTGTTAGGATAGTGGGCTTGGAGCCGTTGAGTTAAAGGCTATGGCTTCGAGCCAGTTGAAACAGTGGGCTTGGAGCCGCTGAATTGGTTGTTATGGCTTCGAGCCGGTTGAGTGAGTGAATACGGGCGTAGAGCCTGTCGACAATGGGCTTCGAGCCGCTAAGGTGGCAGAGATGGTAGGCACAGGGTCGCTGATTTGATATGGGCATAGAGCCGCTTAGTTTGCTCGAATATAGGCATAGAGCCTACTGTCGGGATGGTGAATGTAGAGCTGCTGAATGTTTTTGAAATGGGCTTTGAGCCGCTGAGATGACAGAAATAGGCTTCGAGCCTGTTGAATTGGTAGGGAAGCTGTTGAGAAGGTGGACACAGGCTCATAGCCGCTGGACGATTTGATGGTGATGAGTTCGAAACTGCTGAGCTGTCGGTGATGCAAGGAGCATGGTGTTGTCGGATGACTTGTGCACAAGGCTAGCGAGCGTAGAGCTGCTGGAGTAATGAGATGGTGGGCGTAGAGCCGTTGAGATGTTTGATAGAGATAAGTAGCAGAGCTGCTGAGTGTCTTGATTTGTTTCGGCTAGCAGTTTGTGGAGAGTGAACTCCCTTATGCTTGGATATGCCCCCAAGGCTAGATTTGTGTATGCTCGGGATTGTCCCCAAGGCTAGATTTCCACATGCTCGGGATTGTCCCCAAGGCTAGTTTTTGACCATATTCCACTTTGTTAAGGAGATTTCCATTACCTCCACTACTGGGAATGCCTTCCGGAGGCCAAATGCCTTCTAGTGGTTAAATGCTTTCTGGCAACGTAAACGCTTTCCGGAAGCTAGCAACATAAACGCCTTCTGGACGGTTGTGCACTAGGTTATTGTAAGCTTTATGCAGGTGCTTTTTCTTGTTAGCTATTGACTCAGAACTGTATAAATGTTCACTCACTGCATTGAGTGGAAGCCGCAGGATTGTTTTGCTGGCCTGCTGAGCGCTAGGCTGTGCACATGGTGTGGCATAAAGCTGTTGAGGTGTGGGCGTAGAGCCGCGAGGCGTTCATTTTAGGCCTCAACCTTCCAAAGATGGACTGGTCGTTGATGACCTTGCTGGTTGAAAGGTGATGGTATCAACACATTCCACTTTCCATCTGCTGGTGAGGTGACGATCACACCAGGTGACTTTTCTTTGCTGACCAGCCTGTGAGTAGGTGGAACTCCTCTTTGGGTTAACCCCAGGCTTTGGGAGCGGGTAAGGGCTTTGGAGTGGTTTTTTGGGCAAGGTGCCCCCTTTTCACTCACATGGTCATGTTGACGTCTCTTGGCTAATCAAGACTTTTATGAAGGTTGATATCTTGACTTAGGTAAGTGTTGAGATGGCTCGAGTATGGGCGTGGAGCCGCTGAGAAGGTGAACATGGGCATATTGCCGATGAGTTTGTCGACGTGGAGCCGCCGTGATAGTGAATATGGAGGTTGAAGCACGGTGCTGCTGATAGTAAATGCAGGGCTGCTGAGATAATGGGTGCGGGGAGCTGCTGAATAGAGCCACTGGGAGGAGTGGAACTGCTGAGAGGGAGCTGTGGAGATTGGACCTGCTAAGCGCAAGGCGACATGGAGATGAAAGCGCTAAGTAAGGAGCTATGGAGACGTGAAGTGCGAAGTCACTTTATTGCTGCTGGCATGGTGCCAATTGTAGAGTTTGCTTAGGACTAGTTGCGAGGCTATCTTCCAGCTTCTTTTGACTTGGCTCCATCGGTTATAAGCACAAGACTTGATGTGGTTGGTCCTAATAACTTCAAGGACCGAAATCCAATCCAGTATGTGGAGAATCCTGCAATCCACATTTGAATATTTTAGAAGATAACAATGGATAGGAAAACAACATGCAACAGGCTTGGAGTCGACCACGGGCCGAAGTCCTTTTATGCTGACTGTTAGGGGCATGACCACCATACTTTGAGAACCCTAGTCCAAGTGTTGAACCATTTTGGGTGATATGGTTTGCAACCATGATACATATGCATGTTGAATTGAACTTTTGGAAAGAAATAGAAGCCCCCTGTTTAGGCAATGGATGCTTGATCCTAGCTCAAATGTGTATGATAATGACAACCTAATTGCCCCTAGCATAGAAACATGCGATGTAAATAGCAATGAATATGAGTGCAATGTTTATCTTTCTGTTTGGCAGAGATCTTGGCATGCCCTTGACGGCATTCCACAAAAGAGTTGAGGCGTTCTCCCAGTGATATGATGCTTCTTAGGTTGAGCTTTCTTCTTTTTGAAGGCCAAGTGTGTTGGTAGGGAGGTAGACTCTACAATGCATCTTTTTGTTGCCCTTTATTCCTTGCATAGAGACGATGATGCCTTGATGAACCTGTCTTGCTTGAGCATAAGAACACCTCATACTTGGGGTTAGCTCGTGCAACCAAGACAAATACTTCCATTGAGCAGCCATAATGAAATACTAGGATCAAGAGATCAATGCAAAAGACAGGGTGATACTGATATGCATGTAAATCCACAATGTATTCTGGACATCTCAACTTTCGTGTATTTGATAATGGCTTACTAGCCAGGTGTTTCGAAAGATCGTAATGCCCTGGCGGCACCACCAAAAACATTGTTTGGTCAAGAAACCATATTGCTGCACTCTTCATGAAATGAGAGACCCATGTTATTTCCTCAGAAATTTGCAAAAAGTGACTGCGCTTGTATTAGCTGTGTTAAGAATGCTTAGAATAAAACCATTCTTGAAAGCTTTTCCTCGAGGATTTCAAGGTCACATCATTCCATCCATGTTCCACACTCACATCATTCAATCATCAAAGGACACAGAACTATTTTGCAAACTCATGCCCTTAGTCAATCAGGTGAGTTTGTTGCTTTGAGTTTGATTTGGTTGACTTGAGTTGGATTGATAAGTGCCTACTGAGACCCACATTTCAAGAGAAGTGCATAAAGGGGAACATAGCCATGCCCCTTGTCTCATGTTGTGTGATTTGCCAAGATGATGCAAACTCCAGGATTCTTGCCCTTCGTGTCAAGTTCCACATTAGCGATGCCCCTAGTGTCTAGGACCTTGCTACTAAGTCGTGTTCCCCAATCTGAGAGGACTTTGTTATGGACCATAATGTAGGCTTGGGGTTTTGGCTTGAGAAAGAAGCGGATGTAAAAGGCTCAAACCTAATCTCTACTCACGCTTGGGTTTTAAAAGCTAGCAGCCATCTTTAACATTTTTGTCAACCCTTGTTGTTTCTTGCCTCACTTTGTGTGAAAGAGTTGGTTTCTTCAAAAGATGTCATTTGTATGTATTGGAAGAAATGTTTCTTTCAAAATGCCCCTTGTATGACAGGGTGATCATTCTTTCATTGATTTTTCTTTCATCTCTTCTTGTGTTTTTTGTGTATGCCCCAGTGTAGGGGATGGCTGTCTAGCAGGCTTTTCAAAGGAATTATCCAGAGGCTCAACGTGGCTAGCAAAGGATAAGTGTTTGGGATAGAGAAATGAATGTCTTTCTTCATCTTGAAACACACGACAAAGTGGCAAGGATCCTAACCAAGAAATTAGGGGCTTTGAGGTTTAACCAAGTGGATTTTCTAAGATTGAGGACAATCCTTTGAGACACATAGTAGATGCATGGTGACACGGCTAATTTCTCACTTTGTTCGTGCTCTAACTTTTGCCTAAACCGCCCTTACGGGTTTTCAATCCAGCGAGCTCATCATTTTTTTTTTCTTTCCTTTTCTCCTTCTTCATCTTCAACAGCATGTTTTGCTTACAAGCGATCTCTGTGAGGGTGCAGAGATGTGTCAACTCCTTCTTAGCTCAACGGAAATGACGCGGGTCATAGCTTTGAAAAACTCGTTTTGCGCTTTTGACAATTCAAGTGACTATGATGTGTTCCAAAAGATGTCATAAGATTACTTTGAAATCCCTAAGGATTGTTTTCAACGTTTGATGTTATTATGAGCATTCTATGGCAGCAAACTAGCACAGGATGGAACATTTTCAAATTTGTGGCCGACCAAAAGGTGCCTACGTATCCCAACAGAGAATCAGGCCATTCGTAGTTCATATTTGAGGAGACTTGAATTTAAGACCCACATTTCATGCTGAGTGTGACAATTGGCCAGAAACCACGATGAGCAAAATGATATCAATTTTTCAAGAGAAGCAAAACATGGGCCAAAATGGCGGTGAAAGTTAGCTAGGTATGAAAAATCTAAGCCAAGACGTGATGGACATGGCTGCCATTGCTCAAAACTTGGTTGGATCAAAAGCTCAATTTTTCGTCAGCCATTACCATCATGTCTGAGATCAAACTCCTAATCATGCTCAAGTTGAGATATCCAAAACTAGTTGTCCATGCGGCGCATTTTCTAATATGCAAACTGCCTTTAGTGGTGGTGCAACCAAATGACATGCGATGAACAAATAAAGGAAATGAGGAGGATGGACTCCTCTTTTGGTTTGGCCCCTGCATAGTTAGAAAGAGGCAATCAAAATGATATGTATATATATATATAGCACCACAGCTACTTACACAGATTATGGATGAGTCATGCACTGCAATTCGTTTGTATGCATGAGTTTATCGGATACTATAGATAGCCAGCCATTTTTGATATGGATGATTCTTAAGACTCGTTGCTGCAACTTAAGATCCCACTTCCAAGCCAATCCATATTATGAGACAAACCGAAAAGGTTGAGCATATGACTACAACAGAAAGTAGACTCGGAGTCCATCGCTGTGCTAGCGGCTATTTGAATGTTTCAGAAAAATTTGTCATTAGACTAGGCATTGCAAAAAGTTTTGAAAGTTCTTTCAATTCTTGGTTAAGGAAGATTCTTTCTCAAAACGTGATTGAGGTAATTGAAATCCACTTGATTATTTGCTAGCACATTGACAACCTCCTAAATTTTACCAGATCATTGAGGTAAGTATGCTCAAAATTCTGAATTTTGAAAGATGGGTTGCTAGGTTGATTTGAAAATAGGAACCAAAGTCCTGCACTTGTCATGCTGAATCATCAATGGAGAAATAAGTATTGCAAGTTCTATCCATAATATCCTTGACTTTGCATACAATCATCCATAACCTGCTTTACTACTTTACACTCCCTCTTTGTTTTAGCCTTGCAAGGCAAAAATTGCTAGAGCAACCCCTAGTTCAATTGCCGGCGGGGTAGCCAATGTTTGATTTCGTTCTAGAAATCCATGCTTCGCAGTGCTTTAGGTAAAGCGAGAGTGTTAAGTAAGCAATGATGCTTTTTACCAAGAATATACCTTCCAGGCAATGCCATTAGTGCTTGGCTATAAAGACTTAGGGTTAGGGCTTTTAGTTCAAGCCCTAACCCTTTTGCACAGAAAGAGATGTTACAACAACAGATGATACAAGGTGTGAGGAAGAACTTGGAAGCAAAATGCAAGTAGGTTCCTAGCCTGTAGGTTCCTGTCTTAGTTTGATAAGTTCTATGGCTTTCTAACACATGAAAGGTTTAGGTAGTCTCAGGGTGCTCCGTTGTCAAAGGGCACCAGTCCTTTCACCAGCCCATCATAGGCGGTGATTGGGTGATTCCCTTTTTGATATACCACTAGGTACGAGTGACTGTGGAGTTTGCTAGAACCCCCAACATAGCCCGTGTCATGCCGGGATATCAGGTGAACTCAACGGGTTGCCCGCTCGATGCATATGATAAGTGAATTAGACAATGCATGTATTAGTCTTATGTTGAACTTTCTGGTTATGGCTCTCATGTTCCCCAGCGGAGTCGCCAAAAACTGTAGACACCTCCCAAACGGGGCATCGCCATATAGATTGATCACGTTTGTTGCTCGATTGGTTGCCTGCTTCGTAAACCAAAATCATGGACATTCCCATGGCTAGGAACATCGCCACATGATAGCGGTTATCATCAAAACAGAGTCGCCACCTAGTTTGTTAAAACTAGGAAAACAGATAGAGATTCTGGGTACGGGAGCCAAAAGTACAGTAAGGGGAAGGTGTTAGGCACCCCTCTCTGCCCAGCCGTGAGACTGGCCCATAGTTATTCAACATAAGACATATAGATGCATTGTTTAATTCTAACACATAGTCTGTTTAATTAAGCATTTAAACAGTAAGTAAAGTGAGCCAGTGCGATAAATAAAGCATGCGTCAGAAAGTAGAAAAGCAAACAAAACTGTCCCAGGAAATCGATTACTCGGCCGGTGAATGGATGTCACGGCCGAGTAATCACACTGGTTTTATATACCGGCCGAGGGATCAAGGCCCCGGTCGGTGTTCTTCCTCACACCAGACAGAAAGATTAATGGATAATCAGAAAACCGTGATTAAACGTAAGAATGATAAATAAACCAAACCAGAGGCCGTTGGGCTTCACCACCTTGATCCCTCAGTTGCTTGATTGCCTTGGATTGAATGTGATTGACTGATTGCTTGATTGAAAACCCTAGGGTTAGGGTTTGAACTTCGGGGTTTGATCGCCGGATTGACGGCTGCCTTCGGGAGGTTAGGGCTTTTGAAGTATGGGATTGAAAGAGTATTTGTGCAGAGTTTTGAGGCTTGAAAGAGTGTGTAGGTATATGAATTTCGTGTGTTTATTTTCGGAGTCCAAAGGCCCTTTATATAGGCAATTGGTGACTCACTCCGGCCAATCAAATCACGAGATGGCAATTGCAATGCATCTCTAACTCTACGTCGTAATCTCTGAGCGTAGCCCGAACGCATCGGAAAGGTAGTGTAATCGGATCAAACGTCTGACAGAACACGTTATAGAGTCTGGGAAAAGGTCGATCTGGCGGCCGAGTAAAGGATATCACGGCCGAGGAATGGATGTCTCGGCCAAAGGATAGATCTTGTGGCCGAGGGATTGATCTCTCAGGGAGATTTTGCTAGCAACAGGTTGCTCGGGTGAGGAAATGATGTTAGGGCCGTGGGATCGATGTCACGGCCGACAGATGGATTCTCCTAGGCTTCTGTATTTCTGTCTGAAAGGCTGTATGGCTTTGAATTGGGTCCTCTAAGTGGCTCAAAGTTCTTACCGAAAGTCCTAAGGTTCTCAAGGAGGCAATCAGCAATCACTGTATCCATTTCATCATCGGGATTGTCCCAAGGTGGGACTTGAAATAATCGTTAGGCCAAATTGGGGTGTCTACACTTGACTAAGACTGACTTCCCGCAGGGTCCTGATTTCCACGTGTCCGCGGCCAATTGGTTGGTCAAAAGTCTTCCCTATATGACATGTCAATAATTCTGACCGCGCCTACAAAGAGCAACTTTTATATTTTCAGAAAAAAACAAGTTACATGACTTAAAGGAGAACCACATTTCATACACACCAACACACAAGGGTAAAGGGACAGCCATTGAGTGAGTTTCAACATGGGTGATTGCCCCTTAACAGTCTAGAGCATACTTTCTTACATAGAGAGTAACAAAAGTTCATACAAGGAGTAATATTAGGTGACTTAAAGAGCAACTTTTATATTTTCAGGAAAAAATAAGTTACATGACTTGAAGGAGAATCACATTTCATACAGACCAACACAAAAGGGTAAGGGGACAGCCATTGAGTGATTTAAAACATGGGTGACTGCCCTTAATAGTGTAGGGCATACTTTTTTACATAGAGACTGTTGATGCCCAAAACTGGACGGTCAATCCGAGCTCCGTCTTTGAGGAGTTCCTGCAAAACAGCGTCTGAGGACTGGGGGTGTTGCCAGTCGTGGACCCTCCGATGGCTAAGTCAGTAAGAGTATGTGAGAGTAAAACTCTGTGTGCTTAGTGGGTAGAATTGAGTACGTACGTTAAACCCATGGACGGACTGCCCATTTATAGATGAGGTGGTTCGTGTCCCTGTGAGGGGCACGAAGGTGGTGGATCGTGGACCACGATAGCGGTCGAAGTCCCTCGGAGTGGGGGGACTCCCGCCGGAACCGAAGTGAGTGGTGGTCGTGGGAGCCATGGCTCCGCTGTCCAGAAATCCGGGGGACGTGGGGTTACCTCCCCCACGCCCGAGGATACCGGCGAGTGTAACCGTATTGACCCAGTCAGTGCATATCATGTTGTCTTAGTGAGGTTGGAGAAGTCTGACCGAGCGACATAGATACGACCGAGCGACCGATGTCAGACCGAGCGAGGTACCTTTTGACACGCGTCGAGAGGACAGCGCTCAACAGTAAGTGCCTAAAAATCTCCTCATCAGTTGCCCCCCATTCCCAAGTCGAGCAGAGCGAGCTTCGACGCTGGGAATAACTGCACCGTCTGTCGACGCTAGGCTCGAGGTAGTTAATGCGTGTGAAAGAAATCTCCCTTTCCCCAAGGATAATGATGAGTAACCGCCAAATACAAACCCCACGTGAAGTTGGGCTCTCCAAATTTCAAAACTTCCCGAGATACGAGGACGGCTGCGGTTGGGGATCTAGCGACAGATCTTGCCCGTTCACGATCGGACGGTGAGGAATAAAGGATTTCCCTTGGTTTTCGCGCCCGAGGAAGGGTATAAGCACAAACATGCAGCTATTCCCCAGCACACACCTTGTTTCCTGCCCCCCAAGTCGATTCACAACACTGGATCCAGAAGCAGACGCCAATCCGGGTGACCCGATACCCGGGGTTGATTTCCCCCTACAAACGATTGAACCAGTTGTTCCACATTATCGATTAAAGGAGTTATTTGGTGCTCACCGCGTGTGGAACCAGTTGTCACGGTCCCGTCTTGAGCGACAAGCCCTAAATCCCCTCCTCCATTCGTACAACATCCAAAAGCCATTCCTGCATTTTGTGAGAGACCTTTCCAGTCTTGCTTCCGATTCCCTTGCACCTGAAATGGAGGAGACTGCCCCCATCAACGTTATCGATGTGGAGACCGCCGTCAAGGTCCCGTCCTTTAGGGCTGAGGCGCTTGTGAGCTTGATCTACGAGGAGGACCATGAGACGATTCGAGCGGCCTACCAGATCCCCGATTCCGTGATCCTACGAGCGGCCCGTCCAGAAGAGAGGGCTTGCTCCTTTATGGAGGGCGAGGTGTGCGTTTATGAGCACGCCTTCTTTGCTGGGCTGCGACTTCCTTTTCCACGGATCGTTCGAGAGCTGTTGAGCCGTATGAAGCTTGCTCTAGGGCAGCTCATGCCGAATGCCTGGAACATATTTTTTGGGGCGTTCATGATGTTTGAGGCACTGGGTGCTGAGGGCTGCCCGATGACGATTGATGATTTCTTCTACTACTACACCCCGAAGGTGGGAGATGCGGGCTTTTGGTACTTCCAAGCACTTGACGGCCGCCAGATTGTGTTTGGGTACCCCTCGTCCGTTAAGAAGTGGAAGGAGAAGTTCTTCTTCATCTCTGGAGAAGGATGGGAGTACCAGAGTGATGAAGTGGTTGGTCCCAACACCCCAGGGATTCAGACAGTGTGGGGAGACCCTGAGCCGAGCGACTTCAGGCGGGTGGAGAACCCCAGCCCAGACATTGACAGACTGATCGCAGCAATGCGGAAAGAGAAAATCCCCTTTGAAGAGCTGGTGAATCCTCAGAAGCTATTCGACCACCTGTTGGGACCAAATCCTGCAGGTAACATTTAACCCTTTCTCCATGTCTGCCTCTGCCCGTGTTCTGCCCGTTTTCTGACTGTTGCTTTAATTGTTTTCTCACTTCTAGACACCAAGCCATTCGACAAGGTGGCTTACACCCAGATGAGGGCCCGAGCGGCTATTCCGACGAACCCCCCGCCGGTAGCTTCCACCAGACTCTCTCGTCTGAGGATTGGCAAGGAGATTTTGGAAAAAACGCTCGAGGCTACCGGCGGGTCAGCCCTGAAGGCCCTAGGCAAGAAGAAAAGAAAAAGGATCGCAGAGATAACAGAGAAGGAGGAGGCCCTTGTTGCGGAGATGGCGGACCCCGATATTTTGATCGGTCGGGTGATAGAGTCCCTCGTGAAAGAAGGTGAGCTCCCCGAACCGAGCGAACAAAGGAAAAGTGGGAAAGAGCGGCCGCCCTCTCCAGCGGCAAAGGACCCGAATCCTCTAAAGAAGGTTGCATTACAAGCGTCCCCTCCTGCCCCTTCAGCCCCGTGGACGGAAGCGGAGATGGCGAGCATGGCCGGGCTGATATATATCCAGCGACGAACGACTACGCGACGGTCCCAGTGAAAGGGAGCATCTTGTCGGACCCGTCTGCCAGCCACCGAGCGTTGAACGCATTTGCCCAACCTGTCTATGACGGTCTCGCTTCGATGCCGGCAGAGAAGCTGCTAAGGAATTTCGAGCTACATCTAAGCAGGGTAAGCGTTTCTTTTCAATACCTGCTCCTTTGACGAAGTCCCTTGAAATCTCATGACCATCCTCGTACTTGTAGGCCATTGCTGAAGGAGTAGTTGTTGCCAGGAGGTTGGCCGACCGAGAGCTAAGGCTTCATGGTGCCATGCACCAAGCCCTGGAGTGCCGTAACTCCTTGGAGTAGCTGGAGAAGACTCATTCCGGCTGCCTTTCAGCACTGCAGCAAGCTGTGGAAGAGGCCGGCCGAGCGAGAGAGGAGGCAGAGCGGTTGCGTCAAGCGGCCAAGGAAATCCAGGAGAAGTCGGAGGTAGACCTGAAGAGCTTGAGGGAGGCCTTAGCAGGGAGAGAGGAGGAGTTAAGAGCACTAAAGCAGGCATCTGAGAATACCACCACTCGGCAATCCACCATGATCCTGAAACTTCAAAGCGATCTTGGCCAGGCGAGGGCTACCACGGCCCAGGCGGTAGAGGAGTACAAGGCCTCTGATGAATGCGCTAGTGAGCAAATGCTGTACTTTTCAGGTGGTTTCGAGCAAGCCATTAAACGTGTGAAGGCCAAGTACGCTGACCTCGATTTGAGCGAGCTAAAGCCTGAGCCTCCGTCCGATGTGGAGAACACCGAAGTGGGTGGTGGTGGAGGTGATGACGAAGACGACGATGCCCATAGTTGAACCTGGCTGCCCTCAGTGCTCAGATTTCCTGTGTTTTGGTTTTGATGTGTTTCGATGTAGCTTGTTTTATTTCCACAACTGAAAAACTCGTACCACCGTATAACTAGGCACAACACTGTTTTCTTGTTTTTAATGATGAAATGGAGAACGGAGTCCATCCCTTCGGGGGCATGACCGTTGCTCTGAAAATGCTAGTATGCCGCATTTGTTTACCTGTTGCTTGCCTTTGATTCCGCCCCAAGAGAATTTTGGGTAGAATGTCACACTGAATGATTCGTCGAGAGCCGAGTGAATAAACAGGTGTTGAGCGAGCACGCCTGTCAGACCGAGCAAACCCCCACGGGGGCACTGGATAATTTTGCTAATGGACTAAAAGGTCTCATCGAATCATTTAGATTTGATCATTGAATGCATGCTTTATGCAGGGAGGAGAGTAATCATGTGAGATGCACCTAGTTAATGCAGGTTACCCTATACACTTGGGTAGAGCAAACGAATAAGTAAGTGGCAATAATTGTGGAGAGCGAGTAATTGTGCATGCACTAGCAGTTGGCACGAGCATATCTCGCCAAACGAGGAGAACATTTCGGCTAGACATTAAAGCAATTAAGTTCCCAAGGAGTTTTAACAACACTTCCACTTCTACCGCCATTAAGGCAGTTATTAATTTGAACATTCGAATTTTCGAAAGAAGAGTTGGTTGACATTTTTTTCTCTATAAAAGCAGACCCTTGGCACTCCTTCTCCCCCACAAAACTTTTCATTTTTTAGGGAACGAGAGAAAGGAAAGGGAAGCCTACAAAATGTCGAATGATAGCAACAACATACTGGAAAACCTCCGCCAACAGGTGCAGGAACTAACGAGGGCCGTAGAGGGGCTGTCGGCGAGGGTGGAGTTGATGGAGGATACGGTGCGGAACGCGGAGAAGGTGGTCCGGCTGCTACTGATAACCGGCTGGAACCCCCTTCACGGCCCCCGGCCGGAGACGCCATCTCCCCCACGGGGAATGGTGACTTCCCCTGAGGGGTCGCCATCTTCCTCCCACGAGGCCAAGAGAGGACGCGAGGGTGGGCCACACTAGTGGCTTCTCGTGGCCTCTCTAGGCTTCTACCTTCTTTTTTTTCCTTTTTTTATAATGGGAGTCTTCCCCCTCCTCCCAAATTAAAAGAAGGGGTTTAGTTAATGAAATTTTTTTCCTTTTGTCCATAACTTCCCATTTATCGAATTTATGCAAGGCGTTTGAGATATTAGTGCCAGTGAACATGAACTTTAACTTTCTAGCAACGTAAAATACTGATTATGCAAACCAGTGGGAGATGCCCAAATCTCTTTGTAAATGACCATATGAAAGGGCGTAGGGTTAAATTCATGCAAAAAGGTTACTTGTAGACACCCCAATTTGGCCTAACGATTATTTCAAGTCCCACCTTGGGACAATCCCGATGATGAAATGGATACAATGATTGCTGATTGCTTCCTTGAGGACCTTAGGACTTTCGGTAAGAACTTTGAGCCACTTAGAGGACCCAATTCAAAGCCATACAGCCTTTCAGACAGAAATACAGAAGCCTAGGAGAAGCCATCTGTCGGCCGTGACATCGATCCCACGGCCATAACATCATTTCCTCACCCGAGCAACCTGTTGCTAACAAAATCTCCCTGAGAGATCAATCCCTCGGCCGCAAGATCAATCCTTCGGCCGAGACATCCATTCCTCGGCCGTGATATCCTTTCCTCGGCCGCCAGATCGACCTTTTTCCAGACTCTGGAACGTGTTCTGTCAGACGTTTGATCCGATTACACTACCTTCCCGATGCGTTCGGGCTACGTTAGAGGATTGCCATGGAGAGTTAGAATCACACTCTAACTCCAATTTTTATCGTGCATTGCGATTGGCCGGAGTGAGTCATCCCTATGCCTATATAAAGGAGCCTTTGGGCTTCGAAATTGATATACTAACACACTCTTTCAAGCCTCAAAACTCTGCACAAATACTCTCCCAATCCCATACTTCAAAAGCCCTAACCTCCTGAAGGCAGCCGTCAATCCGGTGATCAAACCCCGAAGTTCAAACCCTAACTCTAGGGTTTTCGATCAAGCAATTAGTCAATCACGCTCAATCCAAAGCAATCAAGCAACTGAGGGATCAAGGTGGTGAGGCCCAACGGCCTCTGGTTTGTCTTATTTACTGTATTTCTAACTAACCGTAGTGTTTTGATTATCCGTTAATCTTTCTGTCTGGTGTGAGGAAGAACACCGACCGGGGCTTCGATCCCTCGGCCGGTACATTAAACCAGTGTGATTACTCGGCCGTGACATCCATTCACCGGCCGAGTAATCGATCTCCTGGGACATTTTGTTTGCTTTTTTGTTTTCCGATGCATGCTTATTTATCGCACTGGCTCACCTTGCTTACTGTTTAAAGGAATAAATAAACAGACTATGTGTTAGAATTAAACAAAGCATCTACACATCTTATGTTGAATGATTATGGGCCAGTCTCACGACTGGGCAAAGAGAGGTGCCTAATACCTTCCCCTTATTGTACTTTTGGCTCCCGTATCCAGAATCTCTATCTGTTTTCCTAGTTTTAATAAACTAGGTGGCGACTCTATTTTGATGATAACCGCTATCATGTGGCGATGTTCCTAGCCATGGGAATGTCCATGATTTTGGTTTACGAAGCAAGCAACCAATCGAGCAAACTAATGTGATCCAATCTGTATGGCGATGCCCCGTTTGGGAGGTGTCTACAGTTTTTGGTGACTCTGCTGGGGACTTATGAGAGCCATAACCAAAAAGTTCAACATAAGACTAGTACATGCCTTGTTTAATTCATCTATCATATGCATCGAGCGGGCAACCCGTTGAGTTCACCTGATACCCCGGCATGACACGGGCTATGTTGGGGGTTCCAGCAAACTCCACAGTCACTCGTACCTAGTGGTATATCAAAAAGGAAATCACCCAATCGCCGCCTATGATGGGCTGGTGAGAGGACTGGTGCCCTTTGACAACGGAGCACCCTGAAACTACCAAAACCTTGCATGCTTTAGAAAGCCATAGAACTTATCAAACTAAGACAGGAACCTACAGGCTAGGAACCTACTTGCATTCTACTTGCAAAAATTCTTCCTCACACCTTGTACCATCTGTTGTTGTAATTAGCTCTTCCTGTGCAGAAGGGTTAGGATTTTCAGCCCAAATCCTAACCCTACACAGGCTAAATACTGACTTCCAGGTATTCTACTTTTCAAGCAGGCACAATAGGTAAATCAAAGAAGCAACCACATCCAACTTTGTACTCTTATAACACCCGAAGCTACGCCAAACAAAGGTCTCTGCAACCCTCCCGTCTATCGTCCTCATCTGACAAGACACCCTCACCACAACAATTCCAACCGCTTTCAGAAACTTCCCGGTCATCCCCTCAACGGACCCCGTCATTTACTAAATCTCAAGCTTCGTCAAGCAACCCTTCGACCTTCATGGCAGACAACGACGCCACTATTGCCGACCTCCAAGCTCAAATCACTGCACTACTAGCAGAAAAGGCAGCTAGAGATGCTGAGGATAAGGAAAAATCAATGGAAGACGAGAATCCCTATAAAGTGATATTGGCAGAAAGTCCAGAGTTGACCAAGCAAGTCAAGGAAATCAAACAAGCCTTGGCTCGTTCGCAAGGGGACCAAATTCTGGATTTCGAGAGACTTTGCCTCTTCCCAGAATCCAAGCTGCCTGAGAATTTCAAGATGCCCAACATTGAGAAGTTCAATGGAACTGGCAACCCTACCAGTCATGTTCGCCATGTTATCAACACCCTGAAGCCGATGGGCTTGAACGACGAGCTCATCGCCCAGTTGTTCCAGCGAACCCTCACCGGAAGTGCTCTCGACTGGTTCCTCACTTTGGAGCTTGTACATTATCCAACTTGGCCAGAAATTGCCAATGCTTTCGTCAAGCAATATGCATACAACGTCCAAATTGAACTAACAACTCGAGACTTGGAAATGACCAAACAGGATTCCAATGATGACTTTGCTACCTTTGTGGCAAGATGGAGGGAAAAGGCTGCCAAAATGAAGAACCGCCCCTCCGAGGAAGACCAAGTGAGGATAGTTGTCAAAAATTTGCAACCCAAATATCTCAGGCATATTTACACGCAGGCTATCACCGATTTCAAGCGCTTGCATGCCACTAGGTTGCAAATCGAAGACGGAATCAAGCTGGGACTCATTAGGAAAGAAGAGGCCACCCCTCCACCTAAGAAAACCTTCTCTAGCCGTACATCTCACACCTCTGTGAATGCCCTTGGCACATCCTTGTCTCAAGACCCTTTCCAAACTAGCCCATCCCGAAGCTCAAATTGGCCCCGCCGCAACTTTGATCCTCTTTACATGACCTTGTCCCAAGCCCTGACCATTCTCAGCCGTCAAGGGCATCTCAAACCTCTAAACAAGCCACTTCCTCTGCCGCCCTACGGTCCAAACCATGATCCAAACAAACAATGCGCCTACCACCAACACCCTGGGCACGAAACAGACAATTGCATGCGTCTTCGTCACGACATTCAAGACCTTATTGATAGTCGAACCATAAAACCACCAAAACCTGATGGGCAAGCCAACCCACTCCCTACTCACAATGCTGAACCGCCACCTCGAAATATCAATCTCATAAATCTATCTCACAACCCCACATACAATCCCAGCCAATACATTGTCCAAAACAACCAAACCAAACCTACCTTAACCTTCCCCGAGGAGAACGAGTGTTTCATGATGGAGGAGGAGGAGGATAATGACTCTGATCAGTCAGAAGTAATCGACGTTGATATGTCCGATATAAGTAGCAAAGATCAGGCAGAGGAGGAAAAGCTAAGAAAGTGGAAAGAACACTCTTGGGCAAAACACAATTTGGAGGATCCAGATATTCCATTTGTAGAAGATGACGAGTGGCTTCGTATCTGGTATGAGAATAGGAAGAAGGAAAAAGAAAGGATCATCATGATGAGAAGGCACGCTCGCTTCGAGCCTGCCCAAATAGTGGTACCCATCAACCGTCCCAAAATTCCAACACCGCCCATTGTTTGGGAGACGATCAATCTCATAGAAAGGGTAGAGGAGTTTCAAATGCAACCATGGGTCAACCCTTACGACGAGTGTGACTATAGTCAATGGATAGAGGAAAGAGAAGATCTAGATCTCATATACACAGAACCCTATAAAACAGGGGAAAGCGACTTTGATGAAATGGAAGAAGAGTGTAATGATCCGTTCGATAAAACCTCCTTAGCATCACTATTTAATCAGGAGGAATTAGCTGGTGACCACACAATCAATGAGGAAAGGGAGATTCAAACTGACACATCCATTTGGGGATTGCTCATGGCTCAAGGAAGTAGCCATCGTACGAACTTCAAAGATGAACCCAATTCAAAGGCTCTGTTTGGCAAGGAAGAGGGTGGGAAAGAGTACAAAGTTGCAAAAGACAAGGGAAATGACCCCGACATGCTGCAGTAGCTGAGAAGTCACAACATGGCAAATAAGAAACGTTAAAACATTGTTTTTGCTTTAAACAAACTAGAACGAGTTTTGGGCCCCTGTTTGGGCATTTTATTTCCGCTAAGAGAATTACTTTTTCATCTTTCAGATTATGCTTATCTAAATCCAAATTTCTAAATTGCAATTGCCATGCGCTATACTCTCATTGCCAAAACAAGGGAAAAATTCGAAGGGATCAAAATCTTTGTGTCCCCGACAAAAGGGAAGGAAAGGATGAACTCTAATTGCTTAAGAAACTAGGTTTTTTGTCAGAACTTAGAAGAAAGACACTATCTCCGTGAGAACACTTAGGATTAGCTTACCCATTGTGAAGGTACAAACGCAACAAGGAGATTCATAAAAACATCTCCATCAGATTCCTCTCCAAAACACAAACCCTCTCGAGAGAAAAATGCTCATTGGGCAATCTATACACCCAAGCAAAAGAAAGAGTAGGGCCTGCTAGGACAAGGAAAAAGCGAAAACGCAGCCTAGGCAAAAGTTAAGGCATTTGAAGGAAAGCTCGCTAGGGACTCAACCTCTATCAGGTAATCTAGGCAAAACTTAGAGCACGAGAGAAAGAAAAACCAAGAGCGAAAACCCAAACCCCAAAGGTGGTAATCTTGGAACTACGTAAAAGGCCTGATTCCCTGATTGGGATACGTAGGCAATCTCGCATCGAGATACGGCCCAAAACATTTGGAAAGAGGAAAACATCAACAGGTTTGTACTCAATGATAGGCATGGCTAACCCTGCGTATTGAGCTCACAAAAGATGAGTATGCTTTTTTCGAAGAAATGGCAACAAGCAATAGACATAAGAATTATAGTTCGTCCCCTCTAGCCCAAAAGTCGTCAAACGCAATGGGTTTGATACTTCGAAAGGACTCTTAAGTTTGGCAATCGGGCTGTGGACCATGGCAAAAGCAAAAGACAGAAAATCAAAAACTAAGCATAGAAGGAATATGAAACAGGATGCCACTTGGCTAAAGCAAAACCTAGCTCCCTTGGGCAAATAGACGTAACGGCCGAAGAATCAATACCTCGGCCGCAACAATGATCCGTCGGCCGAGTGATCGATTCTTCGGCCAAGTGTTTTCATACAAGTTACTGTCTATCAGCAAAAACTTGTTCAAAAGGCCATGTTCTGACTATCACATGCAAACTCAAGACATCTAGGGGCATAAAAAGCATTTCTCATTTCATAGACAAAAACTTGTTTACAAAGCCATTGTTGTGGTTGCTTTCACTATACAAATATAGTTTCTGCCTATCTTCTACTAACTATGAACAGGAAAAAGGAAAAAAAAAGCCCTAAAAGCTAGGCGATCTCTAAGGAGAAGGCGAAGGCGAAGGCTGCTCACTGGTCCCCACATTCCCCCCACCAGCAGCCGGTACTCTCTCAGCCTCAAGCTGCAGCCAAAGAGGGATACAAACATTCAGACTCAAAAGATAATACGCAGCAGATAAAGCTCATGAAGAAAGTCGTACCTCAAGGATCCTACGGCTCTGTCTCCGAACTAAAACCTCTGTACTCTGATAGGCGTGAAGCCATTCTTGCACTATCTCGGCAGGTACCTGTGGAATAGTCAAAGCATTACAAACATCTAAAGCAAGGGATACAATACGAAGAGAGGAAAGCTAACATGGAAAGCTAAAGATACCTGTGAAGCCCCGGCTGGCAAGGTGTAAAGCTGGGTCGTACAAGGAGTCAGCATCAGGCGCTCCTCCTCCCCATCGTCTGAGTGGAAGGAGACAAACGATGGAGCCCGTGGCCAAACAGGAGCAACGGGAGGAGCCGCAACAGAGGAGGTCAAGAAAAGACGGCAGTACTCCGTATAGTCACCTGCCTGGAGGAGTAAACCTGCCCAATCTCTGATCCGGGCATTCTTCAGATCTTCCTTCGACATCGAAGAAGTGAACCTCATAGATACTGGAGGAGAAGGAGGAACAAGCCAAAGAGCCTCAACGCGTGACCGCCACTGACTGGCCACTCGATCGCCTAAGTACCAGGCTCGGCAAAATGGACCCTCGAGCAAGCTACGGGTCCAGTCTAGGACTCTACAACGTGCAAGAGGGGCATCCTCTGGTACACCACCCCAAGGGTCAAACCGTACCTACAAAGCAAGAACAAATCAGCCCCAACACAAGAATATGGAAGTCTAAAGGACAAGAGGTACAAAGAAAAAGGTACCTGATCGACCGTCAGTCGGTCCAAAACTCGCCGCCACTCGGGAAGGCTCAAAACTGGTGACCGTGGCCTCCGTTGCCCCATCAACCATCGCTCGTAACGAGGTATGCAATTCGCATCACCATGCCTAGTCTCAGGGGGAAACTGGAGAAGGTGCTCAAAAGCCCAGAGCTGAAAAGCAGGTTAACCAAAGCAAGTTCAGAACTAGAAAAAGCCAAAGTGAAAACAGAAGTACAAAGGAACGATGCATACCTCAAGCACTCGAAAGTGACCACAAAGAATGGGACTCTTGTCCCGCGAGCAAGCTCCAAGACTACCATACAAAGTGGCCAAAGCAGACGAGCCCCAGTCAAACTCTCGAATAGCTCCCAAGTGCTGCAGAGGGGCCAAAAACTGCGTGTGTACCGAACCATCCTTGTTGGCAAACAAAGTTTGCCCAAGGAGGTAAAGAAGGAAGGCCCGCGTCAACTGCTCGGCACTCACCTGGGTCAGAATGTCAGCCACCATGAAAGTCTTGCTTAGCCAAGCAAGATCAATATGACCTCGAGAACGAACAGGGGGCACCTTGCCCAGAAACCACCTCAAAGCACCCTCTCGCTCCCAAAGCCGGGGGTCAACTCGAAGAGCAACTTCACCTATCCGCAGGCGAGTCAGCAAAGAAAAGTCACCCGGAGTGATAGTCATCTCACCAGCAGCAGGAAAGTGGAAGGTATTGGTGGTATCCCACCACCTCTCAACTAGCGAGGTCATCAATGACCAGTCCATCTTCGGAAGATCAAGGCCTAGAATGAATGTCTCGAAGCCTGCAGCACGTACTAATTCCCGAGCCTGCTCTGGCAGCTTCAAGAACCATCTGTGCACCTCCTTGCCTCCGCCGCGAGCTTCCAACCTCCTGTTTCTCTGCCAAGGACAAAAGGGAGTTAATCTCATGATTGCATAAACAAAGAAAATGCTAAGGAGCGTCAAATTAACATCTAAGAGCATGCATTGCCTAGACAGGGGGCACAATTATTTTAGTTTCTTTAAACAAAAATAAATTCAACCCAAACATGGGTTCTTCACATTCATGCTCCTAGCCAAAAGGGATTTTCATCCCGCAAGCAAAAAATTTTATTCTTAAAAAAATACAAGGATTTCCAAAACTCCGAACTAAAGTAAAACTTTTCACTTTTCAGGAAACTCACCGGCACGTTCAGAACACTCAAGTGGTGCTCAGGCTCTCTGCGAACTACCTCGGCCTCTGGGCCACCAACAGGAGGGTGGTACTGCAGGAAACCGCCATAACCCAGCCTACGCGAAGGAAGAACGTAGGTAGTAGCATCAAACAAACCGGGCTCCTCAATCGCCTCCTCATCGGAAGACGGATGCTCACACCTACATGGAGGATGCGAGGATGAACCCGCGACACCTGAAGATGGCGTAGCCATCACGTCCGAATCAAATAAGGGAAAACCAACGGTTTCAAAACAACCGAAGCCAGCAGCGACGGCAACAGCAGCGGTAGTCGGAGAGGATGGTCGCCGGAGATGATGGTGGCCGACGGTAGTGGAGGAGGGCGGCGGCGTACAGGCGGTCGTCGAACGAGAGGAACGGAGAAGAATGAGAGAGGAGGAGAAGAAAAGATTAAATGGGCCGTGAGATCGATTTAACTGAACTTAAATCGATTTCCTGGCTTTTGGCGTTCTCACGGCCGAGACATCAATTCCTCGGCCGAGACATCAATTCTTCGGCCGAGAGATCTATCTTCTGGCCTCCTAATCAATTTCCTTCGACAAACATCAGATCATGCTCAGTGCATCAATTCAAGCCATTATGGAATTCTGGGTCCATGACCAACAGAAGCAAAATCAAGTCAGCCTTGGGGGCATCCCCGAGCCAACACAACATAATCAAAACTAGCCTTGGGGGCATGCCCAAGCATCGAAGATCTCTCTCCACAAACTGCTGGCCGAAGCAAAACAAACAGCCCTGAACTCAAAACTTCAGCTGCTCTATGCCCCGAAACTATTATCAACAGGCTCTACGCCCATACTCACTCACTCAGCGGCTCTACGCCTTCAACTCAATGGCTCCACGCCCACTATCCTAACAGGCCCAAAGCCTATCATCTCTACGCAACTCAGTGGCTCTACGCCCCCACCTATCAATTTAACGGCTCAAGGCCCACTATCGACAGGCTCTACGCCTGTACTTATTCACTCATTTAGCAGCTCTACGCTCGCTATCATAATCTCAGCGGCTCCAAGCCCTTTATCTCAGTAGCTCTATGCTCGCTATCACAGCAACAGACTCTACGCCTGTATACACTTACTCAGCGGCTCCAAGCCCTCGAATCAGCAGCTCTACGCTCGCTATCACTACTCAGCGGCTCGAAGCCCATTACTTCAACAGGCTCGAAGCCTGTATCTACCATCTGAATTGGCTCGAAGCCATAACAATCAACTCAGCGGCTCGAAGCCCATTACCTCAACAGGCTTGGAGCCTACGTCTACTATCACCCAGCGGCTCGAAGCCCTTTATCTCAGTAGCTCTATGCTCGCTATCACGGCAACAGGCTCTACGCCTGTAATCACTCAACTTAGCGGCTCCAAGCCCATTATCTCAACTGGCTCGAAGCCGTAACAACCAACCCAGCGGCTCTAAGCCCATTGTCTCAAACTGGCTCGAAGCCGTACACAATCAAGTTCTTAACAGGCTCGAAGCCTGTGTTCATCATCTCAACTGGCTCGAAGCCGTAAACAAGCAACAGGCTCTATGCCGCCCCAACAATCAAGACATCTATTCTCAGGCTCTACGCCTGAATGCTCAAAAATCTAACATTTTTGAATGCTCAAGCTCTACGCTTGGATGCCCAACTACTGTGTACTGGATGCTCAAGTTATACACTTGAATGCTCAAGCTCTACGCTTGGATGCCCAACCACTGCGTACTGGACGCTCAAAGCCTGTACTTTGAATGCTTGGATTCTGCCGTCCGAATGCTCGAGCTCTACGCTCTGAATGCTCAAGTCCGGAACTTGATAGAAGCTCTAAGCTTAAAAACAAACACACACGCACGGGCCCGTGCACATATTGCATTATCACATCGAGTCTGCATCATCATATCTGTTCACATCTAACAAAACATCATCACACATATACACTCTGCATATCTCTCATGAAATAGGTCAACCCTGTAATCAACCGGCTCTATGCCTCAGTTTTATTGAATCGGTCCAGCGCCTCGATCCTTTGGCTCCATGCCAACACTTATTATGAGAAAGCTCCGTGCACAGACCATCAGAATGCAACCAGCTCTACACTTCGGTTCAAATCACATCAAGCTCTAAGCTCCGACAACCCAGGCCTTCGCCTCAGGCCTTCGCCTCAAGACTGCAGCAGGCTCCACGCCTCAATCTAAATCACCTCAGGCTCCACGCCTCAATCCTTTGGCTCCACGCCAACACTTATGATGAGAAAGCTCCGTGCACAGACCATCAGAATACAACCAGCTCTACGCTTCGGTTCAAATCATGTTAAGCTCTAAGCTCCGACAACTCAGGCCCTTGCCTTATACCAGCTCCGCGCTTTGGTTCATCACGTCAAGCTCAAAGCTCTGACACCACAGGCTCTCGCCTCACGACCAATACCAGCTCTGCGCTTCGGTTCCAACAAGCTCTAAGCTTCGACACCTCAAGCCCTTGCCTCACAACCGCAGCAAGCTCCATGCCTCAATCTAAATCACCTTAGGCTCTCGCCTTATGATCAACACCAGCTCCGCGCTTCGGTCCTATCCAATCACCTCAGGCTCTCGCCTCATGACTACAACCGGCTCCGTGCCTCGGTTCCCTCATCACCAAAGCTTCATGCTCTAGACACTGGCCCTGCGCCCCCCACATCTCAAAAACAAACCGGCGTCCAACTCATCCCAGTAGATGGTTTGGATTCCACCCCATTACATCAATTCCTTCCAGCTCATTTGCAAGGATAGGCTACTCTACCGAGCTCCTTTCAGTCAAAGTAAGGATGATCAAGAAAAGCAAACGCACCTACAGTGTACTGATCTACCCCAAAATAACTAAGGAAGCTCTCCGCAAAAACTCCCCCGGCAGCCCCGCGCTCCTTCAACTACTCTTCGCCAAAACCCTGGCTCAGTCTAGGTACGTCACACTACGGCTTTTTAAGCCCTAAGGTACGTCTTCTGTCTCTAACCCTCCAAACTTTTTACTTTTGTTTTATTGCCCGAACTACGATTGGTCTGAATTTCCCTTGTGGAATACGTAGGCAGCCTCCCGGCCTGACCATAACAAAACCTTTTTCGAAAACCCCTTGGAATAGTGGTTGGACCAAATTGAGTTGCTCTTTACAGCTTTGACTCTTACTCAAACATGTCTCGCGATCCGTCTGAGTTCAGTCAAAGAGGGGCATCTGTAGACACCCCAATTTGGCCTAACGATTATTTCAAGTCCCACCTTGGGACAATCCCGATGATGAAATGGATACAATGATTGCTGATTGCTTCCTTGAGGACCTTAGGACTTTCGGTAAGAACTTTGAGCCACTTAGAGGACCCAATTCAAAGCCATACAGCCTTTCAGACAGAAATACAGAAGCCTAGGAGAATCCATCTGTCGGCCGTGACATCGATCCCACGGCCATAACATCATTTCCTCACCCGAGCAACCTGTTGCTAACAAAATCTCCCTGTGAGATCAATCCCTCGGCCGCAAGATCAATCCTTCGGCCGAGACATCCATTCCTCAGCCATGATATCCTTTCCTCGGCCGCCAGATCGACCTTTTTCCAGACTCTGGAACGTGTTCTGTCAGACATTTGATCCGATTACACTACCTTCCCGATGCGTTCGGGCTACGTTAGAGGATTGCCACGGAGAGTTAGAATCACACTCTAACTCCAATTTTTATCGTGCATTGCGATTGGTCGGAGTGAGTCATCCCTATGCCTATATAAAGGAGCCTTTGGGCTCCGAAATTGATATACTAACACACTCTTTCAAGCCTCAAAACTCTGCACAAATACTCTCCCAATCCCATACTTCAAAAGCCCTAACCTCCCGAAGGCAGCCGTCAATCCGGCGATCAAACCCCGAAGTTCAAACCCTAACTCTAGGGTTTTCGATCAAGCAATCAGTCAATCACGCCCAATCCAAAGCAATCAAGCAACTGAGGGATCAAGGTGGTGAGGCCCAATGGCCTCTGGTTTGTCTTATTTACTGTATTTCTAACTAACTCTAGTGTTTTGATTATCCGTTAATCTTTCTGTCTGGTGTGAGGAAGAACACCGACCGGGGCTTCGATCCCTCGGCCGGTACATTAAACCAGTGTGATTACTCGGCCGTGACATCCATTCACCGGCCGAGTAATCGATCTCCTGGGACATTTTGTTTGCTTTTCTGCTTTCCGATGCATGCTTATTTATCGCACTGGCTCAC
Organism: Rhododendron henanense subsp. lingbaoense; assembly: GCA_020567845.1. NCBI lineage: Eukaryota > Viridiplantae > Streptophyta > Magnoliopsida > Ericales > Ericaceae > Rhododendron > Rhododendron henanense. Next base: position 28,255,710 of record CM036313.1, read on the forward strand.
CTTGCTTACTGTTTAAAGGAATAAATAAATAGACTATGTGTTAGAATTAAACAAAGCATCTACACGTCTTATGTTGAATGATTATGGGCCAGTCTCACGACTGGGCAAAGAGGGGTGCCTAATACCTTCCCCTTATTGTACTTTTGGCTCCCGTATCTAGAATCTCTATCTGTTTTCCTAGTTTTAATAAACTAGGTGGCGACTCTGTTTTGATGATAACTGCTATCATGTGGCGATGTTCCTAGCCATGGGAATGTCCATGATTTTGGTTTACGAAGCAAGCAACCAATCGAGCAAACTAATGTGATCCAATCTGTATGGCGATGCCCCGTTTGGGAGGTGTCTACATTACTCATGCATAAAATTCAAGCATAAATTCAAATGAAAGTGAAGTGGTACCGTTCACCCTTTGAAATGCTGCGAGAAAGTGTTGCATGCTAACTTGGCTAGATCTCTAATCCACCTATTTGGGGAGAGCCTGTTGGTTCCTTAGGGCCGTTCGTTTATGGAACAGTGCCATCCTGCCAGGAGAACGGGTTAACTCGCTGGCCAACCGAAGAGGGCCATGCTAGTCTCTTCAAGTCGCTTTATTTATAGACGAGTGCCGTCCTGCCAGGAGAGCGGGTTAACTCGCTGGCCGACCGAAGAGGGCCATGTTAGTCTCTTCAAATCGCTTTATTTATAGACGAGTGCCGTCCTGCCAGGAGAGCGGGTTAACTCGCTGGCCGACCAAAGAGGAACTTGATGATGGGTTCCGCCCATTCTGCGTGGGCATAGATAACCTGGACTTCCCTGGGCTTCCTGTCACTGATACTCGGCTCTGCAAGGTATTGGAGGGCAGTCACGAGCCCCAGCTGTTCATCAGGAGCACTTGCCAGGTGAGCCAAGGAGTCCGCCTTTTGGTTTTCTTCACGTGGAACCTGTAAGAAAGTCACCTTCTCGAAGGTTGCTCTGATCTTGGCGACCAGCTCTGAGTATTTCTTCATTTTCTCATTTTTGGCCTCAGCTTCCCCGTTGGACTGGTGGACAACTAACTGGGAGTCGCTGAGAACTTTGACCACTTTAGCTCCCATCTGCGAACATAGCAGCAGCCCAACAGCGACTGCTTCATACTCGGCCTCGTTGTTGGTTGCATTGAATCCGAACCATAGTGCGTATTCCATCTGCTCACCGAGTGGCAAGATGAGCACAATCCCAGCGCCACTTGCGGCCCTGTTGGACGAGCCGTCTGCGTAGATTGTCCAACCCTCCACATCTTTCCCTTCTGTTTTGATCACATCTTCGTCCTGCAAAAGGTTAGTGAATTCTGCTATCACCTGTCCATTCCTTGCCTTGCGCGGTTGGTATACAATATCGAACTCGCTGAGCTCGATAGACCATTGGATGAGCCGGCCGGACAACTCAGGCTTTTGAAGCACTTACTTGAGCGGTCGGTCGGTCAGCACCACAATGGTGTGTGAACAGAAATAAGGGCACAAACGTCTCGCCGAGATAACCAAAGCAAAGGCTAGTTGGTCAATGAGTGGATACCTGACTTCAGGGCCATGGAAGGCTCTACTAACATAGAACACTGGCTTCTGAATACCCTGCTCCTCCCTGAATAAAGCTGAGCTGACCGCGTTTGGGGAGACTGCCAAGTACAGGTAGAGCTGCTCTCCTGAGATGGCCCGGGAAAGCAAAGGAGGAGAGCTGAGATAGGCCTTCAGGTGTACAAACGCCTCTTCGCATTCGGCAGTCCACTCGAATGCTTTCCGCAGAGTTCTGAAGAAGGGGAGGCACTTATCTGTCGACCGACTGACGAATCGGTTGAGTGCTGCTACTCGCCCTGTAAGGCATTGAACTTCCTTGATTGTTCTGGGTGCTTGCATGTCGATCACCGCTTGGACCTTCTCAGGATTGGCTTCGATTCCTCTTTGGCTAACCATAAACCCGAGGAATTTTCCTGCCCCCACTCCGAACGCACACTTGGTGGGATTAAGCTTCATGTCAAACTTTCTGAGGATTTGGAAGGTTTCAGCCAAGTCGGTTGGGTGATCGCAGGCTAACTTGCTTTTGGTAAGCATGTCATCCACGTATACTTCCATATTCCGACCAATTTGCCCGGAGAACATTTGGTTGACCAACCGTTGGTAGGTTGCTCCTGCATTTTTTAGTCCGAAAGGCATAACCCGGTAACAGAACAGCCCCCTGTGGGCACACGCCCCAAAAATCCCCGCATTCTTGGTATGAGAAAATTCCGGGTGCGCCCTTTTTGGAAAGCGCGGCGAAACGCTTCGCAAATCAGAGAGTCGCCACTCGGGTTTTGCGGTTAGTACCCAAGAAACCGTTCTTTTGAAAACGTTTGGACCACATTTGTTTGATTTTGAAAAAGGCTTTTGTAGACTAGACCGTCGTCACCTTCGATCTTGAGGTTCGGGAGCCAGATTACTAGAGGGGAAGGGTTTTATGGCACCCCCCTCGCCCAGTCCGGAGACCGGTCTCTACTCAGGCGTTTTATAAAACATTTGCATTTCTCTCTTTATTTGATCATTCTTTTAACCAGTTAGGGCGGGGGAACAGTTAATAGGGATTAAAACTGTAAACAAGTTGCATTTATGTACAAAAAGATGTGACAAAATGTTTATGGATGTTTGATATTTGATCTATACAAGTATAATAGATTGAGAACAAGCTTTTGTGGACATTTTAAGCAGACTAGAACACACTGACTGTGAGGTGGTGCACACAGGAACAAGCCTGCATGCACTGGCCAAGCCACTGCATGCAGTCATGATCTACGTGCGCCACACCACAACTGGCGTGCGCCGGTAAGCCTAAGACCACAGCTTCTGTTATCAACCCTCTGGGCTCTGGAAAGGACCAGTGCACACCCAGGACAAGCCACGCAGTTTGATATAAGTTACTTAGCTATTACAGACAGATTAATGAGCTTAAAAGCCACCAAATAGACAGAAAACCCCTTAAACAGTGAGGGGAGGATGATCAAAGGCCTGGATGTAAGATCCATGCAAGGGCCAAGCCACTGGAATATAGACCACTACCGTACGCCACTTAGAAAGGGCCGTACGCCAGTTATCGCTTTGTTCCAATGCTTTGGCTTTGCATCATCTGGGCTCTGGAACAAGACCAGAAGGCTCCCAGAGGCCAAGCTAAGCAATAAATACAGATGGAAGAGAAAGCAGTTCTAAATACAGAAAGCTGTAAACTGGTTTTTTTTTTTTTAGCATGCATCAGGGTGATCAGAACTAAAAGAAAGCAAGAAAACAATGATCCATGATCCCCACGCCAGTTTTGCACGTACTACCATGACTGGCGTACGGCACATGACTACTGGCGTGCGCCACTGATCATTGTGCACGGTTCTGAAACCTTGCTAGCATTAGGGCCAGGACTGGTATAGATTACCAGCCTTGACCCTGCCAGCCCCCCTCAGGGGTCAGAACAGAAAGCAGGAGCAAAAGGTATTATACCTTTGCTTGTGAGTTTTGATGGATGGTTTGAACTTGAGCTTGAGAGTTGAGGGTTGGAGGATGAGTGTAGGGATGATTATGGACTGTGGTGGATATATTCCCTTGCTTGCTCTTTCTATGAAAGAGAAAGGAAGCAAAGGAGAATGATGAAGAAGAAGACAAAGGGGCTTGAACTCTTTAATGGTGCTAACCCCTTACAAATGAATGCAAGGGGGGTATTTATGGTGGTGAGAAGACTGAGATCAGTTGTGCCCTTAAGGCTTGTTTGGAGTGATAAGGAGGAGAGGAGCCTCCCATGCATTAAATGCATGGGACTTGGCTTGATGGAGGGTGTAGGAGAGAGGGGGGAACATCTCTGGCCGAAGTAATGATCAGGGGGCTGCCAGCTGACGTCAGTCGGCTACAAAAAAACTCCTGCCCATCTGGCTGAAAAAGGTTGATTTGACTGGCATTGACTGGCGTGCGCCACTGGTTGAGTGGCGTGCGCCAGAAAGCGGCGATGACTGACACGTGGCAGTGGTTCCTGCGCACGCTATTCCACCACCAGCGTACTCCAGTAGGGTTTTGCTGAGGCCCTTTTGGTTCTGGCTTGAGGGTTCGACAAGGGTTTGAGATGGGTTCGGATGAGGTTCGGGACGCTCAAAGCTCAAACTCATTCCACAAACTCGGGATGTTCTTGACCTTAATCATCATCGGGGAATCAAAGACCGTAAGTAAACTAATCTGGACCGTCCAGAATAGGGTGTCTACAGTAGCCCCCCCCCCCCCCCAATGAGGACTTCGCCACCTTTGTGGCAAGATGGAGGGAAAAGGCTGCCAAGATGAAGAACCGTCCCTCTGAGGAAGACCAAGTGAGGATAGTTGTCAAAAATTTACAACCCAAATATCTCAGGCATATTTATACACAGGCTATCACCGATTTCAAGCGCTTGCATGCCACTGGGTTGTAAATCGAAGATGGAATCAAGCTAGGACTCATTGGGAAACAAGAGGCCACTCCTCCACCTAAGAAAACCTTCTCTAGCCATACATCTCACGCCTCCGTGAATGCCCTTGGCTCTTTGTCTCAAGACCCTTTCCAAACTAGCCCATCCCGAAGCTCAAATCGACCTCGTCGCAACTTTGATCATCTCTATATGACCTTATCCCAAGCCTTGACCATCCTTAGCCGTCAAGGGCATCTTAAACCTCTAAACAAGCCACTTCCTCCGCCGCCCTACGGTCCAAACCATGATCCAAACAAGCAATGCGCCTATCACCAACATCCTGGGCACGAAACAAACAATTGTATGCGTCTTCGTCACGACATTCAAGATCTTATTGATAGTCGAACCATAAAACCACCAAAACCTGATGGGCAAGCTAACCCACTCCCTACTCATAATGCCGAACCACCACCTCGAAGCATCAATCTCATAAATCTCTCTCACAACCCCACATACAATCCCAGTCAATACATTGTCCAAGACAACCAAACCAAACCTACCTTAACCTTCCCCGAGGAGGACGAATGTTTCATGATAGAGGAGGAGGAGGATGATAATTCTGATCAGTCAGAAGTAATTGACATTGATATATCCGACATAAGCAGCGAAGATCAGGTAGAGGAGGAAAAGCTAAGGAAGTGGAAGGAACACTCTTGGGCGAAACACAATTTGGAGGATCCAGACATTCCATTTGTAGAAGATGACGAATGGCTTCGTATCTGGTTTGAGAAAAGGAAGAAGGAAAAAGAAAGGGTCATCATGATGAGAAGGCACGCTCGCTTCGAGCCTGCCCAAATAGTGGTACGCATCAACCGTCCCAAAATTCCAACACCGCCCATTGTTTGGGAAACAATCAATCTCATTGAGAAAGTAGAGGAGTTTCAAATGCAACCATGGGTCAACCCTTACGATGAGTGCGACTATAGTCAATGGATAGAGGAAAGAGAAGATCTAGATTTTATGTGCACAGAACCCTATAAAACAGGGGAAAGCGATTTCGATGAAATGGAAGAAGAGTGCAATGATCCGCTCGATGAAACCTCCTTAGCATCGCTATTCAATCAGGAGGAAATAACTGATAACCACGCAATCAATGAGGAACGAGAAAGGGAGTTTCCTGCTGACACATCCATCTGGGGATTACTCATGGCTCAAGGAGGTAGCCATCATGCAAAAGATGAACCCGTTTCAAAGGCTCTGTTTGGCAAGGAAGAGGGTGGGAAAGAGTACAAAGTTGCAAAAGACAAGGGAAATGACCCCGACATGCTGCAGTAAGCTGAGAAGTCACAACATGGCAAATAAGAAACGTTAAAACATTGTTTTTGCTTTAAATAAACTAGAACGAGTTTTGGGCCCCTGTTTGGGCATTTTATTTCCGCAAAGAGAATTCCTTTTTCATCTTCCAGATTATGCTTATCTAAATCCGAATTGCAATTACCATGCGCTATACTCTCATTGCCAAAACAAAGGAAGATTTCGAAGGGATCAAAATCTTTGTATCCCCGACAAAAGGAAGGAAAGGATGAACTCTAATTACTTAGGACTAGGTTTTTATCAAAACCCAGGAAGAAGACGCTATCTCCATGAGAACACTTAGGATTAGCTTGCCCATTATGAAAGTACAAACGCGACAAGGAGATTCATAAAACATCTCTATCAGATTCCTCTCCAAAACACAAACCCTCTTGAGAGAATAATGCTCGTTGGGCAACCTATACACCCAAGCAAAGGTAAGAGCAGAGCCTGCTAGGACAAGAAAAAGTGAAAAACGCGGCCTAGGCAAAAGTTAAGGCATTTGAAGGAAAGCTCGCTAGGGACTCAACCTCTATCAGGTAACCTAGGCAAAAGTTAGAGCATGAAAGAAAGAAAAAACCAAGAGTGAAAACCCAACCCCCAAAGGTGGTGATCTTGGAACTACGTAAAAGGCCTGATTCCCTGATTGGGATACGTAGGCAGTCTCGCATCGAGATACGGCCCAAGCATTTGGAGAGAGGAAAACATCAACATGTTTGTACTCAATGAAAAGGCATAGCTAAACCTGCGTATTGAGCTCGCAAAAGATGAGTTAGTCATTTTCCAAGGAATTGGCAAAAACAAAGACACGTAAGAATTACAGTTCATCCCTTCTAAACCAAAAGTCGTCAAATGCAATGGATATGATCCTTCAAAAGACTCTTAAGTTCAGCAATCAGACTGAAAAGCATGGCAAAGGCAAGAGATAGCAAAATCAAAGACTAAGCATAGGAAAGGATGTGAAACAGGATGCCACTTGGCTAAAGCAAAACCTATCTTCCTTGGGAAAATAGATGTAACGGCCGGACAATCAATACCTCGGCCGCAACAAAGATCCTTCGGCCGAGTGATCGATTCTTCAGCCGAATATTTTTCAAAATAACTTGTCTATCGGCAAAAACTTGTTCAAAGAGCCATGTTCTGACTATCGCATGCAAACTCAAGACATTTAGGGGCATGAAAGGCATTTCTCATTTCTCAAACAAAAACTTGTTTACAAAATCGTTGCTGTGATTGCTTCTGCTATACAAAATATAGTTTCTGCCTATCATCTACTAACTATGAACATGGAAAAGAAAAGCCCTAAAAACTAGGCGATCTCTGAGAAGAAGGCAAAGGCTGCTCACTGGTCCCCACA